>JAQPZY010000797.1:240000-473667 GCA_029931535.1 Margaritifera margaritifera | reverse complement strand
GTATCTGGTTCTGACAGGAAATTAAGGGAATTAGAGTTAAAGAACCAGATGGATTTAGAATTGGCAAAGCTTCAGATTCAGAGAGAGAGAGAGAGAAAGAAAAGAGGCAGATACAGATGGAGAGAGAGAAAGAAGAGAGGCAGATCCAAATGCAGAAAGAAGAGAGGCAGATCCAAATGCAGAAAGAAGAGAGGCAGATGGAGAGAGAAAAAGAAGAGAGGCAGTTGGAGAGAGAGAAAGAAGAGAGACAAATGCGGATACAGATGGAGAGAGAGAAAGAAGAGAGGCAGATACAAATGCAAAGAGAAGAAAGGGAAATGCAATTTAAGTTAAGAGAATTAGAACTGGCAAACAGAGCACACTCCACTCCTTTAAAAACAAGTTCAGGTTTTGATGTTACTAGATATATTAGGTTAGTACCCCCTTTTCAGGAAAAAGAAGTAGATAAATACTTTCTTCATTTCGAGAAAATAGCTTAAAACTTGAAATGGCCCAGAGAGCATTGGACTTTGTTATTACAAAGTGTACTTATTGGCAAAGCTCGTGAAGTCTACACTTCACTGTCAGTACAACAAAGCACTGATTATGATGTGGTTAAGGAGTACATCTTGAAAGCTTATGAGTTGGTACCAGAGGCATATCGACAAAGGTTTAGGAATTGTAGAAAAGAAACTGGACAAACTCATGTCGAATTTGCAAGGGATAAAGAACAACTATTTGATAGGTGGTGCTCAGCCAAGAAAGTTGATCAAGGTTATGATAACCTCCGACAGCTCGTATTAATTGAAGAGTTCAAGAGGTGCATCCATAGTGATGTTAAAACCTATCTTGACGAGCAGAAGTGTGGAAACTTTGGAAAATGCTGCTCGTATGGCTGATGATTATTCCTTGACTCACAAAATTTCATTTGGTAATAAATCGTCCTCTCAGCAGTTTTCTGGTAAAAAACCATTTCAATCTCTTCGAGTACTTCCAAATTTCACAACAGCACAACTGTTAGGAATCAAAACATCTGATAAGACTGATCAGAAATCCTTATCTCTTCCTACGTGCACTTATTGTAAAACGAAAGGGCACGTTATTTCTGATTGCTTCAAGTTGAAAAATAAGCAACAGAGTAAAGACAGAGCTTTTCCAAATGCTCTTATTTCTACGAGGTCAAGGTCACGGTCTTGTATTGAAAGCAATACATTTGTTGGGTCAAACAAACCCCAGTCTGATTCTATTTTGGAGGCTTATGAACCATTCATGTCAGAAGGTTCTATATCACTTATTGGTGATTCTGCCAAACCTATCCCAATTAAAATATTAAGGGACACTGGAGCTTCTCAGAGTCTTTTATTATCAGGTACTTTGCCTTTGTCTGAGGAGTCTTCTTCAAGTGAAAGTGTTCTTGTTCAGGGAGTAGAGTGCGGCTTTGTAAATGTTCCTCTCCATTGTGTAAATTTGGCATCAGACTTAGTTTCTGGACCTGTGACTGTTGGGGCAGTGACTTCTTTACCCATAGAGGGTGTTCATTTATTACTAGGCAATGACCTAGCTGGAGATAAGGTTGTAGTTAATCCACTTGTAACTGACAAGCCTTGTTTAGATCAGAAAGTTGATCCTGTCGAAACTGAAATCCCTGATTTGTACCCTGCTTGTGCAGTTACTAGAGCTATGGCAAAAAGAGCTCTCGAGAGTGATGTTGATCAGGATATTATTCCTTTAGCTGACACATGTATTGGTCACTTTTTCCTCAGGTATTGATCAATCAAACGGTATTGATCACAGTGATCCTCTTTTGGCAACTCATTCTCTTTGTTCTAATCAGGATGACAAACGACAATCCCTTGTCGTTGAACAGGAGCAAGATCCCGAGATATCTTGTTTGTTTCAGAGGGCTATTAGTGAAACTGAAGCCACACAAGTTCCAGTGTGTTACTTTGTGAAAAATGGGGTCCTTATGAGGAAATGGAGACCACCTGATGTACCCGGTGGTGACGAGTGGTCAGTGAGCTATCAAATTGTTGTTCCTAAGTCATATCGACAGGAAATTCTTAATTTAACCCATGAAACTCCTTTGGCTGGTCATTTAGGAGTCCGTAAGACTTATCACAAGATCTTGAATCATTTTTATTGGCCGAAACTCAAAAGTGATGTTTCTAAATACTGCAGATCTTGTCACACTTGTCAAATGGTAGGAAAACCCAATCAGAAGATACATAAGGCTCATTTACAACCTATTCCTGCATTTAATGAACCATTTAGTAGAATAATGGTAGACTGTGTTGGTCCTTTACCTAAAACCAAGTCAGGCAACCAATACTTGTTGACCATCATGTGTACATCTACAAGATTTCCAGAAGCAATTCCTCTGAGAAATATAAAAACTATAACTATTGTGAAAGCTTTGGTGAAGTTTTTTACAATCGTTGGCCTTCCCAAATCTGTCCAGTCAGATCAAGGGTCAAATTTTATGTCTGGAATTTTCCAACAAGTTATGCATGAATTAGGCATCCAACAGTTTAAATCTTCTGCCTATCACCCTGAAAGTCAAGGTGCTTTGGAAAGATTTCATCAAACTTTGAAGAATATGATTCGATCATATTGCTTTGATACAGAAAAGGATTGGGATGAGGGTGTTCATTTGTTGTTGTTTGCTGTTAGGGAATCAGTTCAAGAGTCGTTGGGTTTTAGTCCCTTTGAACTAGTTTTTGGTCATACTGTCCGTGGACCACTGAAATTATTGAAAGAGAAACTTCTTTCAAATGAAGACTCAAAGTTTAATCTTCTTGATTATGTCTCTGATTTCAAATACAAGTTGTCAAAGGCCTGTGAAGTAGCAAGAACTAATCTTCACACTACCCAGTCAAAAATGAAATTAAGGTATGACAGAAATTCACAGGAAAGGAGTTTTAAACCTGGTGACAAAGTCTGGCTCTCTTTCCCATACCTCAGAATCCTCTTCAGGCTAAATTTTTTGGTCCTTATACCGTTGAAAAGAAAGTAAATGACTTAAATTATATCATTAACACTCCTGGGAGACGGAAACAGAAACAACTTTGTTATATAAATATGTTAAAGGAATATTTTGACAGAGATAGCCCAGTTAATTATTCAGTTAATTTAGTTGTACCTGTCCCACACAGTGAAGATATCAACGATGGAGTACGATCAGACTATAGTGACTCTGGTATAACCAATCTTCGGAATTCAGCAATATTGAACAACCTAGACCAGAAACTTTCACATCTACAACAACAGGAAAGAAATGAACTAAAACAGCTATTACATGAATATGAGCACTTGTTTCCTGATGTTCCAACACGAACAAGTAAAATTTATCATGACGTTGACATTGTAGATTCTGCGCCTGTGAAACAGCATCCTTATAGGATGAATCCTCTCAAACAGAACTATCTGAAGAAAGAAATTCAGTATTTACTGGAGAATGATTTCATAGAACCAAGTAAAAGTAACTGGAGTTCACCATGTATTCTTGTTCCCAAGCCAGATAATTCATTCCGTATGTGTACTGACTATAGAAAAGTCAACAGTGTCACCAAAACTGATTCATTTCCAATCCCAAGAATGGACGATTGCATTGATAAAATTGGAAATGCGGAATATGTCACCAAGTTTGACCTTTTAAAAGGATTCTGGCAAATTCCACTGACGGAAAGGGCAAAAGAAATTTCAACATTTGTAACTCCAGATGGACTTTATCAATATAAAGTCATGCCGTTTGGAATGAAAAATTCGCCTGCAACTTTTCAACGTCTGATGAACATGATAACATTTGGTCTTGATAATTGTGACGCTTATATCGATGACGTCATTATCTACAACAACACCTGGGAAGATCATTTGGAAACCATTCGAAAATTCTTCGATCGACTCAGTGATGCGAATCTGACAATTAATTTGAGCAAAAGTGAGTTTTGCCATGCTTGTGTCACATTTTTAGGACATATTGTGGGACAAGGTCAAGTTAAACCTATAGAAGCTAAGGTCAAAGCTATCTCTGAATTTCAAGTTCCAATTTGTAAAAAGCAACTGATGCGATTTCTAGGTATGGCTGGATATTATCGGAAATTTTGTTCCAATTTTTCCAAAATTGCTGAACCTTTGACAAGTTTATTGAGTAAGAAAGCCAAATTTTATTGGTCTGACAAGTGTCAGGAATCTTTTGACAAGTTAAAGGCCATGCTTAAGAATGCACCAGTTCTTTCTGCACCAAATTTCAGCCAATCATTTAAATTATCTGTTGATGCAAGTGATGTAGGGGTTGGTGGAGTTTTGATTCAGGAAGACAAAAGTGGTGTGGATCACCCTGTGTGTTATTTTTCTAAAAAACTAAACAAGCACCAGAAAAATTATTCCACAATTGAGAAGGAATGTTTGGCTTTGATATTGGCTTTACAACATTTTGAAGTGTATGTTACCTCAGCTCTTTCTCCAATTATTGTGTACAGTGATCACAATCCCCTTACTTTCATCAACAAAATGAAAGATGAAAATCGGAGATTGTTGAGATGGAGTTTGATATTGCAGGAATATAACATTGACATCAGACACATCAGGGGAAAAGACAATGTGATTGCAGATGCACTCTCACGTGCCTAGAAATGTAATATTGCTTGATGTAATTAAGTCTAGTATTATAAAACATGTTCTTATGTAATTTTGGTTATTATAGTATTAGATGTATATTCAAAAGAAAGCTTTATTACATAAATCTTTCTTTTTCTTTATGAGGGGAGGTGTTATGTATGATGTTTATATAATATTATAAATATTTTAGGAAATTATAAATGTTTCTTCACTTTAATATTTGCTTAAATCTTAATGTTATCAGGAAAAGCATGTTTAACTAGTGTCCTTGAATTAGGTTGTTTTGATCAATATGTTTTCTCAATTTGAAGGTCAAGGTTGAATTTTGTTTACAAGTAAAATTCCATTAAGATGACACATGTTCTAGAACATTCTGTCATGTGACCAATCTTTATATATGCCATGTTTGGTGGACATTTATTCAGTTTTGACATTACCATCAGTCTTGTAAAGAGCTATTACAGTTGTGAAAATTCATTCCAAATTCTAAGAGAGGAATTATTTTAAATATTCATTGGATTATAACAGTGCTCATAAACTTTTGGATTTTGGATTTTTAATTAATGATTTTTGGAATTTAACTGAACTTATTCAGAGATTTTGGAATACTTCATTTTGACATCAGCACATCAAGATTACTAGTACATCAGGACTTTGGAGACCATTAGCACATCATAACATTCAAGGACACAGCCGTGAATTCGGAACATTCTATATTTAGGACTTGTGATTAGAACAATCATTCTTATTGGATTATTAGGATTTCAAAACACATTACTGTAAGTGATTTTTTTGATTTTTCATTTTAATTATCTAGTAATAAATTGCTTGTTGATTTTTACTTGATTTGTTGGTTTCACTTTCTTTCTGTTACATTTTTCTTAGACCATAGAGTCGTAACAATACATATATATATATATATATGTGTGTGTGTGTGTCTGTGTGTGTGTGTAAAAAATGATTGAAATTTTGCAACATAACATAAAAGTTACAAGAACACACAAAAAAGATCTGTTATAGTGTAGGCAAGACAGTTCACACCATGCCGGAAGAGGGATCAGTTGTCAATTTAAAAAATTATCAGAATCAATAACAAGTTTCATATGTTTTGTTTATTGTGATTCTGAAAGTATCATTGTACCGTACCCAAAATCTACATGATTCGCAACTGTGAAATGCAAAAGTGATACGTATGAAACATATACCTTGGACTGAGAAAAAAACCCCCAGCTAAACGCTTTTCTTCAGGATTTTCATGTACCTGAGGTCAATTCATCAATGCTGCAAGCCACTCAGCTACATCTATTGTAAACGTTTTCTCCAAATCAGTTAAATTGTTTACCGCTCGTTTCATCTTTTTGTCTATTTCATCAGTACTATCTTGTACCACAGTGAAACTAATGACCACTTCTAGATCAATATATGCTTTTGTGTACTGATTGCATTCAGGTATTTTAGAAGTGGTTTGGTGAGATAGCAAAATAATGTACAATGAATTAAAACCTAAAACGCAAAACCTATGATGTACATAGAAGATGTGGAACAACATTACAGTTCAACTGACATTTGTAATATCTTTCAGATAAAAATAGACGATCCTACAGTTCGCGACCATGATCATTTGACTAGAATGTATAGAGATCCTGTTCATAACAATGGTAATTTAAAATTCAAATATATAAAATTCATCCCCTTGTTCATTCACAATTGTATGGGTATTACAGCGATCTATTTATCAAGGAGCTTGTAACAAATGATCCAGGTGAAGAGGTAGAAATATGACCGAATTACGACAACAACTTTGGCTGAAAGCATACATAGAACTGAATACAATTTCAGACAAAAAACATCGGATGAATTTGAGAAAGATTTCTTCAAATCAATGAACAATGCAACATTTGGTAAACAGTTCGATCCTCTTCGTAATAGGAGTCTCTTCCTAATAGGATAACAGTTCAAATATGTACAGAAGAAAATGCATTTTACAAATGCAAAAAATACCTATTATAAGGCAGAAGAACAATTATTGACGATGGCATGGTGCTGGTCAGTACAAAGTATTGTTTCATTGGTACATATCTTCAGGAAAAGCACATATATAGAGGACAATGATCTGTTTGTATGTGGAAGTCGTGGTATTCTAAATGTATGTCCGTACAACACAAACTGTACAGCTGCTGTGCCAGTAGTTTGCGCATTACTTGTCCCTTGTCTCAACTTTCTCAATTCTTCGCTTATGATGCCTTGTTTAATCATGTTTGTTCTAACCGATTTTGTATATTCAGTGACACCTTAACTACGACCAGGTAATATTTGCATTTTTTCTTGATTTGTGTTTCCCCTTTTAATACGCAATTAATGCAATACCATCAGGATACTCCTGACACGGTACATTTCGAAAATCATAAAACAATATAAATCCTGGTATTAGTTTAGTTTTCTCATCAAACCAATTTTTATTTTCATTGATTCCTTTTTAATACATCCAATCTCACATGCAGTGCAATATTCTGTATGCCCATGTCTGTGTTCAGTTCAGTTTTCAATGTTTTTATGTTTTTCTTTATTTCAGTTTAAACTGCATCGATTCTACCACTTAATACGTGTCACTGTATATATTTAATTTCTAATGCATTTGCATTTATTGTAAATGTTTTCTGCAAATCATTTAAATTTTTTACCGCTCGTTTCATCTTTTTGTCTATTTCATCAGTACTATATTGTCTATTTCATCAGTACTATCTTGTACCACCGTAAAACAAATGACCACTTCTAGATCAACATATGCTTTTGTGTCTATATTAGATTCTTAAATCTCAGCGTGTAATTTGTGTAAAATTTGTTGAATGTAAAATCTTTAATCTGTTTGGTCTTGTCACTCAACTCTGTCATAGATCAGATGTAAGTTATTCTCATAGATCTAAGCATGCGTTCATTCACATTTATTTTTGACATCATGTATCTAGTTTGGTTATCTCTATTAAATTGTTCGTTTTCTGCAGCTCTGACGGTTTATTAGTGTTAGCTGTTATCGTGTTCTTTAGGTCAGTAATTTTTGTAACAAAATCATCCATTTTCTTTTTAATTTCTTGATCGTTCTGTTGGATTTCACTATTCAAATCTCTCTATAACTGTTCAAGTTCAAGTTGAGATTGTAAAGTACAATAGTTTTCTTGAGATTTCTTTATTTCTCCGAGATCACTCTCAAAAGCTTCAGTATCAGTGTTTATCCTATTTTCGATAGGTGGTAATATTGTTGGATGTTAGGTCAATCGCCTCTTCTTTCTCTTACTGTTTGCACGGTTTATATCATAGTATAACAAATACTGTGTATCTACAATCTTTTCCTGTTATTATCAATCAGTTTTTGTAGCTCTGAGATTTTGCTAGCTCTTTCATTAACACTGTTTAAGAGCAATTATTTTCTTATTAACTTGTTCCCTCCAGGTTGTGTTATCTTTCAAAATGTTATCCTCCAGTCTTGCTAATTTGATTATCAACTCGTTTTTTTAACAAAATATTTATTAGGCACATCAACTTTTTCTACATGATCTGCTAAATTGGTAATGCGGTTATTGCCGAGGTTTAAGTCTGCTTTTGACTCAGATTTTAAAGGTAAGAAATCACTAGGACCTCGAAGCGATATTTACTCCAATCATTCTATATACGATTTACTTATTTTACATGGAAAACACACGTTACAGACATACCATGAAAATCTACAATTTTTCCATTTTACACTCTGATGCTGATATTCAGTCTGTTACTTGTATCCTTTTGCAATTGCTTGTAACAGCCATTATCATTGTATAAAGCAAAATCTTCGTGAAAACTATTTTTAACTGGCAAAGCCTCTAGTTTACATGAACAATGACTATTAGTGGACGTTTTTGTGTTATTTATTTGATCGAGATAAATAAATTGTTTGGTTTCAAAAACCCGCAAACTGTATTAAATTTAGTAGATACTGTAATATTCTCCGACTATCACTGAAGTTAGTGATGCGAACTGAGTAATTGTTACTAGTAGTGATTTTAACTTTTGAGTTGCGTTTTGACATTTAATCTCAATACTTTCATCATTAATACCATTTTCACTAATCCCCTCTTTGACTTTTTTCATGTAAATTTCATGGCATCAGGAATGAAGATATCCCATGCTTCATTCTTATCATTGACGTAAGTGAATGTGTTGTTCTTGAGTTCATCGGAAACATTGTAATACCCAACAATAAAATCTATTATATGTAGAGAAATCCATAGTTTGCCGTTTCTGTTATTAACTGGATTAGTAAAATAGATTTCGTTTTCAAAAGGACCTTCGCTTGTAATATATCTCTCTTACTTTGTCTAGTATTCAGCGTTCATTTGTATGAGGGTTTTTTTCAACTTGATTTCCATATCTCCTTTTTGTATTTATTTGTTTCCATTGTACTCGTTGATGATCAAAATTATCTTTTCATGGATTTTTTATTGTTAGCAGCGCCTTCTTGCTCTGCGACAATTTCATCGATACTGTTTGACTTATTGATGGCAGATGTTACTATTTCATAATGTTTAAAACTTGTTTCAGAATTATCTTTTAATTCACAACTTTAAAAACAATTCGTATAAATGTTGTGCTAAATCCAGTCAAGATTAGTGGAACAACTATACTAGTCAAGGTTAGTGGAATAACAATACTAGTCAAGGTTAGTGGAATAACAATACTAGTCAAGGTTAGTGGAATAACAATACTAGTCAAGGTTAGTGGAATAACAATACTAGTCAAGGTTAGTGGAATAACAATACTAGTCAAGGTTAGTGGAATAACAATACTAGTCAAGGTTAGTGGAATAACAATACTAGTCAAGGTTAGTGGAACAACAATACTAGTCAAGATTAGTGGAACAACTATACTAGTCAAGGTTAGTGGAATAACAATACTAGTCAAGGTTAGTGGAACAACTATACTAGTCAAGGTTAGTGGAATAACAATACCAGCAGATATTCTTGATAAACACAATCCAGCTGCTGACATAACTACACATGCAGAAGCCGTTTCCATACCTGCCTCTAAGCAATTTAAAACTTTGTATACGAGGGGTATTTAAAAAGTTTCCAATATTTTGTTACAATTGTTTTATTTCTTTGAGCCTCTCAATAAATTTAACCCCAATCGATAAACAAAATTACGTTCTAAAACAATTTATATGCAACTGCACGTGAAGCACGCCGGAAACCTGCAGATATATATGAGTGATGTAACATATGTAAATGACAGTGACGTACAAACATCGGCGAAGGAGAACAATTCTGCTACTGAGCAAAGAGCATACTGTAAAATTCGGGTGTTCTTAGGTTACTTTCTGACTGATATCATGGAAGACTTGAATAAAGTTTACGGATGTAATTCTGTCATATCCTAGAAGTTTGAGGTGGTCTCATCGTTTTAAAGATGGTCGCAAATCCATGGAAGATTGATCACTTTCCGGAACCCGTTGTCTGTGATTGGTGAGCATGAAGTGGCTGCTGTGGAGGGTGTAATTGATGAAGATGCTCGATACACAGTGGAAGATATTCCTATTATCACGGGCATAAATTCTCAGATGTTTAAATTATATTGAAGAATTATTTGAAGCTCAGAAAGGTTTGTGCACGATGGGTTGCGCATTTGTTAATGACTCATCAAAACCAGACCCTGGTTGAAATCGTCAAACAGCTACTCGCCAAATATGAAAAGAGTGATCAGAGACTTTTGCATGAGATTGTCACAAGTGATGAAACATTGACTTATTTTTTGGAACCCAACTCAGAAGAAAATAATAAAGCTTGGACCGGTGAAAACGAGCAGAGACCACAAATCGCTCGACGTAGTCGGATTTTCAAGGGAGTTTTATATGCTTTATTTTTCGATTCAGATGACCCGCTCTCCCAGATACCTGTGCCCGAATCTGCTAGTGGCGCTGGGTATTTTTATGCCTCCAAGGTGTTACCAAAAGTTGTGGAACACTACCAAACCACCCGTCCGCGCACCCGTACCCGGCGTGTACATCTACTCCATAACAACGCTCAGGCGCATAAATCCGCCGTCATTACAGACGTCCTTAAGGAGCACATCATCCAGACTTTGCCACATCATTCATACATCCCTTATTTAGTTCATGATTTTTGGCAGAATGCCGTTATCAAAGATTCCCTGCGGGGCAGACGATATATGAAACCCGCCATGCGGTTGGACGTGCAGTTTTCCTGTGCATGAACAGCACACCAAAATGTTAATACAAAATAGCATTTAATAATTGGATAATCAGACAGAGAATGTGTGTAGAGGTGCATGGAATGTTCTTTGAGGGGATACACTGACGTTCTGGTCACTAATAAAGGACATTGTTGTACAGGACATTAATATTCATAACTGTTTAAACACCCTTCGTTCATACCTTTCTAATGTTCGATCTCGTAGATCAAATAATTTCTAACCTCGGTAATGTTTTGAAGACGTTTTTGTGTTGTTGTCTCAGATGAATTTTCACTCATTTATTGAGTAACAATTTTGTCAGGTAAACGTCCATTTGCTATCACAAAGTCGATTGTGAACTGACTAAACAAATGGAATGATGAGCTTAAAAACTCCTTCAGTGTCCATTATTTATTGTAGATCAATTGTAAACGTCTATAGATTTCTCAAAAAACACGCTGTAATCAACAGTAAGTGCAGAGCAGAATGTTACGTGGTGAAGTGTGTTGATAATGGTTCGTTTTGTTTTTGTTTTTTGTTTTTTTGTTTTTTTGCGCTCGACATTTCATTATTTTAATAACGACAAAAGCTTACAATGTATATTTGATTCCATAATTCCGCCTATAGTGTTTACAAATTTTCCAGGTAAAAGTCCACTCGTTATTAGATAGTTGATTATGAACTAAATGAAAATGAGAATGATCAGTTTGAAAACTTCCTTAATGTCCATGCAACAATGAGACAAGATTTAAATGATACATAGTAAACACAAAAAATGCTGTGCCTAAGGCACACATCTCATTATTTATCTATCAAGGAAGTTTGACTATATACGTGCAGACTTTAAAAGCATTTCTGGTATTGTGTTATATGTGGACAAACTCGTCGTCTCCTCCAGATAGTTGTACTTTGCTTGATTGTTCATTGTTATATCCAACATCTTTTACCCCTTTATGTTGACGTCTTTCAAGACACCTCCCTGAAGGAGACGAGGATTCAGAGAGGTACCATTTGTCCAAAGAACAAGATCTCTAAATCAGCAACACCACCACCTGTTAAATAATATGGTATGTTGTTTGATTTTATTTCATTTCTTTAAATTAATGTGAGTTCATTGTCTTGTGTCATTCTTTACATAGTGTTTCAGTTTATTATTATTTATTTATTTATTTATTTGGCTTCTGCTTTTGTAAATTCCTGTGAACGTTTTCCAAGTTGTGTTCTAAGTGCAACTCTACGTGGATCTTCAAGTCTTTATTAAATAACTTTCTCTGGTTCTGTGATAGCCTTGCTTTAATCGTGTAAGGTAGAACAGCAAAAATATGAATTGGAACTACGGCTAATTGTTAGATGATTTACAATGTTAATATGAGAAGTGAAAAAAAATTTGAAGTATAATTGGGCAAATAAAGAGAAAGATACAAAGATATGTTAAAAGCGTTAAGCAGATAAAGACATAACTGAGTTTTATCAAAACTTTTGCGCATTGCAAACCATCTAGAAACTCGTACAACAAAAAAATGGAGAGATGAAAACATAGAGTACAGCAAACAGTACATGAGAAAATATATGAAAAATAAAAGGTACCACAATAATGAAAACCACATGATATAACAATTGACTAGAAAATATAATTTTAGTTGCAATAAGAGACAACATCAAATCAGACAGAACAATAAAGATAATGTATGTACCTTCAATTGATTTATGTAGAAGATGTCTAAACTTTACTGAAACAGGTGTTAGTGATGATGACCTTCACATTAATGATGTCATACCATGTGCCCCTTTTGATTTTTCTGAACCTACACAACAAAGTAAATGCTTTCACTGGCCAAACACTAGTTATATGATAGCTAGTACAGTCGTGTCTAAAAAGATAAAATGACATCAAGTAAAGTGATAGAAGATCATTAAAGAACAAAATTATCATTCAAGATTTTTGATTTCATAATTGATTAAATTTTGAACACTATTACCTAGTCTGTTTTCCTTGCTAGACTTTACTCCATAAATCAAAGAGATTCCTCTAATGATAACTATTGCAACTGTCTGGTTATGGATAAAAATGCATCAAAAACAAAACAACCGGTAAACGTTTGATTTAACAAACATTTTCACAACATTTTAAAGTCCTTATTATTAGTTGGTCTTTTGAAATCTGGATGTTTGAAAGTTACCAAACTAGCACTCAGTGTAGATATAGGCAAACTTAGCTTAAATGACAAAATCCGGTGAAGTATATAATTCCATTTGATGTCAGGTAGACCTCTTTCAGTTTAATCTGCAAACTTTTTGAAGTTATTGTCTGAAAGAAATTTGCTAACCAATTACGTTACCTTGTAAATTACTACATCAGAAGATGTTTTTCGCAGCTCTGGCATTTACAAAGATTTCACGCGTCTTCTTAAATTGTTTCTTTTCCATTTTTTCCAACTATTTTCAGTCAAATATTTACCAGTTATCTCTTTGCATGTTCCATTTGCAATAGCTATGTTCGATTCTTGTTTACACTCTTCGATTTCAGCTGAAATGGGGCTATTGCTATTTTCGTCTTCCATAAATCTGGAAGCGTCACTTGAGATGAATTCCAATTCTTTTTCAAGTTGCCCTTTGTCCATTTCTGCTCTATTTAAATAAATGAAAAAAGGATGAAGGTATGAGGGTAGTAAAGCTTTTGAACTGCAAGAATTTGAAAATCGCACTTTTGAAGATCATGATGTGATCGATACACAAGTCCAACCATCCTAATAAATCAAGGTTTAGGACGTTTTGAAGATGTTACTCCCAATGAAGGTACAAGTATTTTACGGCAAATTCTAGACTTGCACAAATAAGACATAAAGGAATGCATTGGTGTGAATGAATAATAGTAAAACGTAAAAAAAAAATTACAAATTGTAAGTAAAAGACGACACAAAAAACTTTATTACTAAAAACACGATGGAAAGTTACCTCCAATTTCAATGAAAGGTAACATCAAATCTGTGCTAGCTCCAGACATTATAGCTCTTAACAAGTGGCAAGACTTGTTAATCGGATCGTGGACAACACGAGGCTACGATGATACACAACTCAAATATTCAATTGAACTTACTTTCGTACAAAGGCAACAAATACATGTACTCAAGGAAATAGAGATGTGAACGATAGACAGCTGCTTGATGGCAGATAAGAGAAGCAGATACAACATTTACTCTCGAAACAAAAATATTTACTACATAAAGGGAAAATAATTCAGAAGCAAAGCAAATGCTATAGAAATTGTCAAGTTAGAAAGAGTCGATGAAACTTGATCTTAAAATGTGTCCAAAAAAGATTGAAGAGCTAAAAAAAAAATGCCATCAAAAAAGAAAAAAAAACTGAGCAAAAAGGCTGCAATACAAGAGCGGGTAGAAAAGGTTGAAATAATAAAAGCCCAAATGGTTGGACACACAACATAGTTCAAGAGCATTTTCAAAGAAAATATTTCGAACTTAATTCAAAAGTGAGGAAAAAAATTACCATTCGGCGAAAGGCTAAAACAACAATTTAAAGAAAGGAGTATAATAATTGCTACATCGATAGCAATGACAATATCAACAATTGTACTATTGATAGCAAATAATGTAAGAAATGTTTCTTTTCCTCGTACTCATTCACGTACTCATACACCTGCACATACACCTCCTCCAGGATAAACTTGTTTGACATTATCAAAAACAATTTTAAACATTTAGCCAATTATTTTAGTTAGGCAAAGAAGTAATATCAGCATTACCTGGCATTGTTGGCGGCATGGTAAGTTGGTTATTTAAAGGTCCTGGAAAACTTGTTTCTGTCCGTGCTGAGCATGTTTGTTAATCGTACTATTGATCAAAGGTGTAACAAAGCAACGAGTATTACTGAGCTTCTCACGTGCATGCCACGATTAACTGTAATAACTTATTTCAAAAAGTGAACCATACCTCCTCCAAAAACCATTAAAAATGAAAATAAATTATTTGGTTACTTGATGGTCGATATTGTTTTTTGATGTTTTCAAATTATCATTTTTCCTTAGACTATCTGAGTACTGAATAGCAGAACTGAGAGTAGGAATATCATCATTAAAATCCTTCTCTACAGAACTGAGAGTAGGAATATCATCATTAAAATCCTTCTCTACAGAACTGAGAGTAGGAATATCATCATTAAAATCCTTCTCTACAGAACTGAGAGTAGGAATATCATCATTAAAATCCTTCTCTACAGAACTGAGAGTCGGAATATCATCATTAAAATCCTTCTCTACAGAACTGAGAGTAGGAATATTTATTTTTTCAAATTATCATTTTTCCTTAGAACCTCAGAGTAATGAATAGCAAAACTGAGAGTAGGAATATCATCATTAAAATCCTTCTCTACAGAACTTTTACTCACTTTGTCATTTTTTTCCCCTCTAAAATTTCTTGTCGTATTGTCAGCGATTTTCCGCCTTTACGATAGCGCTTTTTGTTACCTTGGTATTGATGGTAGGATTTAACCTAATTTTAAACGAGTCACTATAAATTGTTGTTGTATCCGATTATACTAACCATTTGCATCACCATGTCACTCGGCAACAAAAAGCCACCAAAGCCACCAACAGCATCGTTCAATTTCACATTTTAATATATGTATTGCTGAACTTTTACCATAATGCTTCTGTCAGTATCGTAACCTCATTCTCCTAATAGTAATAGTTCCATTAACCTTGAATCAGTACCCGATACTGCCTAAATAGACTGTATAGTAGATGTTATATTTTGTACCTGTTCACCCAAGATGCAAATGACATATGATCTAATTTTGTTATCTCGTAATACCTTCCCATGTCAAATCATTATTATCTTGCAGAAACTATGCCCATTCTGTAGATTCATTTGTAACTTCGTTTAATTGTGTTATACCTAAATCTCCAATCTTTAATTCCCTTATCTACTAGATGATCCTTTCCATCTTTCATTACATCCACTTCCCTTTTCCAATAGAAATTATCATTTATCGCCATTTGATTTTTTCCCCTTTAGGTATCTCCAGTCATGGCGGAATTCTAACTTTGTTGCATATCAAATTAAATTCAATTGTTTCAAATATATCCTACTGTTATTTTATTTGAATGCATCTTCATCAGGCAAAGTATCTACATTTCAGACACCGGTTTTCGCATATGGAAATAAATATAAAATGTCTATACTGATTGGACTAGTTCTGATAGGTTTTGTCTATGAAATGCATTAATAAATTCCACAACCAGATGCTGCCATCCACACTGCCCAGCTTAGTTCATTCTGCCAAAATTTTATGTTAGACTGTGATCTGTGTCTTTTCATTGACTCGTCACTGTCGAATTTTAAAGTGTAGTTATCAAAACTGTTTAATGGGTTGCATGCAGAACTATATTTTTTAGTGTAGCAAATCTGTAGCTTGTTAAATTTATTATTTATGTCGACTTCGTTAAGGTGAGCGGACCAGTTTCATGCATTAAACTGAGTTGCACGACATGGGTAGCATGTTAGGTGTTTCAATCTAGAATCCATTTATCTATGACAGACAGCTAGCTGTTGCTAACCCCAAGAAAACAGTATGATATTTACTTTTCTTATGCAAATATCTTGATCCTCTACTTACTATTTTGCCACATCCGTATACATTTCTCTGTTGATTTTTCACTCTAATCTGTTCATTTCCTCCATTGTAATACCAGACTAATATCGTCTCTTTTGCATTTCGTTTTTTCCATTTCCTCTGTGAGCTTTTCTGTGTTGGATTTGTAATATTTTACAACTGCTTTTACCATTTATTTGCCTAGTTGAATTTCAGTTACTATCAAATGAAATTCTGTGAAAGCCGGATATTCAAAATCTGTATATCCACATAATGTGAAAGATGTGCTTGTTTTTATATCATCTAGATAACGTAAAAATTATTCCCAAATAAACTTATTATGGTTAATTGTGTGGACATTCTTTATGATTGAAAGTTTTATGAATGCAATACAACAGAATACAATACACGATTCTTTAATTTGTAATCTAGGCCACCGGTCCATCATGCAATAATAAATACAATGACAAAATCCATCAACTAAAGCGCACATATACAAATTGTGTTTATAATAAATATTGTATGTTTTTTTCTTGTTTACCCAGCAAATGGTAGATAAATATAGCAACTCTGTGAATATCAAAGGGATTTTGTGTTGGGCGCCACCTAGGTACTGTGTTAGATTCATGTGTTCACTTCCTGCGGAAAGGAGCAGCAAAAAAGGGCATAGACCTTTCACTTTGGAGAATAAGAATTGGTGTATTTGCGTGACGTGTGAAAGGGAAGGTAAATAAGCGTTGACAATTGGTGGGTTTGCATTTTCGTTGACTTTGAGAGTTTTATTGGTCTTGTCTCGTCTTATTGTGAGTGGCAACGTGGAGCTAAACCTTGGGCACGCGATGGATCGTACTGGTAACATTGAGAGACAGTAAAAATTATCTGTTACTGATGCTGATGTTATACATGTGACAAGACAAGCCTGCTTGAACGAAGCGATGAAAGAAAATCAAGATCGGCAGATATTAGTAAAGCACTAGAAAGTGTGGCCAGGGAGATGAGTAAAATGGAAGCTAATTTCAGAGTGTTGAATACAAAAATCAACCAAACTCATTGTTAGATGTGACAACTTGAAATTTTTTACTAATGATCTGAAGGCTGACACTGACGTTCTATAGATGTTTTAAATTGAACATGGTATATATTTTGTCCAGGAAGATGGTATAACTGAGCGAGTCGAGTAATTCCGTGAATTGCTGGTATATATTCTTTGAATAAAAATTGAAAGCCGTTGAAATGTTATGATAATTGTATAAACTTGTCTCTCAGCTTTTTCATAATATAGCAGGAATAAAAAATGTCTCATTTATTCAATGATGTCATTTATTTCCCACTTTTGGACCTTGACTACATTATAGTCCCCTTATTATGTTTCTCGTGTGTGCTATTTTGTTATTTAACTGCGACATTTGTATGTGGGTTTTTTCCCCTCTGATTCTGTGATCAATTCAAAATTCGCGTGTTCATGATGTGCATGCTTTAACTTGTCCAATTTCTAATGCAGTTTTTCTTTACATCTGTCACATTTAAGTTTTCAAAACCTCAAAGTTTTCATGATCTTTGATGCTGGTATCTATGTATTGTTCTTTTACATTTACTTTATAAGAATAATATTTACTTCTGGCTCCCAACTGTTAAACGATTCATCATATCCTTTCCATTTCACGAGTACCTACCATTTTCCTTTCTTTCTCATTGTCTTTCGAACTTTTTTTTTTATTTGTATAGACCTTGATCTGCCGTTGCATAATGCGCCGGCAGATCTGAGTCTGTGTTGTTTGCTCAGCTCATTAATCATAACAAACTGCACAGACCCAGATCTTCCGGTACATTATGCGACGGAAGATGAGGGTCTGTGCTGTTTGCAGTTGGATCCGACTCATACGCGAGTATAGACGGTACGGATAAACAGCGTCTGGATAAACGCGACTCCACTGTAGTACTATAATACTGTATAACATTTAAGGATCCCACATTGGTTAAACTTTTCTTATCGTCATGTTCTACCCACTGTAGACATGTACTGTATATAATTGTAATGACATCATCGTTCAAAAGTCATAAAATTTTCCAATCCGTTCAACTCATACAAATAAATATGATGCTTGAAGTATTCACAAAGCCATCACTGAAACTGAACAAAATGTTAACTTTATGGAAACCGCTCCATAAATATGTGCATTTTGAATATACACCAAAAGATTCAGCATTTTAACTTTGAGTGTAAATAATCTATTTCCCATGTCAGGCCTGTATAAAACAATAAACTTTAAATCTAGATTATCTGATACCATCATTCAGTTTGGTTCGTAACTATGAATCAAGCTCTTGTCTTCTAAAGTAAGCAAAATAAAGATATGTGAGTAATCAAATATATATATTTTAACATGCAGCTGTTGAATCATAGCGAATGTATAAGGGTTATATGACTCATTTGGCGCATACAAATAATATTTTCGATCCAGCTATCTTGGATTTGTTGATTATTCTCAATCCGCTTTCAACCACTGCTTTCTCACATGCTTCCATGCCCCAACATGCCCCATATCCCTTATGGGGTTCGAGGGACAAGCTGGAGGGAAGACAGACAAAAATACTAGCTGCGTAATACATGGCGGCAGTTTTGTCACCAACATTGTCAGAAAGGTTGCTGTGAACACCAATCTCAACAAGGGAGAAAACGCTATCGTGTTTCATGATTCGGCGCACCTCACGGATTGCCTTATGTGGGTCTGCTATATCATGCAGGACGTCATAGATGAACACCCAATCAAACCGCTCCGTCCAGGAGTCTGGAAGGTTGTGTGCATCTCCCTTTTGAAAGGTGACATTTTGGAGACCTTTCTGTCTAGCCCTTTCCTCGCCTATTTGGACAGCTGCTTCCGCATATTCCATACCAGTAAATGTAGACTTTGGGAACATCTTAGCAAGAGCTATTGTGAAATTTCCAGTCCCACTACCTATATCCACCACATTTATGCCAGATTCTGGAATTGAAATAAGAGCATACACAAAACTTTTTTTTTTAAAAAAACAAAAAAACAAACATGATGCAACATTTTTCATTGAATTCGGATGGGATGAAAAGAAGTTTTCGAGTGTGTTGATAAAATTAATGTCATGCAGTTTTTCTAAATTTGTATGCAGTTGTCTGCATGCCTTTCTTCTAAAAGTAATATGTCCAACGATCTCGTTTCTATTTTACAGAACAAATTACCGCTTTACCTACTTTGTGTCCTTTTTCTATCGTGACTTAAATAAAATATGATATTCTTTTTCCCATTGTACCATTTCATAATTTTTAATCATTTTTTTAAAAAAAGTATTCAACTGTCTGATAGGGATGTTTTAGTATTTCACATCAACAAATCAAAGCTCAGCTCACCTAGTTTCTCTTTTAATGCGGACCCCAAAAATGGAATGATTTCCTTTTCTACAACATCGTCACATGTAACAGATCTATAAGAATCAAACCAGTCAAACCAGCTAGGCTCTTCGGCATATTCGAAACCTGCAATAGGAACTCATGGCGTATTCTAAAAATGTCTGTTCTGGTAGAATGCTTCTAAACCGTTAAAAAAAAAACAGGTAGAAAGACGAAAGACCCTGTTATGTTAATACTGATGTATTCTCTCTCTCTCTCTCTCTCTCTCTCAAACGCGCGGAAAACCATTCTTGGTCTAATCGTGCAGTATTGAAATTTCTCAGATATACGTCATAATAAATTACAAGTTATATATGTCCATGCCTTGCTGTTAACAAAATACTGTATTCTTATCAATAAAGTAACTTTTAAGCCTCTAGCTCTGTGTTTGAATTTATATGTTCTGCTTGGTCAGTGCATTAGGGCATAAGCGTTACCTGATGGTCCATCCTTTTGGAAACATGACTTTACCAAGTCAAATCGCTTACACCAGGGCCCAATGCCCTGGGCGAAGGCCCCTCGGACTTTGAGGGGTTGTCGATGGTTGGGTGGAACATAAAACCTGCTGGACTCTGCATCTAGCTGGACAAGTCCAGCCGAGACCATGGCACCAAGCCACTCCTGGACATAACTGAAACAAGTTGACTTACATCGACGTCACTCATTTACGAGTATGGGGAACATAGCAAAGTTCAAATGTTTGCCAGACAATTTTCAACGGCAAGACAAAGCCTGGGGGTTCACATTTTTACCTTAGTGTTAAACGTTACAAAGTGCGTTTGATATGTTTACATAAGAACCCACCCGATTCATTAATTTTGATGAAGAAAAGAAAAACATACCCCCGCCCCCCTCAAACCATGTTTTCTCTAAATTATAATGGCTCCAGCAAATCTTTATTAAAAAAAAATAAGAACGTATACTGTTCTTACGTGAGATGGCTCCGAAGGAGACCAAAGAGCAACTCTACTCAAGTGGTGCGTGAAATTCCAATATCATCATTTTTAAAATCACGGACGGCACAAATCACAAGCCTGAACAAACTGAAACCAGCCGCAAATTGTAAGAATCAAAAGTTCTCAGATCTTCAATCAATCATAACTACGGGTCTCAGCTCACTCACTTAGACTTGATACCGGTAGATTTGGCAGTACTCGAATAAACAGAAACCTTAGGATATGTTTTTTGTGTGGTAGAAATAAGGTGAGGACAATATAAACTTTGATTGGTTCGCAATATGTATTTTTTTTTAGAAAATCCCTCATTGAAAGAAATTATTGGAAACATCCATACATGATAAAATGTGTCGAGAAAAATCTATGTAATTTAACAAAATATGTGTTTCGCCTTTGAAATGAGAAAGCCAGTTATATCATCTGATCCCATCCTCAATTAGGAGTTTCAATAATAATATGTGTGAATTTATGTTACTGTACTGAATAAATGTCTATATATTTGCTACATATTCATGACAAATTTTGTATTGTGCTCGATGATCATGTAATGTTGACGAATAAAAAAACAATCTAAATCCAACCCTTTGCAAATTACTCCTTCTGTGTGTTAAGAATTTGTTTTCAAACATGCGACCTATACAATTTTCGCGAATCCGGCCAGTTTAACAGCATGGTTGTCAAATTGTAATCAGTTTTCTAGCAAAACCCCGAAGTATGCATTATTACGGAAATTAAAAGTCAAAGGATGACTCTTTTAGACATTACGTATAACTATTACCAGTAGCAGGATTGTGATATGTATATCAATAAACCAGAGAAATTGATCACCCTTTTCCATGGCTTCCTTTTCCGCTAATTTTTCCCGATGCATTGTAAAATCAGCGCGTTTTGGGTTGACCAGTGTAGTTTTTGGCGTTTGTGACCAGAAATATAATTCGGCCAAGGTCATCACTCAGATATGTTCGTTACTTTGGTTCAGCCGAATCGTAAATATCAATCCGTTTCTTATAATCAAAGGTTACCAACGCACCTGAACAACAACGAATTAAAGGTGAGCCAAAGTTCTAGTCACAGCGCCAAAAACGCTCTCCTGATCTTCCCAGTAGGCATATTTACCTCACTGCATTTGTGCATGTATAATTTGAGTGTGTCCAACCTTGTGGGTCACCTAGACCATTTTGGCTGTATAATATGCAGGTTAAAATGTTTATAATCATTGTCCATTTTTTTCTTTTTTTGTCTAAGGATAACTTTATTTAAACAGATAGTGAAAATAATGTATATAAAAAATAGCAGAACGATATAACATGATATTATTAAACATTACTTTGAAAGTGGAGATTAAAAAGCAAAATACCTTCACTACACTTATGAAATTTGGCGGAGAAATTAAAATTTATGTGAGAATAATCCGAGATGTCAGTTACATTCATGCAAGTATTTACTTGCTTTTATGTGATAATACGTTATTTTGATATACTGTACTGTATGTGCAAGGATTTGTCCAGACGGGGATACTATTACTACCAACTTAAAAAAACTTGTAGAGATAAATATCTGGATAAGGTTTCATGAAAATATCTTTCGTGAATGAAAAGCCTGCACAAGTAAATATTATAGAGTTTAATTTACCCCATGATGATTATACATGAGGCTCAAGTATCATTACAAACCTTACGAGGATAAAAGAGAATGAGTTTATTTTCCTTTAATATAACCCTGACCTAGATGTATGTGACCTTGACTTTGAGACAGGAAGCATGGCTGTGATATATGATGTTGAGTCTGGTCATGATATACAAATGACGACCGGATTATAAAAAAAATATTTTCAGTGGTTCAAAGTCAAAACCCTGTACAGGAATACAAGTGGATTTACATTTTCCTTCAGTGTGACCTTGACCTTTCGACGGGGGGGGGGGGCGTGGTTGTGGTATGCAACACCATCGAGGCATGCAACAAACAAGGATGCAAGTTTTATATTTTCCCAGGCCGTGATCTTAACCTTGAGGCTGGGGGTGAGACTGTGGAGCGCGATACACCATCTGGTCATAAAATATATCTAGCGATAGTTCCATCTAATACTACTCAGCATTTCATCTGTTACAGCCCCGAAAAGGATTCAGATCACGAACTTGCTTGTTTCCTTGCTGCAACCTTGGCATTAGACCTGGGAACTTGACTATGGGCAAAGTTTCATCAAAAAATCCATCCAAGACTTGCAACAAAATATTATCGGACGGACGCAAGCAAGGAAAACGCCATAACATAATACGCCCAATTTAAGACAGACGTATAAAAAGGAATTCCCAAAGATCTGTAGCATGTAATGCGAATATCCATGTCGTCTTTTAAATCTATAAAATTCTGCTTTTACCATAAACACGTTGGAAAAACAGGAAAGGAGTCGTCCATCATTGAATCTATGACATTTCTACTTACAAGTTTTAAATCTTATAGCTTGTGTAACAGAAATAAACAATGGCATCTTTCACGAAAGGAAAGCATATAATTATTCACACCTTTGAAACCACCTTTAGATGCAAGAAAGAACGGTCAAGAAAGAAACTGAGATATTTAAAATATAGCATGGAGTTTTTTTGTTTGATAAAGGAGTACCGTTCTTTTAGTCTGGTTCCCTTTGAAATCTGTTCTATAGTAAGTGGAGAGTCTGCGGCACACAGGAAGTCAATCAGACCAGTCTCCCTCCCCAGGGCAATGGCTAGGGTAGTGAAACAAGATGACACTATCCCTCCAAGGTATGCGTCAAACTCAGCTGTGGTTTCCATCTGTAAGAAATGTTTCCAAGTGGCATTTTTAACAAGTAAGAAAAGCAAGAAAAAGAAACTAACATGATGCACGTTTAAAATATTTGTTACCGTAATTGTTGTTGTTGTTTGCTGTTAGTATTACTGCAGCTGCTGCTGCTGTTGTTGTTATTATTATTATTATTATTATTATTATTATTATTGCTGTTTTGTGTGGAATTACGTGGGGCTCGGGCGTCGCAAAAAAATCGAAAGCTTCAGCTGACTCCAAGTTTTATCTGAAAATACAACCTCATCTGCCTTCTAATATGACTAATTTAGGGTAGAACTTGCAATACTCTTGAGGAAAGGAAACAGAGTGCGAAAAATAATAAAGTTATTCAATATTCAAAAAACCCACTACAAAACAACAAAAAAACGCATACAGTATTTTAACTAACAAGTTCTATTTTAAGTTATTCCACCCATCCACCCACCCTGCCTAAGCAGTTTAGTCACTTAGTACAAAAGCAGTGTTTAATGTTGAGGGACACGCATCAAGCCTGCAGAACAATCAGGGACATGCATCGAGCTGGGCGACACGCATCGAACCAACAGAACAATCAGCTGTGGGACACGCTTTGAACCTACAGAACAATCAACTGTGGGACATTCATCGAACCTACAGAACAATCAACTGTCGATATGGGGGACACCTATCGAGCTGGAGAACACGCATTGAGCTGGGGGACACAACATGGAGGCTACAGAACAATCAGGGACACGCATCGAGCCTACAGAACAACCAGGGACACGCATCGAGCTGGGGGACACGTATCGAGCCTACAGAGCAATCAGGGACACGCATCGAGCCAACAGAACAATCAGGGACACGCATCGAGCTGGGGGACACGCATCGAACCTACAGAACAATCAGCTGTGGAACACGCAACAAGCCTACAGAACAATCAGGGACACACATCAAACCTACAGAATAATCAGGGACAAGCATCGAACCTACAAAACAATCAGGGACACGCATCGAACCTACAGAACAATCAGCTGTGGGACACGCAACAAGCCTACAGAACAATCAGCTGTGGGACACGCAACAAGCCTACAAAACAATCAGATATGGGAGGCATTTTAGATTCCAGAGGTAACCCTCTCAGAGAGATCCTTAGCTAGCATTTGAAAAAATGACCGCGTTAATCATTTATATATATATATATATATATATATATATATATATATATATATATATATATATATATATTCTAGGTCTTAAAATATGTAACATAAAGGAAGTGAAACCAACAAGCAATTTATTTTCCTACAATACAAAGTGAAATTCAAGAGATACTTACAATATTGTTAATCAAATTCCAAATAATCCTAAATGTCCTATCACATGTCCTAAAATACAGAATGTTCCGAATGAGTTCCAATAGTCTTGAATGTCCTAATATAACACAATGGTACAATCCAGAATGTCTTTAAATGAGTTCGCAAAAGTTCAAACTAATTTATTAATTCAAAAGTCAATGAACACTTTAGTAATTCCAATGAATATATTAAATAAAGAATTCCTCTCGAATTATATCTGATTTCAACAGCACAAACTATAAAATCCGATCTCAATTTGATTCCCACAGACTGATATAAAACAGGAATTAATTATTTGTTTACCAAATCCCTATTTATACACATTTTCACTTGACCTATATCAACAAGATGTGAAGCAATAAAATGGGGGGGGGGGGGGACAGACTAACTGTCAACATGACTGGCCTTGAACTCAAATGCTAGTAAACATTCTGTTCACAAGTGACCAGAATCTAAAGTGCTACTTACCGTTATAGGCAAAATTTAAACACACACTAGAGATTAAATATATATAACAATTATACATAACTATATATATATATATATATATATATATATATATACGTTTTCAGACTCTTGCAGGTCTATTGCTTTGTCGCATACAGTACTGCGTTTTTATATGTCTGCTACATCAATAGTAGATACCTCTGGTAATTTCATCAATGGTGTAATTCAACAAAAAAGGCAAATGTATATTTAAAAAATCAATATGAATCCATCGGGCTTGATGAAAACAAAAGATAATGCAATAATACAACTTTTCACCCTCGCATCATGCAGATCCAGTGTTTAAAGAGACATCTGCAAGCCGCACCTCTTATACAAACATTACTCCACAACAAATATAAACTTTCAAAAAAAGCTTGCCGACCTTTGCATTTATTTCAGTCGTTTGCCCTTTTGACTTGTCAAAATACGCATTTACATAGATATAGCAAGTACGTCTTAATTACTTCCTTATTTACTGGTCCTTTTACAGATACCTACATGTCTGTGCATAGATTATGCCATATCCATCAATGTGATTGTGCAGAGATATATGCCATATCCATCAATGTGATTGTGCATAGATATATGTCATATCCAACAATGTGATTGTGCATAGATATATGCCATATCCATCAATGTGATTGTGCATAGATATATGCCATATCCAACAATGTGATTGTGCATAGATATGTGCCATATCCAACAATGTGATTGTGCTTAGATATGTGCCATATCCAACAATGTGATTGTGCTTAGATATGTACCATATCCAACAATGTGATTGTGCATAGATATGTGCCATATCCAACAATGTGATTGTGCATAGATATATTCTGTATGCACGTTTATACGGGGTTTTTTGGTCTTATATAATAATAATAATGACTAAATTACTTGCTATTTTAAATGTACTTAATTATGATTTTTACAAAAATATTATAATGCTATTTTTATTCAGACTTCATTATTTTGGAATGTGTGGCATATAATTAACAAAAAAAATGATAAAGTCTATATTTTAGTTACATTACATTTTTATGATTCAGATAATTGTTTTCATTTTAGTTTCGTAGCCATTATTTTAATTTTACTGATTATAGCGGATGGTATTCTGCACGTTTTATACAGTATAAATGTACCGTCTTTTAATTTTACCTACGCGAGGATCCACGTCGCAACCATGCACCTTACAACGTGTATTAGGCAGTGCTTGTACTATAAATAGCATTTTCTTTAACATTGCACTCGCCGTTAACAACTTTATTTTTCCAAATTAAAAAAGTATGCGTAGACGGAACAAGGTTTGGTTTGAAATTTTTTAAGGTATATAAAGATTAAATAATCCTCAGATATATAGTAACTGGCCCAGATAAATACTTTCGAAGACCGAAGGTGGTGTACGATTCAGAATGAAACGGGCCCATACTATACATATTTCAATTTTCAGCGTACCACTTTCCCCAGTAAGTGAGTGAACGAACTCGCGACACGAGACTCCTTTTATACAGTTAAATTGTTGGGCGACTATTCATAGGGCATGAGTGTACAACGATTGTTTTTAAAATATGTTAATGAAGGAAGAAAATAGGTTACATACCTCTTTTTCCCCTCTAAAAACAATTGTACATGTTAGTCCTCTTATCGCTCGGATTCAATTTCTAATATCGGTCAAAATCCAAGGGAAACTACTCTGTGTTAACTTTTGTGCTGGACTTCGACATTTATACTATGCAAATAACCCGATAAATCAGACCCCCAAAACTGAGCTGATACTGATGGACGGTTTTGGGGCATGATGTCACCTATTCATTGGATTGCGCAATTGATGAAATGTATCCGCAAACATATAGGTGTACATTTTGGACATTTACCGGTATTTCTCGCGACTCTTGAGGCACAGTCTACCTAAAAACAGTAAAGGACAGTAATGTACAGTAACGGAGCTGAAATACAGTAATGTGAAAGAAATTAATGTAATGGAGCAAGAAATTAAGCATAATCCACATAAAGTGTTGATTATGAATGATAATGTTACACACACAGATAAATGAATTCCTGCATATTCAAATGAAAGGTCGTTATAATCCAAAGATTAAAGATAACGTGTTATATGAAGTATTATAAACTTAGTATTATAATTATAGAGTGCAATTAATATAATTAACTAAATATCAATTGATTGCCTATATAAAATTATTGCTCCGCATCACGGGATACATTAATTTCAAAAGGTCTTTCAGACATTTTGATGTAAATGTACTCGAAATCCATATAAGAAAGCACACCTGACTGGCGGAAGTGGCAAACTGATACACAGGTGGAATACTAATTTAACTGCCTTATATGCATGAAGGCTGGGCATGCAAGATTTTGTTACAGCGATTTCAGTTTGCTAAGAAGGTGTCAATCACAGACCGGTACAGAATTAGATTGTTACATTTTTGTTATTAAAAATAAAAAAATAAAAAACTGTACACACCAATATGGTTTCAAAGGAAGCATGCATATTTACGACTTCATGTGATGTCAGTATAGGTTGCATTCAGAAATTTTTAAAAGCTCTTATGTAGCATGATTTTTAATTGGGATAAAATTCCATGGATCTCCACAGAGATTTTTCCCAATACCTTTAATTGCGAGGCATTAGCATGTACGATTTAATATGTATGTATGTATGTATGACGAACATGCTGATTTATAAAACATTTTATGTCAAAAGATGGAATCTTTCATTCGGAAACGGGTGACTGCAGTGCAGCTTCGGCTGTTTTATTTGCCCTTTCATTGCCCATTATATCTTTGTGGCTAGGCAGTGAACAGTACAGAATACGTTTCCCAGGTTGTATGAGCACATCCTCTCTCCGTAATATCTGGGCTATTAATGAGTTGTCAGGTTTAAGATTTTGCTGGGCTTTCAATGTGGAATTGGAATCCGTAAAGATGATGAAATTTGTTTTTTGAGAGGTTTTAATGTAGTTCAAAGCTATTAGCATGACTGTAATTCCTGTAAGATTTATTTCAATGGCGTATACGTGTATGATTAACAAACGTGTAAGGGAGGGAACTTGTGACTGTACTAACCTGTCTATAATCGGGATATCCTCGGCTATTTCTGCAAGACAAAAATATGCCTGGGATGTGTGTCGGTGCCATAATTTACAGAAAAACTATACATCTTGTTCGCAAGAAATTTCTCCGCAAAAAGAGAAATCGCAATGTATTCTGACATACTCGGATATTTCTACAATTTGATTGATCATATGATTGACTGAGGAGTTACGAATAAAAAAAAATAGTTCCATGCATTCGCAACTTCTCTGTCAACCCTTGTTTCTTAAAAAGCCGTGGTGGTCCTAATGCAGCTTAGCATAAAAGTAGGTCACTTTCTCCTCCTCTTGACAGCAACAGGTAGCAAAATCCCACACCTGCTCAACAATTACAATAATAGTCCTGCCTTAAAAATAATATCTGAGCTACTTATATATCCTGTCACTTCATGTTTATTTTTGTTTATTGTTGGGATTTTGGGTTTGTTTGTTTTGTTTTTTTCTTCTTATTCTTTTTTTTTTTTTTTTCTTTTTTTTTTTTCCTCTTATGGAAACAACGAATTAAATATAGCGGAGCCTTCAAGGATTTTAGAAAACTACTGATTGTAACTTATATAAAATTTTAGTCCTAATGTTCTGATCTTGTAAACCATTAAATATGCCTCAAAGACAGTACGCAGCAATAAACAGATGCCACTCGATCATTTCTCAAAACCACATAATGGACAGATATCCGAAATTTATATAATATATCTTTGTATCAATGAATTCAAATTGAGAAAAGCATATCAATCTTTCATTGTAATCAAGGAGGAAGACGGAATTTAAGCAATTAAGTGCGAGAGTGTGTAAATATATGCGTGAGCATGCGTGCATCCACCATATCTAATGCATGAGAAGTAGTATTGTCATTCTGTATTTGATCTAAACGAATGCTCAACTTGCGATTGAGAATACATCCGCCATTATGTAAATGAATATTTTCACTCGACCTTTATTTAAATATTACAATACAAACATTAAGCAAATCAATAAATGTTGTTATACTCGTGCATATATTGGGATTTTCATATTTTATCATTATTTACTCCATCACTTACATATTAGTCTTACTTCCAATCCAATATTTGAAAACATTTATATATTATTATAATGTCTGCTCTCTCCCTCCTCCCCACCCCCGCTTTTCATGTAATATTTCAATATTTATACCCCGCAAATCTTCCTGCAAAGGTCAAACAGATACTATATTTCTAAATCTGATATTATACATTTTATTATCTTGGGTATTTTCTGTTCAAACTCTTATAATATTTGGGGAAAATGTTAGGCATTCTGTAATTTACCTCTTGCAGTCCCATAGTATAAATGACATCATATGCCCTCTAAATAAAAAATAGAAAATGTACGCGGTTCCAAATCCGTTGCACAAATATCCTACATTATGATGTACACAAAAATTGTACCTAAGATTTGTTAAATGCACACAAAAAGTCAAACCCTATCCACAATTACACCTCGCCTCCCTCCCTGGGAAATATTCTTTATCAACGTGTGTAAGATTATTATGAACTGTTGAAATACAAATTGTAAAAAACTCTCGACACTCTTATTATTTTATCAACAAATCTATATTATGAATCCTTATAGATCCTTAGCAACGTATTTTCATCTAAGTTGTGATGAAAAGTCTTAAACAAACAAATTCGAGCCATAAAAGCTCTCATTTTACAGCCTGCTGTCAGGAATTTCTGCCCCTCCCATAAGCAATAATTTGACATAGAGAGTAACGGGCTTTCTTAACCCCCCTCTGCTCTTTCTATATTCACTTGTGTGAAATCTCACTCACACATGATCCCATCAGGAAGAAAAAAATGGTATTCACAAAGATGTATTTGCAGACACATGTAGATCAATGCATAAGAAAACGTCGCTCAGTTTCTTTTTCAAGGACAAGGAAAGTATAATCTACTCGCATAATGCGCCTTCAGATCAGGGTCTATGTCGGTTACAGTTGGACCCGACTTTTGTTCGAGTATATTACGGCGAATATCCCTGGTGCCGCTATAAATTGTTTCCGTTAAAATGGCTTTATATGACCACAGGGCTACTCAAAATAATGGTTCTTCTTCTTCACCACCACAAGCAGCACCAGTACTACAACAACACCATTTACTACTACTATCACAACAGAATGAAAGAGGAAAGAAGCCAGGGGCAGATTGCTCGCTTCACACGTATTTTATTTATTTATTTATTTATATCAGCCTTTGGCTTTTATAATGAAAAATAGTAGTAGTGCCGCAGCATTTCGCCTAATTGAAAAGGCACATTAGTCTACGGGAGCAAACTCCTTCACTCAAACAAGACACCTTATAGGGTTTATTTCCCTTTCATGTAGTTCTCTCTCGACATTAAAGTGATACTGAAGTTTAGAAATAAAAAATAAAATACAAATAAAGAGGACATCATAACATAAACGACAGGGTTATTGTTGTTGTTGTTGTTTTTGCTGTTGCAGAACGTCAGTTTCTTATATGAAAAGGATACGTTCTTACATTAGAAAATCATTTTTTACCCTTCGATATCTTTGTATTCCTCAAAATAATCGATTTTCAAACACTTTCAAGTACTTTGAATTTCTTGTATCTGAACATGATCTCTAATATTTAAAACCATTGTTGATTATATATTTTGTTGATATGTCACATGAATAACACAGTTCTGATTATGACATTGATGGTGTGTTACTTTTTTCTCTTTTTCGTTGCATAAAATGTGGTTCAAACGTAAACTACCTTTCGCTATGCGAAACTCATAATATGTAGTTTAATAGTAAAATACCTTTCGCTGTGTGAAAATACCAGAAGACTGAAATGACAAAAGTTTTATTTTTCTGAAAGACATTTCCTGAATAAGATTGTATTCTACTCGATCCTTATTTATGAATTTTAAAAAAAGTTATATAAGTAGTTTTGCAGAAGAACAAGAGATGGTTGAGAAAAACATCAGGTTTTGCTGAAAAGAATATTCAGTCACAAATGGATTTTATGGCGTTTTTCTTTCATTTTGTATTTAATTCTCTGTTGTTTTTTTTTTTTTTTTGTTATTTTTTTTTTTTTTTTTTTTTAATCTGTAGTGTTATACGATTATAATGTTGACGATGACGTTTGGCGTGCACGCACCTGTCATTCTCATAAAAATATGTAGCCTATTACACAACCATAACAATTAAAATAATGATGTCTTTATATTAGTATGTTACACCTAGTTGAGGCAGGAGTATAATGATTGGTTATCACTCCTTTGGAACACCAATAGAAACTAATACCAACAATATGAATATTTGTCTTAGCTTTTTGCTTTATTTTTAATACATTTTTTTAGTATGCACATGCAAGCAATCATGTGAATGTTTTCCACGCGCATATATATATATATATATATATATATATATATATATATATATATATATATATATATATATATATAGCTATTTAACATTTCTTTTGTATGTTCATATTCATTTCAAAGAGCTTCCTAATTTCTGAAGCCGGTTTATATATTGTGCGAAGAAAAGAAAAATTTCGAAATCAAATCTTACAAAATTGTACCTTTTTTTCAAGAATCAGGCGTGATAATTTCTCGGAGATAATCATGTATATGAAGCAGTGTATCCACATAGACAAGGGTGTACTGGGTAAGCAACTCGGCCCTGGACTTGTCTGCCGGGACAGGCCCGGGGTTTTGCTCACACCAGTTAAACACCGGTAACAACGGATTTTTTTGACGGCCCACCGGCCCACCGATGAGGCGGCCCACCGGGATTTGTCCCGGTATGCCCAATGGCCAGTACACCACTGCACATAGATTATCAGTTAACCTCAAAAGTATTCTAGCTATACCAACTGTTTTATAAACACCATCAAAACGTACATTTTTACCTCTAGATAGTTTGACTGGAACTAGAACAAACTCACATGACTCTATTATTTGTGATCATAACTAATGCAATTTTTGGCACAGATTATACATGTATGTTTGATCATACACGAAATATAAAATACGTGGTAAATTTTCTTTTTACCTGTGTTTCTCTTACAACGGGAACAAATGACAAAATTATTATATTTTAACACTTTGCTATGATATTAAGATAATTTACACGCTTATAATTAAATACATGATTCTTATTACACATAAATCATTACATCATGTCACATATCCCGAAAAACAATACAGTGCTATGTCACTGCACTTCATACGAAATATATTGCTCGTAGAAGTTCAAAGGTGGTGGGGTGGGGGGAATGACATAAAACATTTTCTAACTCAAGGAAAACTTCACCATATCTATGACTGTTGTAGTACTGGTTTTGTAAAAATGTTAATCAACTTCAAACAAGACAGCACATCATTGTGAAGAGAAGTAGTATATATAGATGAAACATTGTAGTCAATGGCCATTGATCTCATTACGTAGATACATTCTAGTAAAAGGTCATTGATCTCATTACGTAGATACATTCTAGTAAAAGGCCATTGATCTCATTACGTAGTGGTTTATCACTCAGAACAACTATCACGAAAAGAAAAAAAAAGGTCACTTCAGCGAAAACGTAACTTTTTGTAAAGAAACTGTTTTCTTGATGTAGATATGTCTAGTTAATGCTGTCAAAATCTTCACGAAAAAACTATTTTTCACGTAAACAGTGTGTACCATTGCCGAACATGTAAAAACACGAAGCTCTTTTTCACGTAAATTAAGGGCTGTCACAAGGTTATATGGCACCCTAGGCGAACATTCAGCCTTGCGGCCCCTTCCCCCCCCCCCCCCCCGAATTAACTTATTCTTTCCTTCTGTTTTTCTCTTTCTATTTTTGCCGCTTATTATCTTCTATTTTACGCTATTTCTCTTTCTTTTTTTATTCATTCATTTTTTTGCCGCTCCCCAAATTTTGCCGCCATAGGCGACCGCCTAGTTTGTATTGCGGTTAAACCGGCCCTGCGTAAATTGTGTGTACCACGGCCGAACATGTAAAAAAAATGGAGAGATTTTTCATAAAGAAGATTGTGCATCGATGTGTAAAACACAGTTTTTTCCTTAAGAAAGTCACATTTTTCATGAAGATTGCACTTTTTCACGAAAAATGTTAAAAAGTGCAATGCGTGTAATGACGCGTTTTTTTTTTTTTTTTTGTTTTTTTTTTGTTTTTTAATGAAGAAAACTACATTCTTGGAAAAGACTGCACTTTATCACGAAAAGTCGCATTTACTAGTGCAGGAAGTGACATTATTCGTAAATAGTGCGTTCTTTTTTTTAAGACGAAGTAATTTTCGTGAGAAAAAAAAAATTGCAGTCTTTAAGAACAATGTGATACCTTTACGAAAATATTCGATAAGAAAAATCTTTGTGAAGGAAAAATGTTATTGCAAACCTTGCACTAAAAAGTTACTTTTTTATATAGTAAATCCCACACCTGCTCAACAATTACATGAATAGTCATGCCTTAAACACAATACCTGAGCTACTTCTACCTCCCGCCACTTAATGTTTATTTTTGTGCGTTGTTGTTTCTGGGTTTTTTTTATGGAAACAACGAATTAAATATAGCGGAGCCTTCAAGGATTTTAGAAAGCTATATAAAATTTTAGTCCTAATGTTCTGATCTTGTAAACCATTAAATATGCCTCAAAGACAGTACGCAGCAATAAACAGGTGTCACTCGATCATTTCTCTAAACCACATAATGGACAGATATCCGAATTAACATAATGTATCTTTTGTATCAATGAATTCAAATTGAGAAAAGCATATCAGTCTTTCATTGTATTCAAGGAGGAAGACGGAATTTAAGCAAATAAGTGCGAGAGTGTGTAAATATATGCGTGAGCATGCATGCATCCACCATATCTAATGCATGAGAAGTAGTATTGTCATTCTGTATTCGATCTAAACAAATGCTCAACTTGCGATTGAGAACACATCCGCCATTATGTAAATTAATATTTTCACTCGACCTTTATTTAAATATTACAATACAAACATTAAGCAAATCAATAAATGTTGTTATACTCGTGCATATATTGGGATTTTCATATTTTATCATTATTTACTCCATCACTTACATATTAGTCTTACTTCCAATCCAATATTTGAAGACATTTATATATTATTATAATGTCTGCTCTCTCCCTCCTCCCCACCCCCGCTTTTCATGTAATATGTCAATATTTATACCCTGAAAATCTTCCTTACATGTGTTCGCCTGTATTAGGAACTGCAAGGGTCAAACAGATACGACTATATTTCTAAATCTACGTCAAGATTGTCTGTGCGGAGAGGACTAAAAGTTCGTCGTTAAAACCATTAGAGTTACGTATCCTCTATTAGCCAAAAACCGTTTTCAAACTGCTGTCCGCGCTGATATTAAAAATTTTCGTAATCTTAGGTATTCTGTTCAAACTCTTATAACATTTGGGAAAAATGTTAGGCATTCTGTGATTTACCTCTTGCAGTCCCATAGAATAAATGACGTCATATCCTCCCCCCTCCCAAAAAAAAAAAAAAAAATGCACGTGGTTCCAAATCCGTTTCACAAATATCTTGCATTATGATGTACACAAAAACTGTACCTAAGATTTGTTAAATGCACACAAAACAATCAAACCATATCCTCACATTACACCGCGCCTCCCTCACTATGATATATTCATCATCAATGTGTGTAAGAATATTATGAAATGTTGAAATACAAATTGAAAAAAAATATATATATATATATATATATAAATCGACACTCTTATAAATTTTGTCAGCAAATCTGCATTATGATCACAGATCCTTAGCAACGTATTTTCATGTAATTTGCGATGAAAAGAATTAAACAAACAAATCCGAGCCATGAAAGCTCTCATTTCACAGCCTGCTGTAAGGGATTACTCCCCCTCCCACAGGGATAATTCGACATAGAGAATAACGGGCTTTCTTGACCCCCTACCCCGCTCCCCTATCTGCTCTTTCTAGGTTCAGTTGTGTGAAATCTCACTCACACATGATCCCAGTCGGAAAATAAGGCATTCACAAAAATGTATTTGCAGACACATGTAGATCAATGCGTAAGAAAACGTCGCTCAGTTTCTTTTTCAAGGACAAGGAAAGTATAATATGCTCGCATAATGCGCCGGCAGATCAGGGTCTATGTCGGTTACAGTTGGACCCGACTTTTGTTCGAGTATATTACGGTAAATATCCCTGGTGCCGCTATAAATTGTATTCTTTAGAATGGCTTTATATAACCACAGGGCTACTCAAAATAATGGTTCTTCTTTTTCAGCACCACAAGCTCCACCAGTTCTACAGCAACACCATTTACTACTACTATCACAACAGAATGAAAGAGGAAAAAAGACAGGGCAGATTGCTCGCTTCACACGTATTTTATTTATTTATTTATTTATTTCATTCTTTGGCTTTTATAATGAAACATTTGTAGTAGTGCCGCAACAGTATCTCCTAATTCAAAGGCACATTAATCTACGGGAGCGAACTCCTTCATTCAAACGAGACACCTTATAGGGTTTATTTCCCTTTCATGTAGTTCTTTCTCGATGTTAAAGTGATACTGAAGTTTAGAAATAAAATATTATAAAAATAAAGAGGACATCATAACATAAACGACAGGGTTATTGTTGCTGTTGTTTTTGCTGTTGCAGAACGTCAGTTTCTTATATGAAAAGGATACGTTCTTAAATTAGAAAATAATTTTTTACCCTTCGATATCTTTTTATTCCCCAAAATAATCGATTTTCAAACACTTTCAAGTACTTTGAATTTCTTGTGTCTGAACATGATCTCTAATATTTCAAACCATTGTTGATTATAGACATGAGTGACACAGTTCTGACAATGACATTGATGGTGCGTTACTTCTTTCTCTTCTTCGATGTATAATATGTAGTTTAATAGTAAAATACCTTTCCCTATGTGAAAATCATAATATGTAGTTCAATAGTAAAATACCTTTCCCTATGTGAAAATCATAATATGTAGTTCAATAGTAAAATACCTTTCCCTATGTGAAAATCATAATATGTAGTTCAATAGTAAAATACGTTTCCCTATGTGAAAATCATAATATGTGGTTCAATAGTAAAATACCTTTCCCTATGTGAAAATCATAATATGTGGTTTAATAGTAAAATACCTTTCCCTATGTGAAAATCATAATATGTAGTTTAATAGTAAAATACCTTTCCCTATGTGAAAATCATAATATGTAGTTCAATAGTAAAATATCTTTCGCTGTGTGAAAATACCAGAAGACTGAAATGACAAAAGTTTTAATTTTTTGAAAGACATTTCCTGAATACGATTTTATTCTACTCGATCCTTATTTATGAATAAGTAGTTTCGCAGAAAAACAAGAGATGGTTGAGAAAAAACGTCAGTTGTTGCTTAAAAGAATATTCAGTTACTTTTCTTTTTTTTTTCTTTTTTTAAATCTTTAGTGTTATACGATTATAATATTGACGATGACGTTTATCGTGCGCGTGACTGTCATTCTCATAAAAATATGTATCCTATTACACAACCATAACAATTAATGTAATGGTGTCTTTATATTAGTATGTTACACATAGTTAAGGCAGGAGTATAATGATTGGTTATCGCTCCTTAGGAACACCAATATAAACTAATATCAACTGAATAAATATTTGTCTTAGCTTTTGCTTTATTTTAATATATTGTTAGTACGCACACTCGAATATATATATATATATATATATATATATATATATATATATATATATATATATATATATATATATATATATATATATATATATATGTTCCTATTCATTTCAAAGAGCGTCCTAATTTCTGAAGCCAGTTAATATTTTGTGCGAAGAAAAGAAAAATTTCGAAATCAAACCTTCCAAAAACAGTACCTTTTTTCAAGAATCAGGCGTAATAATTTCTCGAAGATAATCATGTATATGAAACAGTGTATCCACATAGATTATCAATTACCCGCAAAATTATACTAGCTATACCAACTGTCTTATAAACACCATCAAAACGTACATTTTTACCTCTAGATAGTTTGACTGGAACTAGAACAAACTCACATGACTCTATTATTTGTGATCGTTACTAATTAAATTTTTGGCACAGATTATACATGTATGTTTGATCATACACGAAATATAAAATACATGGTGAATTTTCTTTTAACCTGTGTTTCTCTTACAACAGGAACAAATGACAAAATTATTATATTTTTACACTTTGCTATGATATTAAGATAATTTACACGCTTATAATTAAATACGTGATGCTAATTACAATATAAATCATTACATCATGTCACATATCCCGCAAACAATACAGTGTTATGTCAATGCACTCCACACGAAATGTATTGCTCGTAGAAGTTCAAAGGGAGGTGGGAGGGAATGACATAAAACATTTTCTAACTCAAGGAAAACTTCACCACATCTGTGCCTGTTGTAGTACTGGTTTTGTAAAAATGTTAATCAACTTCAAACAAGACAGCACATCATTTTGAAGAGAAGTAGTACATATAGATGAAACATTGTAGTAAATGGCCATTGATCTCATTACGTAGTATAAAACATTGTAGTCAATGGCCATTGATCTCATTACGTAGTGATATATCACTCAGAACAACTATAACGAAAAAAAGGTCACTTCCGCGAAAACGTAACTTTTTGTGAAGAAACTGTTTTCTTGCTGTAGATATGTCTAGTTAATACTGTCAAAATCTTCACGAAACAACTCTTTTTCACGTAAATAGTCTGTACCATGGCCGAACATGTAAAAACATGAAGCTCTTTTTTACGTAAATTCGGGGCCGTCGCAAGGCTATTTGGCGCCCTAGGCGACAATTCAGCATTGCGCCCCCTCTCCCTCTCCTTCACAATTAACTTTCGAAAAAGAATATTGTACATTTATTCTTTCCTTCTGTTTTTCTCTGTCTGTTTTTGCCGCTTATTATCTTCTATTTTAAGCCATTTCTCTTTCTTCTTTTATTCATTCAGTTTTTTGCCGTCCCCCCCCCCCCCACACACACACACACACACACACAAATTTGCCGCCCTATGCAACCGCCTAGTTTGCCTTGCGGTTAAAATGGCGCTGCCTAACTTGTGTGTACCATGGCCGCACATGTACAAAATGAAGCGATTTTTTCATAACGAAGATCGTGCATCAATTTGTAAAAGGCAATTTTTCCTTAAGAAAGTAACATCCTTCATGAATATTGCACATTTTTCACGAAGAATTTGAAAACGTGCATTGACGTGAAGTGGCTTTTTTGTTTTTAAATGAAGAAAACTACATTCTTTGAAAAGACTGCACTTTATCACGAAAAAGGCGCATTCACTCTTGCAGAAAGTGACATTATTCATAAATAGTGCGTTCTTTTTTTAAGACGAAGTAAATTTCGTGAAAAAAAAATTCAGTCTTTAAGAACAAGGTAATATCTTTACAAAATATTCGCTAAGAAACATTTTCGTGAAGGAAAAATGTTCATGCAAACCTTGCACTAAAAAGTTACTTTTTATATAAAAAATAGCAGCTTTCATGAGAATTTCACTTTCTTCACGAAAAGTGTCTTTACACACACACACACGTCTTCGTGAAAATAGTGCAATTGTGGTGAATAATTTAATTATCTTGCCACATAAAATACATATAAAAGTCGATATCATTTTCCCACGAAGGTACTTTCTCAGGACCTTTGTGTGAAAAAGTGAAATCCTTCATAAAATTATAACTTTCTCAAATAAAATTGTTCTTTTACACGTGAATGCAAAGTTTTAAGTGTTATTTTTCGCGAAAAAGTATAATTTTCGTGAAAATGTGACTTTAAGCATGAAAAAATTAACAATCTTGCAAAATGTATGTGCTTTATCATGAAGAAAGAGGATTCATTCGAACAAATTTTCTTCAAAATGGTTTCATTTTGCAATGTCTGGCCAGGATGCACACTTTTTACCTTAAAATGAGATCACCGATTTGATGAAGATTTCGACATCATTGGCCTTAACCGATCTTTGTGAAGATGGTTTCATCACAGAAAGAAAAAAGGAAAATAATAACGTTAATGACATGAACGCCACTGATACATTATCACCGGCGTCTGTGCTCATTTTTTTTTTCTTCACATCTACACAGAAAAACGACACAAACACATCGATATACACACGCAAATACATAGCACACACAGAAACGTGTTCTTCTACGCCTCTGTAGATTCACCTGTATATTAACACAAAGGTGTCAAAACGGTGTCTACGATCCATCAAAGAAACTTATATCTCTGCGACTTTGCACCTTGATTTTACCATGCGGATGTTTCTCAGTCAGCGCCAGTTATCCTATGTCGCATTTTGTTTCAACGACACCAATCAACACTCGAGTACTTGTTACAAATAGATGAAACAATGTCGGCTACTTACGTTTGAGGCTTTCAACTTTTAATTTACCGCACTTAATATTAAAACAACGAAAGAACAATAGATAGATAGATAGATAGATAGATAGATAGATAGATAGATAGATAGATAGATAGATAGATAGATAGATAGATTGGTTGGCAGGTAGGTAGGTAGGTAGGTAGATAGATAGATCGATAGATAGATATATAAACCGCGAGTCTTCAGGTTGATTTACAAGTTTCTGATTTATTTCCCTTCATAAATTATTTTATTCTTTCTTTCTTCGCATAGGATATGATATGATGATGTAAAACAATAGGCTGATCGTCGAAAACGTAACTGGGTCCAGTAAGTGCATCGAGATTTGTGTGTATGTTTGCTTTAGTTAGATAAGAAAGGTATTCATTTATCAGAAGAGGAGTACATCCTGCTGGAGTACATTTATGAGGAAATCATTATTTAAAAAAAAAAAAAATTTTTTTATTTATTTATTTTAGTATGGCGGAAGGGCCGTAGTAGTCTCATTCCTTATGCGAGGCTGACAAAGACTCAGTAAGACTCGAAAGCGAATATATATATATATATATATATATATATATATATATATATATATATATATATATATATATATATATATATATATATAGTTTTTTTTAACATTATATATAAATCATCAAATAATATTTCAAGCGCTTGAAAGTACTGGGCAAAACCGGATCAATTAGATGCACAAATCAAATTCGGTGTAATGTGGGGAAAAAGTGCTAGGGTCGGCAACGAGAAACAGGGACGGTTGGCCGACCTGAAACACATATTTTTTTTTTATTTTTTGTTTTACCTAATTGTGAGTATGTGAGGTCACAACACTGAATCTTCAAGTATTGCTAAAATGAAAGCAAATTTTATACTGAGATTATTTGTATTACTGATAATGATGATAATAATAATAAAATACCTTCATAGTGAAAACCCTTCTAATCTTTTTTATAATCATTACAGTCATTATCACCACCATATTTATCGTAAATATTGTTGTTGTTGATGGCAGCTTTTCATGCATATCCAGTATTACGATCAGTGGCGTCACTAGGGTTGGCGTCACCCAGTGCGGTAAACTCATGGTGTCACCCCCTCCAGACTTCCCCCATGGGAATTTGCATTTTGCATCTGTCGAATTTGCATTTTTCCATTTTGGTGATGGTGTCACCCGGTGCGGCCTCCACCCCCTGCACCCCCCTAGTGACGCCACTGATTACGATGACTATAATTTGTGACCATTACCTCTCTCCTCCCAAAACACCCATGTACCAAACATTTACTAATGTGTATACCAATCTTAAAACCCATGTGAACGCACTGCAAATCAACTAATACATACATAAGTAAATTTGGACATGTGCAAACATGCACATCGTGTTCAGATTTTGTGCATGTAAATGGGGTAATAGATAAATAAAAGATTTGGCTGGAGTTTTACGGCACAGCAACACAAAAAGACTATTTAATGATGATGCAGTTGGTGTAAAGTGCATTGTCAAAGGCTCCTGCCTCTGTTAGCCGCCTCTTACGACATGCAGGATATCACATCTGGTCTTCTCCACGTAAATGAGTCCGCAGCAGTGACGGGCCCAGAAATATCGTTTAATATCGTTTAAGGGGGAGCGTGAACAAGTAGTCAAAGAGGTCTGTGAGACGAGCCTTAGGTGGGGGCCCAGGGGTCGTGACGTGCCCAGAAATATCGTTTAATATCGTTTAAGGGGATGCGCAAACATGTAGGCGAGGGGTCTGTGAGACGAACCTTAGGTGGGGGCCCAGGGTCGAAGTCCTATGAAGCACCTGCATTTTTAAGTGTTCCCTGGGCATACTTTTAATCGTCTAATTGTAAAGAAAACTTACTCTAGGAAACGTTCCGGTTGTTTCGCGCTCATTTTTTTTTGAGGGGGTGGATTGGGGGTGGGGGGAGCAGCCCGAACCTCCCCCCCCCCCCCCCAGGTCCGCCTCTAAGCAGGGGATAAAACTAAAAGATATATCGAATACAGTTTTCCATTTCAGCTTCGTTAGTGATCAAATTCATCATCTCATCTTTAGTATGAAATTCGCTCGTCTCCAGCAAAGATTTTTTCTTTTTTCCTCTGATGGCGAGTTGTTGGTGTTTTTTTTTTTTCCAATCTTTAGCAGTCAAAAGACGAAAGCATCTTTTCGCATATTTCTTCTGCAAGCCTTTGTTTTTAATACGATGATTCGGCTCGGTGTGCAAAGTTTGTAAGATATTAACCCCAGCCCGTATTAAATCAAAGTTTGTAAGAAATGAGCCCCACCTCGTATTAAGCCAAAGTTTGTAAGATATTAGCCGAACCCCGTATGAAGCCAAAGTTTGTAAGATATTAGCCCCACCTCGTATTAAGCAAAGTTTGTAAGATATTAGCTCCACCTCGTATTAAAGCAAAGTTTGTAAGATATTAGCCCCACCCCGTATTAAAGCAAAGTTTGTAAGATATTAGCTCCACCTCGTATTAAAGCAAAGTTTGTAAGATATTAGCCCCACCTCGTATTAAAGCAAAGTTTGTAAGATATTAGCCCCACCTCGTATGAAACCAAAGTTTGTAAGATATTAGCCCCACCTCATATTAAAGCAAAGTTTGTAAGATATTAGCCGAACCCCGTATGAAACCAAAGTTTGCAAGATATTAGCCCCACCTCGTATTAAGCCAAAGTTTGTAAGATATTAGACCCACCTCGTATTAAAGCAAAGTTTGTAAGATATTAGCGCCGCCCGTATCAAATGAAGTGTGTTCGATATTAGCCCCACCTCGTATTAAAGCAAAGTTTGTAAGATATTAGCCCCACCATGTATTAAAGCAAAGTTTGTAAGATATTTGCCCCACCACGTATTAAACCAAAGTTTGTAAGATATTAGCCCCACCCCGTATGAAACCAAAGTTTGTAAGATATTAGTCCCCCCACCCCGTATGAAACCAAAGTTTGTACGATATTAGCCCCACCCCGTATGAAACCAAAGTTTGTAAGATATTAGTCCCCCCACCCCGTATTAAACCAAAGTTTGTACGATATTAGCCCCACCCCGTATTAAGCCAAAGTTTGTAAGATATTAGCGCCGCCCGTATCAAATGAAGTGTGTTCGATATTAGCCCCACCTCGTATTAAAGCAAAGTTTGTAAGATATTAGCCCCAGCCCGTATGAAATCAAAGTTTGTAAGATATTAGCCCCACCCCGTATGATATCAAAGTTTGTAAGATATTTAGCCCCACCACGTATTAAACCAAAGTTTGTAAGATATTAGCCCCACCCCGTATTAAAGCAAAGTTTGTAAGATATTAGCCCCACCTCGTATGAAATCAAAGTTTGTAAAATATTAGCCCCACCCCGCATGAAATCAAAATTTGTAAGATATGAGCCCCACCCCGTATGAAATCAAAGTTTGTAAGATATTAGTCCCAACACGTATTAAATCAAAATTTGTAAGATATTAGCCCCACCTCGTATGAAATCAAAGTTTGTAAAATATTAGCCCCACCCCGCATGAAATCAAAATTTGTAAGATATGAGCCCCACCCCGTATGAAATCAAAGTTTGTAAGATATTAGTCCCAACACGTATTAAATCAAAATTTGTAAGATATGAGCCCCACCCCGTATGAAATCAAAGTTTGTAAGATATTAGTCCCAACACGTATTAAATCAAAATTTGTAAGATATGAGCCCATCCCCGTATGAAATCAAAGTTTGTAAGATATTAGCCCCACCTGGGGAAAACCATGAGGGGCCTTATTCATATTCATGTATCATTTTGGAGATATGCTAATTAAATCTGGTAAGCATACTGTTTTCCAAGATTAATGTGTGGCAGGAAATCGAACTCCCCACATCGACGCCAGAGGAGTCTAATAGCTATATCCAGATCTCGCACAGTCAAAAAGAATTCCAACTAAAAAAAAACAAAACAAGAAGCACACTTCGCACACTTTGACCAAAAGAATGCAAGAAAAAGTGTACGATTAAACGAACATACGAAGAAAAGATGAGACAAAACTCAAACTATCACCATTCTGGAATCATTCTTTTGAGATTCTTAGATTAGTATCTATTTATGAGCAGCGACTGTGAAGTGGTTTTGTAGATGTATTTTATTACAATTATATTTTCTTTACAAATTTATTAATTCTTGTTGTAAAATGACTTAATTAGGCAATACATCGTGGTCTTTCCTTTCACAGAAAATGTTTATATCCCGATACGTTCCCTTTGAAATTTGATTTTATAATATGATATTTATCTCTCATTTAACCAACAGACCAACAAGTTGTTCTCCACCACTTTTTTTTTGTTATTTCTGACATTACCGGTTGTGGTCGGTAATGTGGCGCAGGAAATATTGTTGGTAAAAATTTAGTAATAGATGGAGATAGAAAGTTATCTGAAAATAGGGTGGAAAGCCTCCGAAGACATGTTAGAAATTTTAATTCAACACAAAATTGTATCGGATCCAATACCTGAAGGACGTTCTCAGTCTGACGCCGGACCAAAAATACGTCACAAAGTGCGCGGAGAAAACACACAGTGCGGGAAAATGTGTCAGGTGCGAAAAGGAGTACTCATCACCTCGATGTTAAAACCCACGTGAGAAGCACGTCGTCGGATGTCGCTTCTTTAGAAACTGAAACTGGATTTTTGGCAAGTACAGGTAGGAATATCTTATTTTGCTTTTGATAATTTGCGTCATGGTTTTGGAGTGGATAACCACATCACCAATTTTTTTTTTTTTTTTTTCATGCGATTAAAAATGGACGTGTATATGAATTAACAATTTGTATGGATATTAAAATTAACGCTTATTATCTAAATATTTTCATCTGACATAAACGAATCGTTTTTTAAATGACTGGACTCAATACTCCAGCTGCTATGCGTTTGTGAATGTTTGCTCTTTCAAGGTCAGTGAGATAGCGGTAAATTAGTGTGTTCTGAACATTTTTTTTTTTATGCAAATACTTTAATAGTTCACTTGTTTGTTTGTTGTTTTTTTTAAATATAAAAATCAATATTTCAGTAAGCACTTAAATTTGTTTCGTGTATATCTTTTATGCTTACCGGAACAATTGTACACGATGTAATTATGTATCTTAGTTCCAGATACGAGAGTGGGCCAATAATATGTTAAATATGCCGTTAAAAAAATATATATAAAAAAATAAAATAAAAAAAAATAATCAAAGTTGGTTTTTTAACTTTTATCACGCTTCCGTTATTCTGAATACTCGGCACGCTACTATTATATTACTATCACAATAGGTCTCCCTTTGCTTTTAAAACTAGATGACGCATATGTAGCGTCATCGTCATCATACTGGCCAGTTTTGCTTCTCGTGTGACGAACCGTTTTTCAAGTACAGTCAGACCTGTGAATAGCAGCCATCCATAGGAAAAGACCAAACTTGTACACAGGTCATCTTCGAACGCAGGTTCACCTTTCAAACCTAAATTTTGAACAAATACCATGAACCGGATACCATTATTATTATTATAGGCAATTGTTATAATCTCCTATTCAATTCACCGTATAAATTTATCATTCATAAATTCTGGTGGAGAAGGATTTCATTCATAGATTTCGTCAAGTTTTCGCTCTGTTTTTCGCTCTGTCTATTTATTATATAGAGAGTTTTGCTTATATATACGGTAAAGCGGCCGGTAGCTCAGTTGCTTGTATATTGCTTTTGGAGTCATCTGTTTCACAGGCATGCTACCTAGGGCAACCCAATGGTCATCTTTTCTTCCAAGAGCTGTGATGCGTTTGAAGTTGAAACACTGTTCCCAGAGTGCATTACTATTAAATATGCACGTGTTTTTTTTTAACCAAAGTTCTGTGTTTTTGCAGAATTTGGCATATTTTTGAACTTACATAATGTTCTGTATGAAATGGTGACCACCGTCTTCGTCTGTTATCTATTCTATGATTAAAAGGAATAACCCAATGATTACGGGACATTACATTTAATATTCGGGGGATGGGGTGGGGGTGGCCTTGGGATTCTCATTCCAGCTAAACTTGGACATTTTTTTTCTTTCTCTTTCATCTCAGAATAATTGTTGTTAAACTAATACGATGGACAGAATAATTTTTTTTTCCAAGTCAGAGCAAGAGAATTATTTCTAGCTATCTGGGGGCCGACATTTTTTTGCTAAAAAATCCCTGGTTCCCCCCCCCCCCCCCCTGCCCACAATTAAATGATGCATCCCTAAATGCCTGTTACCATTTTCATCTCATTCATGGATGGTTATTTAATGAAGATCTGATCTGTACATTGTGACTATCTGTTAATTTTTCTCGGACCACAATGCATTTTGCACACACGGATTTATGCAGATTTTTCCATACTATTGTAATACTTCAGCAGTCATTTTGTTTGTTTTTTTACTTACAACAATTTCATTCCACCTATCAGACTGAAACAAGCAGTGTTTAAAAGCTGAATTTAATTTTTGCATGATAAACAATACACAGAAATAGCTTACCGTGATCTTGACCCCCAAACTATTAATTATATGTAGTAAAGACCAACAGAAATTGCTGAATAGGTCATTTAATAAACTGAAGTAAATTTGGGGTTAAATTAGTTCTATATATTTTATGATAAATACATTTAGTATGGTGATCAAAGCATCCAGCACCACCACCCAAAAAATGGGGGGTGGGATATAAGAATGAAGATTTACCTCCATTATTTACCCAACAATGAATTTCTAGCAATATTTAAGCTTTATTCAAATTCGTAAAATAGCAATGCAATTGAGAGATTAGCCAATTTAAAGTTATATGGACAGTGTGACTTGAGTGCGATGAATATAAGGGACTGTCCATTTATTGGGGAGGGGGGGCCTTTGATTTGTGTGAAAAGAAATTCTGGATCCCAAATGGCTTGAAAAATATATTCTTGCTCTAATTGGTAGAAAAAAAGAATTATATCCATTAAATCAATTTGGAAAAAAAAAAAACTATCATGATCATGAGGTAAAAGTGAAAAAAATTATGGTTTGAAAGAATATTCTCCCTTTTCTGAAAATGAAATGGTAGGTACCAAAGCAAGACAAGGAATATTGACACATCTATTCATGCAACACGTCCGTCTTTGCCCAAACAGTGCCTTTCTTGGGAAAACAAACACTTCTGCTTTAAGCAGCAAGAAACCACCATTTGATTAGGAAACACCTGGCAGGTGACAATAATACATTACTTTAATAGAGGAAATTTCATGGCTGGAAATGGGAATGGCTGTTGAGACCAGGTGACTGCAATATAAAGGTGCCCATTTGAGCACGTTTGATCTGTATTTAGTATAGGTGATTCTACATCATAAATGCATTGTTAAATCACAATATTTCTCTGGCAACAGTGTATCGATGCAGAACAATGGTAAATTGAACCATAAACAAATTGATATAAACTGTCAGAAAATAAACATTTGCTTGTTGTCTTTCAACATTAATAATCCAATTAAGTAAATAACAAGGTTGCTTACCGATATACTATGTATGAAAACTTAATTTCCTTGTACCTACTGTAACTACCTAAATAACTTATGCACATGCTCTCTTTACATTCTTGTTCACAAAACATTTTAGTCTTTCATGTGATAGCAGTTACTAATCCTCATTTCGGATTCAACTGCAAACTGCAATCACCCATGGATCTGCGCCGATGGATGTTGACATCTGCTTGGCAGTATATGTTGTGTCTACAGAGTCCGATGCGAGAGTGGCAGTGTCAGCCACACTTATTACACTTGTGATCTGTAGTTCGATAATTTCCTTGGTGCTGGGCTTTTCTGTGTTTCCTTTTTTCTTCTGCTTTCCACCTCAGATCCCTCTCGTACTTTATGAGTCCCTCCTGAACCTCGTGTTGCCATGCATGTCTATCTGAGGCAACCTCTTCCGATGTGTCAGTTTTGATGCCAAGTGCCTTTAGGTCACACTTGCATGTATCCTTATAGCGTAGATGCGGTCGTCCGACCGGTCTTTTCCCTGTTTCTAGCTCTCCATATAGGAGGTCATTCGGTATGCGGCCGTCCTCCATTCTGGACACGTGGCCCATCCAACGCAAACGTCATTGTCTAAGAAGGGTGTACATACTTGTCATCCCTGTTCTGTCAAGCACTGTGCTGTTGGGAACTTTGTCTCTCCAGGTAATGTTAAGGACGTGTCTAAGGCAGCGCATGTGGAATGGATTGAGCTTTCTTTCTTGTTGTGCATACATGGTCCAAGATTCACTCCCGTACAGGAGAGTGCTTATCATACAAGCTTTGTATACTTGGACTTTGGTTTATTATGAATTTAAAAACAGGGCATTATATAGGGTCATTCAGGTTTATGAAACTTCTTTTCTGCAAGTCTTGCATGGAAAGAAATGTTTGCAACAGTAGACATATTAATAAACTTTAATAACAAATTTGCTCCTCACTTTCATAGCAGGCTTACAGCAGTATTACCTTCCAGTACCTGAACAGACTAAGACAGTTCTAAGACCAGCGGGAAGCATTTGGACCACCTCAGCTATTTCTCTAAGTCAAAAATTTGCCTCAGATGTATGTGGGCACAGTAATTTACAGAACAATATTTCATTTTGTTGGCCGGAAATTTCTCTGCAAAAAACGCCCCACAATCTGTTTGGACCGTCTTGGCTATTTCTATAATTAAATTCACTAGTGGATTGACCGAGATGTTACATATGAAAAATTAGTTTGATGTATTCGCAACTTCTTAGTTCTTTTTTCTTAAATACCTGAGGTGATCTGAATGGCACCTATCGGCATACATTTGAGGTAATGATCTGTAGGATTGATCTTGAAGTTGTAAATGTGGAGGGTAGCTATCCCAAAGAGGCCAGGAATTTTCCTAGATATCTTGACTTTGGACCTGTGGCCCATGGAATTGGTAAAATTGTTGGCAATCAGATTGAATTGTCAAATTTTCTAGTGCAAGAAAATAAAGATTACTGGTGTCTCCTAGGATTTCGTTTTGTTTATAAGGTGATTTTAGTCATTTCAAAATTTTGGTCATTTAAAATAAAGTTACAAGTATTTTATGAAGCATGTCATTTAAGTATTTCCCTTTCTTTGTCTGAATTGGGAATTCTCACATCAGGTTGGGAAAATAACATTTTTAGAGTTAGAATGGGGGCCATATTTAGCCCCGAAATTGACAGAGGGAAATCCCTGGAGACATATTACCGGTAGTACTTGATTATATTTCAGCAAAATCCTTGTTATCTGGTGCCATGTTTTAATGTCTCTGCTTCTGAAGAGTTGATTGTTGGTTGGTTGGTTGGTTGTTATGGGTTTAATGCCATTTTTCAGCACATGATAGGCTATACATGGTGGCCAGTATATTTGGTGGAGGAAGAACCAGAGAAAACCCCCGCAAGAACCACTGACCCACGGGAAGCTACTGGCAAACTTTCTCACATACCCATGTCGGCCGAGCCCAAGACTCGAACCCACGCGGACAGAGGTGAGATGTCAGTGATCTGTAAAGGCGAGTGCCTTAGACCACTCAGCCACCCGGGGCCCCAGAGTTGATTGTAATAAGGATAAAAAAAACATTTCAAAGATAACAATTCTTTTTCTATAGCTGTAAAAATTGGGTGAAAAAATGAAAATGAAATAAAAGTGTAGAAATTCCAGAAACACCTTTATTCATTCTCTCTACACAATCAAAATTAGTAAGCAAACTTAAGTACTTCCATATTGTCCCGTCATGATACATTTATTGTTGTTTCTTTCAATTTTGATAATTGCCTCCATCAGCTCTCTACCTTGATCAAAAAATGCAAAGAAACAAAAAAAGCAAAAAAAACTAGATATCTAATTGCTTATCATCTCAAATACTGAATCATAGTCAGCTATTTACTTAAACAAATCAATTTTGTCTTGGTGTCTACTAAATAAGGCTGTATCTTTGACACGTAGATTTAAAAAAAAATGAAACTCCTTGCCACCGGCAACATCTTCTATTTAGACGTACATCAAACTGTATCAATTATAATTCAAATTCTTGGTAAATAAAATGGAAACAAAAGTGTTATTTTTCATCGCCTTTCATCAATTTCAGGAACAAGTATCTCGGTGTTGTCATCCATTTCAGTGATTCACACATCCATCATTTTCAGTAGTGGTTGTCTATTTCTGTCTCAGTACATCTGATTGATGGATTTCTCTGTTACATAGCCATCAGCTTTTCTTGTCTTCCTCAGGCTCCTTGAAGGGGCTTAGCTTCTTCAACCAGGAACTGGTACTAAAATAAAAAAAGAGGAAAGCATGTCTTTAATAAAAGACTTCTGTTTATTGTTTTTACATTGGTATGGATTTTCTTGAAATTACCCCTCTGCCGACACATTTCGTTGGGGCACCCTGGGATGACAATATTTACCAAGACAATATAAGTGCTACCGATGAAGATATTTCAGACAGTTAACTCGGCTTGAACTCGTATTAAAAGAATGTGCCTAGGCTCTCGTTTTTTCTTTTTTCCTGCAAAAGCCTCTCACAAAATAAGAACAGATACCCAGATGCAAATGTTTCAAAATAGGGTACCTATACATACTTGCTTATAAGTCAGGCACAACTGCAAACGACATAGACCCTGATTTGCCATCGCATAATGCACCAGCAGATCAGGGTCTATGTTGTTTGTTCTACTGATTACTCCTAGCAAATTGCACAGACCCAGTTCTGCAGGCGCATTGTGCAACGGCAGATCAGGGTCTATGTAATTTGCATGGTCTGACAGAACATACATTTGAGTGGGTACAGTATTCAATTATACATTTATCAGTTTTGTAATGTACTACATATGCTCTGATACATCAATATAACAGATTTGAAAAATAAACAAATACTTGAATATGAATAAGGTTGTTGATGTTCACTATCTATTCTAGAAATTAAAATTAAAAAAATTTCCCCCTCCATTTGCAAAAAGGGAGGGAATGGTCTGAATACAGGAGGAATTTAATGAAGAAATAAAGGTAGGGCTTGAAAATATGGTGAACAATTTTCATGCATTTGATTGATTTTTCTTTTAAATTTTTGAGAAATCGGTGTGAATCACACAACTGCATGTCCTGGAAAGTACTGAAATTTTACCTGCATTGTGGCATAGGTAGTATTTCAGAAGTTTCAGTGTGAAATACAGCAGCAGAAGTTGGAAAAGTTGCAGCAGGGTTGGGTGGTTGGCCAAACCTCCCTCTGGTGCTCCAGGGAACAATGCTTGGGGGGGGGGGTAGGGGGGAGGCAGGGTTAAGTGACCTTGCACCAGTGACTCTCGTTTTGTTGCATTTGGTGCAAGAAAGTTCCCTCTAAAGCACCCATGGCGTGATTAGAAAAAAACAAAACAAGAAAATAGAGATAAATGATGATTACACCGACTAAATCGAGTGCATCCTAAACTTACAGAATATAGTGTGCTCAATTCCAAGGAAGAACAAGACGATCAATTTCATTGGCTGACAGAAATGTCTTAATAATTTAGCTTTAAGCACCAATTAAAAACATGTGGTCGATAGTTATTGACAGAAATTATAAAGAAGAAAAGATGAAATCTTCAGCAAAAACACTGCTGCATTTACTTCCAAAGTATTGTGCAGGGAGAAAATAATGTAGACTCAAATGTCAAAAAAGAAATTCTAGGGTGAATGGTTACATAAGCATGAGAAATTCAAACCCCGGTACAGATAGTTCGTGATAGGAGCCTGAGACTGATAATGATCACAGGTGCTAGGGACTTGGATTTTATTAATTTTTGCAATAAATATTAACTTCTCCAGCATTATATACTTTGAATCGATCATTGCTTGGTGAGACTATAGCACATTCTGACATGATTATTTTAGCGGACAAGGAAATTGTAGAAAACCATGCTGTATTCTCCCTGAGATTACAATGACTGATCCAGAGCATATAATGCTGGAAAAATTATTATTTATTGCAGACATAAAAAAATTCAAGATGCAAGTTCCTGTGAGTATATGTTTGCATTTCTTGAATAAACAAAAAACGGGTAAGGATATTTGCGAATAGACCCCACTTTGACCTGGTAGGGGCCATTGGGCCTTACTTTTTCCTTCTCTGAAATGATGTTAGTATAGCAACTCAAGTTAGACTATGTTTCCATAATGGAAAAATGTTAAATTTGAAATTTGTTTGAAAATATATATTTTTGTGTATTATTGCATAAAATTCCTATTAATAATTGATACTTCAGAGTTTTTATGGGTTCCATGTTATTAAAAAGGAATAAAAATGTAGGATCATCAGGTTCACTGAAATTGATATTGAAACACTGCAATATGTTCATAGTTCTTTGAATGAAATGAATATCTGTTAATTACTTAGTTATTTAACAAATCTATTAAAAAAAGAAAGTGTTAAAAAAAAAGCATGGGAATTGCAAGTTGCCAGGTAATAGAATAATAAGGAAAAAAAAGGAAAAATTGAGGTTTTATAATAAATGACAAACTAAAGTTAACAATAAAAATAACAAAGTTAAGAAGATGCATTGTGGTGTGGACAAAGCCCTGTACAGAAGACAAATATTTGTATATGGACTGAAACTGTTACCTATTATAAAGAAATGACAGGTTTGTTTCTAAAAGAGTTGAAGGATCCAGACTTACTTTCATTAAATGTTCAATATATGCCACAACATGCGTGTTGTATTCTGTGTTCATCATGTGCTTTTATCTGTTGTATTTAGGTCAAATTTGAAGAAAAATATTCAACATAATGATCGTCACCTATATCTTTCGTTTAGTATCAGTAAGCATTCAATAACCTTTCTTATTACATCTCTTGTTCCATGACGTCCCCTTCTTCCCGCATAATTTATAGAACTGCGCGATAATTTGTTACAAACCACTTTTTAATTTTTATTTACCCAAAAGTCAAGCATGCATCTTCCTTGCTTTATTATTCCTTGCTTTATTATTAGTACATGATCACCACTTCAGATAGTGATCGGTTGGGTGTGAAGGGAAAGAGACTGAACATTTATCATTATCTTTGACATAGATTGAATTGTGTGTCTGGCGAACACTTTCATTGATGCCAAATTGAAAAAAGCAGGTGTCTTCTAGGTTTAGATCAGTTGGTATTAACTGGATGGACAGAATCAGGTGATGAATTATAAAAAAGATTAAAGCGATTCCTGCACAAATTAACGGCAAAAGATTGCCGAAAAAAATGCAAGATAAATCAAGATATTAATCATGCATGAATTTAATAAATCTTGTAGTTGTCATGTAGATATTAATAATAATAATAATAATTAAGAATTATTTGTTAATTAGTCATAATTGTTTTTTTTTCTTGTAACAAATAACACAAACTTGATATATACATGTGTCCATGGTGCATTAAATCAATCCTTCACCTTCTAAACCATCTGCAGCCACCACTAATACTAACCTGCCACCTTTATCTTCTAAACTTTGCTCTGAAAGAAAAGACAATGTTCCATACCATTTAATTTGCATAGATTTGGTGTACAATAATACTTCATTTTGCTGCTTTGAATACATTTAATTTTTTTTTAAATTCAAAATTTTTAAATTATAAAAACATCCAAATGCACACAACTTCACTTAAAATTCTGAGATTAGCTTTCCTGGATGTAGTATTTCATTCATAGGAAACAATGAATAACACACATACACATACACAGACACACATACACACACACACACAGAGTATATGATCTTGCTTAAAGCCTCAATGATGGAGGGTAAACTAATACCAGAAGAAACTTGTATTATCATTAAGGTTTTTATGAAAGAAAAAACAATTGCAAATGTTTACAAAACCATTAGAACATGAAACAATTCCGTTTTAATGTGATTAATCCACTTTCATGGCAGAACTGGCAATCTGTGGCAGATGTGAGTTGTTTTCATTAAAGATACTGATAGGACAAGTATATTCCTCAATAATGAGATTACTTGAAAGGATTATTTATGTTTTCTTTAGCTTCTGCTCTTATTTTGACAAAACAACAGACCACTACATATATGAAGAAACTTCAGCAAGACAAAGTGTATAACAGTTTATGGACCGACTTGTTGTTCTAATGCTCTAATGATTCCATAAATGACAATAATGTTATCAAGATTAAAACAAGAATCAAACTTGAACTTCCATATCCAGCTGATTTGAATCTGTCCTGGTACATACATTTTCTTAAACAAAAGTTGTACATGTGGAACAAAAGTTGCTAAATGTATTTTCCATGACTTTCACTGTTAAAAAATTATTAAGCCCACAACAGGTTTGCCTAGATTTTACAAGCGAACAATTGCAGACATTTTCTTAATTTTCTCTTTCAGTATTCATGAACAGTTTGAATATAAGAAGTCAGTTAGCATTAACTTGTATGCAAAAATAATAAACAGGTCTTAACTTTTTGTTGTTGACCATAACATTAAGTCAGCTGCTTGGCTCTCATTCCAAGGAGTTTTCCATAAATAACTCCCTAGTATAATTGATCATAGCAGACATAAACATATTTGTGTTTTTCCTGGCACTATGAACAAGGGGTTTCATTTGGCACAGAAACTGTTGAATTCCTCCTCCTCAAATGTACTGAGTGGTCAGAGATCATGCCCACACATGATGGCCAGTATTTAGTAAATCACTGTCAATACAATTTGGACAGTGTTCATACCACTTGGGACTTAATTATGGTAATTGGCTGTTGCGAGAATATTTATTTTATGCCAGAGACCATGTGCTCACTTTTAAGAGACTTGTGTATATGTTTCAGGTGGTTGGTCATTGCACCAGTGCTACTCCAAGTGAAGGGAATCTCTGTACAGCATGGGTTACATATAGGTTTCTGTCTACCACTGGTATCAACAATTGTCAAATATTTCCAAACTGGAGATCGTTTGCCATGATTACTTTCAGTCATGTTTAATAAGACTAGGATACAAAGTTGTGTCATTTTGTCATGCTCTTTTTTTATCGTATAAACAAAAGACAGGTTTTGTAAACATTTACAGAGCTAACACAAAATGATGTCATTTACACATGTAAACATAAGAGCCTTAAATATCATTACTATAAAAATAGACAATGACTGGGAGTATACAAATTTATGATGTCGACTCATCATAAGTTGTTGCTCAGAACAACAGAGGTAGTTTCTTTTAATTGGAAAACTCCAAATTTACCAGGTAGATTGATAACAGTATATACTTGCTTGTAAATCATATCCAACTGCAAACAACACAGACACTGATCTACCAGTGCATTATTAAACATGACATGGTGAACGTGAACCACTTTTTGAAATGAATCAAATGAAAATATGAAAGAAAAATTGTTTTTTCTGACAATTGTTTCTATTCAGTATTCTCGATGATAATTGGTTTGTAACGTTTAAGATGCCAACCTTAAAAGGTTTGTTTTTTTACAAGTCAAAAAAAAAAGAAACCTTAAGCAGCGGGTAGATGGGTGTTTTTATCCTTGCTATACCTATAGAGGAGTCATATTGTGTTACCCATGTCCATCTGTCCCATCCCCTTACCTTCCTGTCACATGTCGGGTCATATAGTGTTACCCATATCCCATCCCATCCCTTCCTGTCACATGTCAGGGATCATAGTGTTACCCATGTCCATCTGTCACATCCCATCCCTTCCTGTCACATGTCAGGGGTTATATAGTGTTACCCATGTCCATCTTTCACATCCCATCCCTTCCTGTCACATGTCAGGGGTCATATAGTGTTGCCCATGTCCATATGTCTCATCCCATCCCTCCCTGTCACATGTCATGGATCATATCGTGTTACAGATGTCCATTTGTCTCATCCCATCCCTCCCTCTCACATCAGGGATCATATTGTGTTGCCCATGTCTATCTGTCCTGTCCGATCCAATCCTGTCGCATGTCACAAATTTCATTTCCACTTAATAACTTTAGAAGGACTTGAAACTATATTTGGTATGAGGCTTTATGTTAAGATTTAGGTCAAATTCAATTTTCACTATTTTCATACAAAATTTACAGTTATGGCCCCTGTTTGACAGAACTTTGCCCTTCAACTGCATCATATTGGCAGGGGCATTCAGGTTGTATGGACACATTTTTTTCGTCTTTCCTTTGCCATAAATAAGCAACAAATAAGTTCCATAAAATTGGAATTTAGGAGCTGGGGTGGAGGCTAAAAAATCAGGCACTACAATTTGATGGGTCATTTGGCGGATAGCAAACAAAGAATATTCAAGGATGGATTAAAAGAGGCTGCATTTCACTAGAACAATATTGTTATTCTAACCTTGCAGTTTCTGTACGAGTTCCTCAGTAAAGACATCTTTAAGGGGTTGGATGGTGTTGTTTTTGGCCTCCATTTCTGCTGCCTTCTTCAGGGCCTCTGCAACTGTCAGACTGATCCATTCTGCCTCCTCCTCCTGAAGGTATAAAAAAATTAATTAGGTATGGACTAAATCTAAATGACCCAGTCTCAAGGTGGCTCAGTGATTGGGGTGCCAGACTCGATAAGTGGGTTTTGGGTTCGAATCCTACCCGAGCAGCCAGAGTTGGCTGTCATTGTGTGTCTCAGTGGAAGGCACTTTACTCCCATTGTCTCAGCACTGATCTTTCATACACTAATATACCATTAAATACCAATCAATCAATCAATCCATGTAGTCTTGCGTATATTTATCTTTTCTAAACTGTCTAGCTGTACACAGTAAAAACAATCACTTTGCTGTAACATAAATGGATATAACATGTTGTAACATACATACCAATATCAACTCTTCAATAAATTTAAGTGTTTACAAATTCTAATTATCTCGGCACTTTTTGAAGAAGAAAAAGGAGGGATATGTCATCCTGCCTTTCTGTACTTGGGCTGTCCCTCTATCCATTAGTAATGTAATGTATCTCTTCCTACACTGCTGAAGATACAGACATGAAATTTTGGGTCATGATTGGGACTTATCTTTAGATGTCCACAACAGTTTCAAAATTTTGATATGACCCCGGGAACTGAGTCTATGAGGGTAAGGGTGGTTTTCTAAATACAAATTTCTTAAGTATGGTTGGTGGAGATCAAAAAGTTGATGAGTGTAATTGTCAAGACCAGGAATATAAGATATATATATATATATATATATATATATATATATATATATATATATATATATATATATATATATATATATATATATATATATATATATATATATATATATATATATATATATATATATATATATATATATATATGAGTTTGATGATTACACCTCAGGTCTAGCTCCAGGGGTGGGCGAATGCTGCCCCTGGGTCATTACTTAGAAACTGTTGAGATCCCAACCCTAAAGCCATATATAGGTTTTAACAACACAAGACTAAATTAGACATACACCCAATACAGACTCTGGGGCAAGAGACTTGCCCCTGGGTCATAACTTGAAATATATTAAGATTCCTACTCTATGACCATTTATACATTTGATGGGCATGAGGAGATAAATTCGTGTGCATCCTACTACACAGGTCATGCCCCTGTGGTAGGGGACTTGCCCCTGGCTCATAATTTGGAAAATCCCACCCTATAACCAAATATAAACTTGTTGGACCTGACACAAATACACATCTGCATTTACAACATTGGCCCTTGAGCCAGGCGATACCCCTAGAGGCATAGCTTGGAAGCACAGGGATATGCAATGGTGTGCTATTGACCCACCGTTTATACTCGCGTACAAGTCAATACCAACTGCAAACTTCATAGACCCAGATCTGCCATCGCATAATACGCTGGCAGATCTGGGTCTTTGCAGTTTGTAAGGACTAATCAGTAGAACAAACAACAGAGACCCTGATCTGCTGGTGCATTATGTGACAGCAGATCAGGGTCTATGTTGTTTGCATTTGGACGCAGTTTATACGAGAGTATATATGGTAATTCATTCTAGTTAAAACTGAAGTTCTGAAATGACAGATTGTTGTGAAGGTATTCTATATTAAGGCCAAGTAAAAGTACCTCTGTTTTTTTCTGTAACAAGCTTAAAAAAAGTTGGATTGGAAGGTAGGCTTTTTTTTCCATCAATAAAATTTGTTTAATATTTGAATTTGCATATTCTTGATTAGGTAAAAAGAAAATAATATGTTTCCTATTGCACTGGTTATAAAATTAGGATAGGCAGCTAGATTTTTTTTTTTTTAACATTATATATAAATCAACTAATATTTCAAGTGCTTCAAAGTACTGGGCAAAACTGGCTCAATTGGATGCACAAATCTTTTTCGACGATGTGAACTTTTTTATTTAAAAAAAAAAATTGGGGGGGTGGTGGGGGTGCTAGGGTCGGCAATGAGAAACAGGGACAGTTGGCCGAATGAAAACACACATTTTTTTTTTTTGGTCTTAGTTCTGATTAAAAAGCTGAAAAACTACGATGTATTCCAAGAGGTCAATACTAAATAGTGAAATGACATAAAGATCTTTAACAGAGCGTATGTGAACATCACTAGAAATATCCACAATCTGGTCACAAGCCTTCCATACTGGGATTTGAATTCCTCATGCTCAAGTAACCATTCCCCGCTAGAATTAATTTTAGACATTTGAATCTACGTTTTGTTTCCTCCCTGTGCACTACTTTGGAAACTAATGCAGCAGTGTTTCAGAAAAAGATGTCATCTTCTTTACATTTTATAGCAATGATCATGGATCATGTGCTCTCGGTTAGTGCCCAAGCTAATCAAAATCAATAAGACATTTCTGTCATCCAATGAAATTGACTGTCTTGCACTTCTTTGGCAATGAGCACACTCTATTCAGGAAGCTTGCTATGTGATAGATTTGATCTAAAGTCAACCGTAATGATCTTTTATCTTCATTTTCGTATACACCATATATAGAGGAAACTTTCTTGTGTCAAAGACAAAAAAGAAGGGTCCATGGTGCAAGGGCACTGCCTAAAATGAACCGTGGAGATCTGTTTGAACAGAGGACATTGATGCAAACACCAGACCAGCCAGTTCAAGATACAATGTCATGTCTGAAAGTCAAGCAGGACAACAAGTGTCTCCAATTTTTACAGAATGAAATGAAAATCAAACTTCAAAAAGGTCTTATCAATACACAGATTTTAACCTATTTTGGTTTCAATCTGTGATGTCCTTCAAAGTTAATATGTGGAAACTACATTCCTGATGCAAGAACATACTTATGTGTCAAACAAGGGATAAAATTCAAATTTTGACATATGTAGATTACAATCAAACTTAATCAACATTTCCTAAAAATTAATCCTTGAACCAAATGATTTCCAGTTATTGAGTGCTAACAAAATCCATGATGCAAGAGCAAACTCGTAAGTCATATAAGGGCTGTAACTCTGTCAAAATTTGATGGAAATCGTTGAAATTTGAACTGATTTCTTTCTAATGTAAAGCCCATTACCAAACTGAATTGTAAGAAAATAATAAAGTCATTCAAAAGTTACTGAGTGGAAACAAAATTTGTGATGTATGTGATGTTACATGATATGATGTTATGTATGTGATGTTACATGATATGATGTGATGTATGTAATGTTACATGATATGATGTGATGTATGTGATGTTACATGATATGATGTGTATGTGATGTTACATGATATGATGTGTATGTGATGTTACATGATATGATGTGATGTTACATGATATGATGTGATGTTACATGATATGATGTGATGTATGTGATGTTACATGATATGATGTGATGTATAATTACATAGGTAACAACTCGATCTGATTAAAATGGAAATCTGACTGGCACCAATAAAAGTTCAATGTTCTGTTGCCTTTGGAATTCCTGGTCCATTTATTTTAGCAGCCTATCAGATAAAGCACTGCATTGCTACTTGGGGAGAGTTATCGTTAATTATGAGATGTTCCAAATGACGCTTTTCTTTTCACTGTCATATATGTGAAAGCTGAAATTTGATTGGTGAATCAAAAGGTCAAGAGAACATGACCCTGAATCAGTGTCCATCAGATCTGCTAATTATTAGTGGAAATTAATTTTAATCCATTTGCAGTAATACTACATGTCCACACCTCATGTTTAAATTTATTTGAAAGGATTTAGTTTCCAACATTTGTTTGCAATCTATTTTTATATCGTTTGAACTTTACTTTGAGTTGGCAATATATAGCCATAGTTGTGCTGATGAGCCTTAAATGCTAATACATATATACATGCATGCATGTACATACATACATACATACATACATACATACATACATACATACATACATACATACATACATACATACATACATAACTCACCATAGAAAATTGTGGAGCATAAGAAGCAGTAATGATACAGACTGGATTTGTCTATAAAACTTTCAGTCCTGATAGTTGACTATGTAGGATTATGTAACATCAAACTAAGAACTTTATTCCTTTCAATATGATTCTGAAATAACATTTGACAATTTATTTTGCAAAGTTATTGATGGAGTGTACTGGTAGAATGGTCTTGGTGGGATTTAGTATTTGTGCCTAAGTCGACTGATTGATCTTTTGAACTTCGGGTTTTTATACTTGTACTTTTCTGTGCAGAAAGTATTTCCCTAAAACATAATTGGTAACTGAGGCATTACAAATTTTAATATTGTGCTTTGGACTTTTTCTCTCCTACCCTCAGCTTTTTAACCCTTGCTTACAAGTCATTTAATTCAGTTCATTTCCTGTTTTAGCATAACAGCCTTAATCAAAAAGTGTAGTTATTTGTCAGATAAATACTCTGTAGTTTTCCTGTAAATGACACCAATGTACCTACTCTACCTTATTTAGAGTTGTCCTGTAAATGACACCAGTGTACCTACTCTACCTTATTTAGAGTTGTCCTGTAAATGACACCAGTGTACCTACTCTACCTTATTTAGAGTTGTCCTGTAAATGACACCAGTGTACCTACTTGTACCTTATTTAGAGTTGTCCTGTAAATGACACCAGTGTACCTACTCTACCTTATTTAGAGTTGTCCTCCTATTGTAATTGATGTCTGTTGTGGATTTCGTCACACTGCGTATGAGTCGTTATTTTTTTTTTAGTTTATATGGGTAATATTTATCTTTTAGATAAGTAAAAGAAATCCAACTTTCATTTTGGGGTGACATGTCTTTTTTTTAAATGTATGGTTACTAAACACCATCATAAGTATTAGAATAAATGTATGGTTACTAAACACCATCATAAGTATTAGAATAAATGTATGGTTACTAAATACCATCATAAGAATTAGAAAAAATGTCTGCTTACTTAACACCATCATAAGTACAATATTAGAGTAAATGTATGCTTACTAAACACCAGCATAAGTATTAGAATGTATGCTTACTAAACGCCATAAATATTAGAATAAATATATGCTTACTTAACACCATCATAAGAATTAGAATAAATGTATGCTTACTTAACACCATCATAAGTATTAGAATAAATGTCTGCTTACTTAACATCATAAGTATTTGAATAAATGTATGCTTACTTAACATCATAAGTATTTGAATAAATGTATGCTTACTTAAAACAATCATAATTATCAGAATAAATGTATGCTTAACAACATCATAAGTATTAGAATAAATGTCTGCTTACTTAACAACATCATAAGTATTAGAATAAATGTCTGCTTACTTAACACCATTGTAAGTATTAGAATAAATGTCTGCTCACTTAATAACATCATAAGTATTAGAATAAATGTATGCTTACTTAATAACATCATAAGTATTAGAATAAATGTATGCTTACTTAACAACATCACAAGTATTAGAATAAATGTATGCTTACTTAATAACTCAATAAGTATTAGAATAAATGTCTGCTTACTTAACACCATTGTAAGTATTAGAATAAATGTATGCTTACTTAACACCATCATAAGTATTAGAGGAGTCTTTCAAGGGGACTAACGTTCTACTGGCAGAAAAGAATTTCCAGGAATCCAGGACAAGACCTTTTCTTCTTTTAAACTACTGAGTGTTGATACCATTTCTGATGTTCTTAAGAGATAAGATTTTCAAGATGGCCACCATCATGGTCGTATTGGATGTAAGATCAGCACCATTTTTATTTAGGACCAATCAGACATCAAAAGAGGTCTAATAGTGAAAACCCCATGTCAGTATGACCATTCATTCAGGAGAAGCAGAGATAATAGAATTTTCAAGATGGCCCTCCTGTCAGTCATTCTGGATGTAGGATCAGTACCATTTTCATTTACGACCAATTAGACTATGATAATCTGGATGTCCCTTAATGAAAATGTTACTGATCTTTTGATTAAAAACCAAATGTCAACATGATCATCCATTCAGGAGGAGTAGTAGTAACAAGATTTTCAAGATGACCATCATTTTCATTTGGTCTCTGACCAGTAGAGCTAAAAACCAATATAAGCAATGAGCACAGTTAAAAAAAAGTATCCGATAATAGCAATAAACTCTTGTGACATGTGACAATGAAGGCATCTTGTTGACATCTAGACCAAGAAAATGCTGATCTGAATATAGTATATGCATAAATATTGGACCTGTTTAAAAAAAACAAAAAAAATTCATACATAGCATAGTGTTTCTTATTTTCACTAGCCAAAGGACATTAAGCCACTTTGTTTTATATCAACTCTAGTGGCTTGATGACTTGCAGACTTTCCAATGACCATCGTTTTCTTGTACTTTTGTACTTTTTCCTACCTTTTTGTCAGACTCTATCTTTTCCTACTTTTTCCAAAATGGCCCTACTATCCCTGCTTTTCAATTTTATATTGAAAATTGATTACGCACTGCATGAACAACCATAGCGAAGCAAGTTCAGATATGATCTCTCTGATGCGGAGCTGGATGTTTTGAGAAGATGGAGGCAACCTGGACTAAAGAGACAGCTATGATGTGAGTAAGAGCATGTTGTTTTTTTCAAGTTATTAGAAGCAAGTAAAATAAAAGTTTTATTTTTTCAGTAATTTACATAAATTTTATACGGTTTTTCTTTAAAAAATATCCCTAACTTCCCCGACTTTTCTTTAAAAAGGAGTCCTACTTTATTCCAAGTTTTTCACAAATGGTTGCTGGAAAGACTGCCCTGGCTAACAAAGATGAGCATTCTGCAAAATTTGACATTTCTTCTAAAACTATGGAGTAATATAACCTGCATTAATATAAACCTAACCAGATAACATGGATTAAAACTAATTTCATGACCTGGGTTAACTGTATCCAAAAAGCTGTAGGGATAGAATGAAAGTTATTTTATTGATTAAGTTTTTTTTTTTACACATACTGATTTTGTATGACTCTCTCCTCACGTAAGTAATTTACACCGAGAGGAAAATTTGAAAAAATCGTAAGATACAGTTCTCCTTCTCTATAAGACCATTCATCAAAGCATTTCTGTTATAGAGTAGGCATTGTCATGGATACCATTTTATTAAATAATAGTAAAATTATATGTATCATGTATTTCATTTTAAGATGGTCTCACTATGAGGTGGTATAATCGATGGCTCTGATGAACACCATTATAATGAGGGTGTACTGGATAATGTACTTCATTATAAGGTGGTCTCAATATAAGGTGGCATACTCTATGACCCCCATGAACACCATTATAATGAGGGAGTACTGTATCATGTACTTCATTATAAGGTGGTCTCACTATAAGGTGGTATACTCCTTGACCCCCATGAACACCATTATAATGAGGGAGTACTGTATCATGTACTTCATTATAAGGTGGTTGAACACCATTATAATGAGGGAGTGCTGTATCATGTACTTCATTAAAAGGTGGTCTAATCCATAGGGCCCATGAACCCCATTATAATGAGGAGTGCTGTATCATGTACTTCATTATAAGGTGGTTGAACACCATTATAATGAGGGAGTGCTGTATCGTGTACTTCATTAAAAGGTGGTCTAATCCATAGGGCCCATGAACCCCATTATAATGAGGGAGTACTGTATAATGTACTTCATTATAAGGTGGTCTCACTATAAGGTGATATACTCCATGACCCCCATGAACACTTTATAATGAGGGAGTGCTGAAGATGGAAGAAAAGTTTATCAATATTGAGAAGAAAATTTGTGCTTTTTCTATTTCAAATGTTTGAAGTACATGTATTAACTTTTAAAGAAAAACAATGTGCCCTTTCTGGAGAAGTTTTGTGAATGAGATAGTATAACTGTATAAACCATTTGTATGAAATATTTGGCATTCCTAAAACATTAGCAATAGTGACATTTCTGTGACATTATGAAAATGAATAAGTTCTAGTTATATGAACATGCCTGATAGTCTACAGGAATTAATATCAATTTCTGAAGTACTGATTTAAAAAAAAGAATCTTGAGAGATTTAGGGAGTGCACTGTAATGTTGTCACTTGACAAGAATTACTCAGAAAAATAAATTTCTCAAGGTTTCAAGAGTATGAGTAACTGGACCCTATGCTTTCTGTTAATGGTCCTTTTGTACTTGAGTCTTCCTGAAAAAAATATTAGGTTGTAGAGTGCTCCTAGGTTCGATTTCATTAAACATCTCAATTAAATCTTTATCTGCAAATTGAGATTTTAAAATATCTTTCTTATTACTAGGGTGCAGTGCTGGATTACCCAATAGGCAGACTAAGCATGTGCTTAGGGCACCAGCAAAATAGGGGCACCAAAAAAAAATTAGAAATTATGGTTTAGTATTGTTTTTATTTTGAATTATATGGGGGGGGGGCACCATAATCTTTTAAGTGCTTAGGGCCTCAAAAGGTCTAAATCTGGCCCTGCTTGGGTGGGATTTATTCTTTTGTTTTCCCTGAACATTAAACACACATTAAGTTTTAAAATATAGTCATAATATCATGCATTGTCCTGAAATTAGTTTTATTTTATATCTCGGGGGGAAAAACTGAGGATTTCCTCAAATTTGAGGAATTCCTCCATTCATTTTTTTAGCATAAAGGTATTCCCAGTGGTACAATTTTACAACTAATGAATTTTTCATCCTTTGTACTAAATCTACCTCTCACAAAAATCCCAATATTGTCAGAAATACCATATGCAAGATAATGGAAAATCATAATATTGTCACAAATACCATATGCAAGATTAAGGAAAATCCCAATATTGTCAGAAATACCATAAGCAAGATAATGGAAAATCCCAATATTGTCAGAAATACCATATGCAAGATAATGGAAAATCCCAATATTGTCAGAAATACAATATGCAAGATAATGGAAAATCTAAATTAGAGGGAAAGTGTTGAGAATTTTAGTGAACCTGGATCTCTTGTGTCTCTTGTTCTAAATGGTATTTTAAACTCTCAGTATATTCTGTATTTCAAACATTCATGGAATTCCAAATAAGAAAAATGTCTCTTATCAAATACAGTTCAGTCACTAAAATATAATAAAATTGATACAAGTCCTATGACAGATGTTAAAACATGAAATCTCACTTCTAGAAGTACAATTAAACCCAACAGGTGCTGTCATAAAAGACATTTTTGTTCTCGGGGCAAATGGACATAAAAAATTTTACCATGCATTCTGGAGAAATCATGTTTATGTCCACTAATCCATGCTGTTTGGATTAATGTTGTTATTAACATCAAAAGTAGAGAAATAAAGATGTGAAAATTGATACCAAAGGAGATTTGTGAAAAATGTTATACCTGTGCTAATACCAAGAGTTGAGTGAAAATCTAACAGATGCAAGCTATAAAAGTGATTACATCAAACAATGACAAGGTGAGGTAGTTATGGTACAATATTGTCTAGTTTATTGCCCCCCTTGGGAGTTGGCTTGTGTCTTGGAGCTCAGTATTTGTCCAAATTTCTATTGTAATTGCCCTAAAAATTAATGTGAGGGTATTAAGGTACTGTCTGGGAGTTGGTAAAAACAAACATCAAGGATTTTATAACGCCTTCAAGGAAAGGGGAGAGCCTTTGTAGAGAGTTTTATTGCTGTCTGCAGATTAGAAAGGAAAAATGGTCAAATCTCCACACTTTCTATTCTACCGGTGTGCTCAATGTTTTACAGCTGCAGTGCAATATTTGGATTTCTGTTGACATTGGGACCAAAAAGATAGTCCCTACAGTTGCAGCAGTGATATAAAATAGTTTTAACTATATTTCCGTAGATATGGTATGTATATTGATTTATTTCCATAGATATCATATGTATATTGATTTATTTCCATTTATATGGTATGTATATTGATTTATTTCCATAGATATGGTATTATATTGATTCTTTTTTCCATAGGTATGGTATGTGTATTTATATATTTCTGTAGCTATGGTATGTATATTTATATATTTCTGTAGCTATGGTATGTATATTTATATATTTCTGTAGCTATGGTATGTATATTTATATATTTCTGTAGCTATGGTATGTATATTTATATATTTCTGTAGCTATGGTATGTATATTGATATATTTCTGTAGCTATGGTATATATATTGATATATTTCTGTACCTATGGTATGTATATTTATATATTTCTGTAGCTATGGTATGTATATTTATATATTTCTGTAGCTATGGTATGTATATTTATATATTTTCATAGATATAGTATTACAGTAAGGATTGTTTATAATGTTTCACAGGGTACAGGGATTTTCAGAATGTTATAACTGAGAAACGTTCCAGATTCATCGTTTATTGTTCAGAATGTTTATGTACTTGTCCATGTTGATGACTTTGGACCTACATGTAATAAACAGTTTATACTGGTATGATCACTTTCAGAACTTGTATGTAATGGTAATAAGTTTTCAAACAGTCTACACTTGTATAAATACTTTTTATCATGAAAAAAAATAAAAGATAAATTAGTCAGTTTTACCATGTGATGAAAGTGTCAATATACATGTACATGTACCAATCGGTGAATCATAAAAACCATTTTTATGTGAAAATGTCTTTGTTCAAGAACTTGATGACTAGTAAATTAGTCCTTTATTTAACTGGATGGAAAGAAATTGTCAATAGTCATGTGTATTTTATTAAGCTGTACTCAATTAGTCAACATACATGTATAGAATTATAGCTAAAGGATATTTATAAATTATTTAGTTAAAAAAATACAAAATAAAAACAATACATTTCATCCTTTAGGTGCATTGAACCAGCAACCAATGATTCTAAAGTACCGATTGTGAATGAGGTGTGATTATCATGCTATTGTTACCTGGCACCTTTGTTCTGCCTTTGTTATTTAAATGGCCACCATTGTTTATCTGGCTTTGGCGTGCCAGGTGATAAAAACATTAGAATTTAGCTAATTTTCTCGGGCGGATCACACAAATCAAATGCTTTAACCAATTAAACATTGCAACAAAGGAACATTATAACAAAGCCTTTGGAATACATAGTAATTAGGAATTGAGCCCAGGAAATTAAACTCAAACATTCTAACTGAGAAAACGTTATATCCAAGAATGTAATAAACTTTATTGTATATTGGTTTTTCTTTATTTCTAAGACCTTTTAAGAATCATTGTTACATTCAGTTAACTGCTGGCACCCTGCCTAAATTGACAAGCCAGTAACGAGTAAAACCGGTCTCCTGATTGGTTAGTCCGTGACATCATTTGCACAACAGTGATTTCATTCCCATATAGTCTAGTTTGGAAACTGCACCAGAATTGCAGTGATTGCTTGGTAGTTTTGCATCAGCACGGTGCATTATAAAAAAAAAAGTTCATAGATTCCATATGTTCACTAAGATGGAGGATGATAGTTATCTGCGGTCTCACAAGCACAGAAAATGTGATGGCAGTTGTCCGTGAACATTCAGTTATTTAGAGTAAATCTCTCATTTGGCTGAAGTGAAATTGGTCTTTATCAAGCAAGTTTAGGACCTTATTTATTTACACTGACTATTTACACTTAAATAATCTTCCAAAGTTATATAAAACGCCATTTCTTCAAAACTTTCAACATCAATATACGGATTGAGGAAGTAAAGTTGCATGCTTGATTTGTTCAAAATTATGGAGAGCACAACTGAAAAAAATGGAATATTTCACTCCCTTGGAAATGGTGGTCTTCTGTAAAAGGAAGCAACAAAAATTGTTCACCCTAATGCCAGAAAAACTTAATTCTTTCAGGTTTTGATGTCGTGCAGACCTTAAAGTTACTAGTTTAAGGGTTCCATCATCCCTTCTCTAACATTCCATCCCAGTTTTCATACTTTACATCCCTTTTTTGCCCCTGCTGACCCCCACTTTTTTTGTGGGTCTTTTTTGTCTTTTTTCATTGGCACTTTTAACACATTGGCTATATCATGCCAAAGAAATAGGAGGTAAATGCTTTTCCCAGGAGAGACAGAAGCAGCCAATGAAACTAATCTTGCTTTACTCATATGGAATACGCATTCAGCGGATAAACATTAATGTGATTTGAAAGCATTATATTCATTTGCAGTGCAATGGCAAAAACTTGTCCAAAAAATGAATTCAAAGATTGAGACTTGTCCTGAACATGCAGAATTATAATGGGCATCCAAGTACAAACAGTATAGACCCAGATCTACCCTGGAATAATTGCACCAACAGATTAGGGTCTGTGCCATTTGATGAAAGCAATACCGTATATACTTGTGTATAAGTGAGATCCAACTGCAAACAGCATAGACCCAGATCTACCCTGGAATAATTGCACCAACAGATTAGGGTCTGTGCCATTTGATGAAAGCAATACAGTATATACTTGTGTATAAGTGAGATCCAACTGCAAACAGCATAGACCCAGATCTACCCTGGAATAATTGCACCAACAGATTAGGGTCTGTGCCATTTGATGAAAGCAATACCGTATATACTTGTGTATAAGTGAGATCCAACTGCAAACAGCATAGACCCAGATCTACCCTGGAATAATTGCACCAACAGATTAGGGTCTGTGCCATTTGATGAAAGCAATACCGTATATACTTGTGTATAAGTGAGCTCCAACTGCAAACAGCATAGACCCAGATCTACCCTGGAATAATTGCCCCAACAGATTAGGGTCTGTGCCATTTGATGAAAGCAATACAGTATATACTTGTGTTTAAGTGAGATCCAACTGCATACAGCATAGACCCAGATCTACCCTGGAATAATTGCACCAACAGATTAGGGTCTGTGCCATTTGATGAAAGCAATACTGTATATACTTGTGTATAAGTGAGATCCAACTGCAAACAGCACAGACCCAGATCTACCCTGGAGTAATTTGCACCAACAGATTAGGGTCTGTGCCATTTGATGAAAGCAATACCGTATATACTTGTGTATAAGTGAGATCCAAGTACAAACAGCATAGACCCAGTTCTACCCTGGAATAATTGCACCAACAGATTAGGCTCTGTGCCATTTGATGAAAGCAATACTGTATATACTTGTGTATAAGTGAGATCCAACTGCAAACAGCACAGACCCAGATCTACCCTGGAATAATTGCACCAACAGATTAGGGTCTGTGCCATTTGATGAAAGCAATACTGTATATACTTGTGTATAAGTGAGATCCAACTGCAAACAGCACAGACCCAGATCTACCCTGGAATAATTGCACCAACAGATTAGGGTCTGTGCCATTTGATGAAAGCAATACCGTATATACTTGTGTTTAAGTGAGATCCAAGTACAAACAGCACAGACCCAGATCTACCCTGGAATAATTGCACCAACAGATTAGGGTCTGTGCCATTTGATGAAAGCAATACTGTATATACTTGTGTATAAGTGAGATCCAACTGCAAACAGCACAGACCCAGATCTACCCTGGAATAATTGCACCAACAGATTAGGGTCTGTGCCATTTGATGAAAGCAATACCGTATATACTTGTGTTTAAGTGAGATCCAAGTACAAACAGCACAGACCCAGATCTACCCTGGAATAATTGCACCAACAGATTAGGGTCTGTGCCATTTGATGAAAGCAATACTGTATATACTTGTGTATAAGTGAGATCCAACTGCAAACAGCACAGACCCAGATCTACCCTGGAATAATTGCACCAACAGATTAGGGTCTGTGCCATTTGATGAAAGCAATACTGTATATACTTGTGTATAAGTGAGATCCAACTAAAAATAGCATAGACCCAGATCTACCCTGGAATAATTGCACCAACAGATTAGGGTCTGTGCCATTTGATGAAAGCAATACCGTATATACTTGTGTATAAGTGGGATCCAACTGCAAACAGCATAGACCCAGATCTACCCTGGAATAATTGCACCAACAGATTAAGGTCTGTGCCATTTGATGAAAGCAATACCGTATATACTTGTGTATAAGTGGGATCCAACTGGAAACAGCATAGACCCAGATCTACACTGGAATAATTTGCACCAACAGATTAGGGTCTGTGCCATTTGATGAAAAGTGCAATCCAACTGCAAACTTCCAGCAGATCTGAGTCTGTGTTTGCAGTTGAATGCAACTTGTACATGAGTATGTATGGTATAAAGAATAAATATTGTAGAACATCATCTATCAGTTCATTATGCTGTGGTTGATCTGGGTCTAAACAGTTTGTAGTAGAGCTGCATGTTATACATGATCAGTTACAGTACATTCATGGCACAATTCATGTTTACTTGCCAAGAGGGCAAACCCCAATAGTAATGATGGCTATAGGGCTTCTGTGGGCAATACAGTGATTACCGGACATTAAAAAATTTAATGTCATACCCTCCATCTCCAGGAAGTTTTGTACATGAATGACAGTGTGAAAGACATATGTCTATCTGTTTCCAGTGTAGTCCTGATAGCTCGAAGAATCGTGCCTATGTCATTGCAGGATAGCACTGATAAACATTGGACCACCATGGCTATTTCTGCGAAACAATAAACAAGAATCAGATGTATGTTGGCATAGTAATTTGCAGAAAAATCATACATTTTGTTCACCAGAAATTTCTTTAAAAAAAACGAAACCGCAGTCTATTCAGACCACCTTGGCTATTTGTAAGATTCAATAGACCGTAGGATTGACAGAAAAGTTGAGAATGAAAAAATAGTTCCATGCATTCGCAACTTCTCAGTCAATCCTTGTTTTGTAAATAAATCTTGTTTTGTAAAAATACAAGGTGGTCCTAATAGCAGCTATCGGCATACATTTGAGGTATGATCTGAAAGACTGACTTTGAAGCTGAAAATGACTGGTATCATGAAAGACACATGACCATCTGATTCCAGTATGGTCCTGAAAGCATGAAACACATGTGCCTATCTCTTTCTAGTATTGTCTTGATAGCATGAAAGAGATGCGCCTATTCTCTATTCTTGATAGCATGAAAGATATGCCTATCTAAAACCAGTATAGGCCTGCAAGCATGAAACACGCATGCCTATCTCTTTCTGGCATAGGTTGCGCTCTACAGTCTCATACTTTGCAAAGGGTTGAATTTTTAAACAAAAAGAATTTCCTAGGTTTTCCTCAATGGCTATCCTAGCTATTGAAAAAAGACCTTGTATATCTTAGGTATTGTTAAAAGAACTTTTAAAATCCATTTATTTTGGTCTATGATTGATGTGTGTAATTTGGGTTATAGAGTATACAGCTTGGCCTTATTTCAGATGTGCATCTACCAAAAAGCTGCTAGCTCCACTTGGTCATTTTCACTTCGTGGACTTCAAAGGTAAATTGTAAAAAAACAAGCTGATAATTTTCTTTTACTATTTATATATTTTGTAATCCATTCATTGCACTTTCAGAAGCTGGTATTGCCTAATCTGGCATAATTTGTTTTCCCTATTTTAATAACTGCTAAAAGTTAGTGTACTTTGGACTAGTACAGGCTGTTTTTTCGAGCACATGGCAGCAGCCATCTCGATCAGCTGTGTGCTTAGATTATGCACGATTTCCACAACTACAACATGTAAAGAAATTACAGCCACAGTACATGAAAGTAGCTTAGAGGTATGCTAACATTCTCTCCATTGTGCATGTTGCAAATGCAAACAACTTCACCTTAAAGACCTGTCACTTGGTCAGAAGTACATAATATATGTGAAGCAGGACCATAGTCCTGAGAGCACCAAAGACATGTGCCTGTCTCTTTCCATAGTCCTGATATCATAAAAGACATGTGTCTATCTTGTTCCAGTATTGTCCTGATAGCATGAAAGACATGTCCATCTCATTCTAGTATAATCTTGATAACATGAAAGACATTTGCTATCTCTTTCAGATATAGTCCTGGTAGCATGAAAGACATGTGCCTATCTCTTTTCAGCATAGTCCAGTATAGTCCCCATCCTCATCTGTGACTGTTAATAATGTTAAATACTCAAAATTCTGTTATTATTATTATGCAAAAAATAAAAGGCATTAGAAGTGTCATTATTAAAATTGTCCATTTATCACGAAAACAAAAAACACGATGAGAGTGATTTATTTAACCAACTGGCAGGTCGCATTCATTTTAACTCGGATTTGAGCTTCCCAATAGGAATTCACTCAATTTGCAGAAGCTCAGTTGAGCATCAGATTCATAATCCAAGGGTTGAGGGTTTGATACCCATCCAGGCTTGCCTTGGTCTGCTGCCTGGGTGTGCAGACAATCTCTTTCCTCAGCATGATTTATCCAAATAAAAAGCTGAAAGCGCAGTTATAAAGCAACCACCTGATATACAGTAATCCAAGTTCAGATTATTTAAATATGGTATATACCATTTTGTACAAACCAGCAAAATTCATAATATAGATTTGGTTAATTTCGTGTAAGTTACAAACTTGAAGATCTTTTAGTCGGCAGAATACATTGGGAAACATAACTATTGATTTTTCTTGACAGAAAACAGCTAGACTTGTGTCATCCAAGGGAGTCAACTCTGCAGAGCATATTTTGAATTTGAAAGTCATTAAAAATTTTGGAGTTGTGTTCCTTGCAAAGAGAATTACCCTGGTACAGTGTGTAGACTGTCAACAACAAGTAGCATGGATATTGCTTGGATAGTTTAGACAAAGTGTGAAAAGTCTCCACAATTTTCCACCACTCTGTTGTATTTAACCTTAGAACTGATTGTAGAACGTCTTCCCATTTTTTCCTCCTCTCTAGTATTTAACCTTAGAACTGATTATAGAAAGTCTCCACATTTTTCTACCACTCTATAGTATTTAACCTTAGAACTGATCATAGAAAGTTTCCACATTTTCCACCATAAAAGGAATAGAAAATTTTTGCAGGCTGGATTCTGGCCTGCAGGCCATATGTTGAACAACCCTGGTTTATGTATTCCAAAAAAGGCACATAAAAAAGAAAGAAAGTTAAAAAAAAGTGTAAAATCCTCAAAATACAAGGTGTAGATTTTTATATAAATTGCACTCTTTTAACATGTCCAAGACTTTTTCAGCTGGAATATCATCACTGGACACATTCCAGGGCAAAAAGGTTGCCTTTATTAGTTGTCTTTTATGACATGTGGGAGGACATATCAAGCTTATTGTACATCCCCGAGCCCACAGGGGGAAGCATGAGATGTGTTCATAACTACTACAAGAGTCTTGATATAGAAGTAATATTGTTTGTTTTGAGTCAAATTTACAATAAATCTTCCATGATCGATCACCTGCTGCTGTTACAAAATTTATTAAAATAAAGTTGATCCAAGAAAGCTCCAACCAATGATAATCCCACTCCAACCAATGATAAACCCACTCCAAACCTCTTCTTTTTTTTTTTTTTGATGCACAATAAGTGGACCCTTCCTGAGCATATCAGAGAGGAAATACTTTGCTTTGCTTTGGTGCTTTACGGCACAGCAACACAAGTAGGTTATTTTAGTGCCAAAGCAATTGGAGTAAAGTGCCTTGCCCAAGGACACACCACAGGAGCTGACCCAGGCTGGTCCGATGGTAGGATTCGATCCTGCACCCTTTCGGTCCTGAGTCTGGCACGCTAACCACTGAACCACCGTGGCTCCAGAAATACTTTCAGTATACACTGGGCATTTTGAATCTACAACCACTAACAATGAAGCTGGCAAACAAAATCTTGCCACCTTGAAATTACCAGTATGTGGTATCGCTTCACAAATGGAGCCAATCAACAGTTATTGCAAAGCCAATTGGCAGTTATTGCATCCTATTGTAGTCCCTTAGAAAATCATCATTATTTTTTCTCTCATTTTTCCTGGAGATTTTGTTGACCAGTGAAGAATGTTACTTGTATTCAACAGAAATCAGCACCAATGCCTAAACAGAAAATAAAATGTTAACAGTTCAGCCTCATGGTTTTTGCATAGGATGACAAAGCAAACAGGTGTGATTAGGCTGGTTCCAGAAAGGTCACTTGCACTTAAAAATTGATTCATTTCATGCAAACTATTTCCAGAAAATACCTATCCAGAAAATACTTACCGTATATACTTGCGTATAATCCGATACCAACTGCAAACTGCATAGACCCAGATCTGCCGGCGCATAATGCACCGGCAGATCTGGGGCTATGCAGTTTGTAAGGACTAATCGGTAGAACAAACAACATAGACCCTGATCTGCCAGCGCATTATGTGATGGCAGATCAGGGTCTATATTGTTTGTATTTGGACTGAGTTTATATATAAGTATATACGTTATACCTACAACCTATACTGAATTTGTTTTATATCTTGTTTCCAAGTTGGTGTTTAACAGAAGTATGATAGTCATAGTCTAGCTGAGCTTATAACTGTTGTACAGAAATTCTTTAAAAATGTCAAAAAATGAAGGAAATATAAAAGGAACTTCATTAGTGTAACGATGCCTATGTGAGTTTGCTTCTAAAGTGAGGACAAATTACAGCACTTGTCACACACACACAGACATGTTCCTCACTTTCCTTTCTTTAATAACTGTTTTATGTCAGTAAACCAAATATTGAAATTTAATTCATGGAATCCCAATCTTATCTGTTTATAAATCATTAAGGTAGTGACATTTTCCATTTTAGGCCTGATATTACTGATACATTAAGGTGATAATTTGATGCTGGCCCTAGATAAGGGTCATTTGGGTCCAGAATTGGGAGGCTGGTTTGATAAGGGCTGAGAAGTCACTACTCATTTAGTTCTAATCAGTTGGATGGATTCAAATTTTTTGTCAAAGGTGTTGATTAAAGAAGCACAGAGATTTAGCTTAATGAATTTCCAATTTCTTGCAGCACCATGTGCTGACCTTACTATGATTGACTGGGCTTTTTTGTTTAAAGATCACCAAGCTTTCATGATGTCAACTTTTTCCTCTGTTCAGTATATGAAGTCCTTATTTCATTGTTTACATGGTAAACATTTTCCTGGTATAATTTGTCTATGGAGTTAATGCATCATCCCATGATCACACACCTATGCGGTTTACTGTGGACATAACTGAAAAAAAAACTTTTAAAAATGCTGATCTTTTATTTTATCGATTTTATCCTTTTTGCCTTTATCTTTGTCTTGTCTGCCTTTTTGGGGGAGTTGTGCAACATCATACTTTTTAAATTTTGTCTCGTGGTGCATATTTACTTTCACGTTGAAGACTATTTTCCTGGGGACTTGGTAAGGTTTATCTTTACTATTTTCGCTACTTAAATTTTGCTTGGCACCATACATAGCCAGGATTGTGCTAATGTGCTGTTTGTACATACATACATACATACATACATACATACATACATACATACATACATACATACATACATACATCCATCCATCCATCCATCCATCCATCCATACATACATACATACATACATACATACATACATACATTACATACATACATACATACATACATACATACATACATACATACATACATACATACATACATACATACATACATACATACAAACATTTATTTCAGATAAATAATAAAATTAAACAAAATTCCCAAGTAAAAGCTAACGAGGAAGTGCTAATTTTTTCCTTTATAATTCCCAGTAGGCATTAGTTGCCAAAACTATATAGGCTTTCAAACTTTTTTTAAAATTCGATTTGTTTTGGAAATAGCAAAAAATGTAGAATTGTGCGAAAAGCAGTGTAATGCTTTAGACATGAAAATAACAATTTATTTAGTAGTGAAGAAAATGAGCAAAGAACAAAATACATCCCAACCACCATCAGTGTTAAAATATGTACATGTAATTGTGTCTTCTATTTATGCTAGATAGTATACATGTAATTAATTACATGTACCATACATATATATACGCTTACAAGTTGAATCCAACTTCAAACAAGATCGACACTGATCTGTCGCTGCATAATGCGCTGGTAGATCAGGGTCTATGTTGCTTGTTGTACTGATTATTCCTAAACAAACTGAATAGACCCAGATCTGCCAGTGCATTATGCAATGGCAGATCTGGATCTGTGCAGTTTGCATTTGAACTCTATTTATATTGAATATATTTGGTACATCCAGCTATTCAAAGACAACAAAACATCTAAATATCTGATAACTAACTTTGGTAATTTGGACCTACTAAAACCTAAAAATGAATGATCTCTTTTCATACTTTATTCTGACCCTTCCATTCGGATAAAACAAAGTAGGAAAAAATGTTATGGTCTTTAAATCTGGTTTGTAATTAATTTTTTTGTTTCAAACATCATTCCTTAAAAGAAAATTAAGATTAATCAATTGCTTTGCACTTCGGGTGTGGCTTTGGACATAAGATTTTGTAAAATCCTCACATTTCTTGTAGCACTTTGGATTCCAAAAAGTGTATATATATATATATATATATATATATATATATATATATATATATATATATATATATATATATATATATATATATATATATATATATATATATATATATATATATATATATATATATATATATGTATATATATATATATATATATATGTGTGTGTGTGTATATATATATATATATATATATATATATATATATATATATATATATATATATATATATATATTGCTGCAACAAAATCTGTTTTGATAATGGTCATTTGGAAATTAAATACATATCAAAGAGGTGGTTTTGAAAAAAGCATATGAGGAATATAATGAAAGTGCTGCAGCTGCATAAAGTGACAAGGGCTTGCAGAAACTGATTAAAAGCAACATGGCATAAAATAGTGTCAGTAGTTCATCAGGAGCTGACAACCTTGTCCAGCAAAATTTACTAAATGATATGTTTAGGAAAATACAAGCAAATAACCCCAATTAGATACTATTCATTATCCAGGAGTGGGTAGTCTTTTTTTCCCCCCAACATTGACCAATTTCATGATTCACTGGTGAAGTAATGAGTTGGAAAATAGAAGCAAGTTTAATAGATGGATGGATGGGTTGCCTTCACTCATGATTCGCAATGAAAAATTAGCTTCAAAGCCAAGACATTTCCTCTTTATTCTGACAATATAATTTTTAAGTGCCATTTTAAGAGAAAATTAGAGGCTAAGATCGTTTCTTTTCCATAATATACTGTGCTGTCTGTAATTTTCATACTCTCTAATTTTCATTTTTTTGGGTACAAAACTATATTCTTATTTAAATTCTACACATTTTAATACATGAGAATGAACTACACCTTCGATTGTCAGCATTCTGCATCAATTAGTTGAGTTATAGCCCTTGACTGTCAGGCCCCCCCCCCCCACCAACTTTTATTACCACAAAACAATTCCCTTTATTATTGAATTTCAACCAAATTTTGTACACATCTCAAGAATGATGAATCTAACGATAAGTGGGGAAATCAATTCCTGGAATTTGCTTGTTCAGATTTACGTCCAATATTTAAATGGAATGCCATTTATTTGACTTTTACATATATGAAGCACAGGAATGTTTCTTTTATGTCATGACAGGTTTGAATCCAGCCATTGGACCAACCCAGGTTGGCTGCCATGGTGTGTCCATGTGCAATGCACTTTACTCCAAATGCTTCGTCACTAAGTGACCTTTATGTTTCTATATAAAATACCAAACCAAACCAAACCTGATTCATCATGACGCTTCATGAAAATGGAATAGCTACCTTATCTTCCTTAACACTATAACAGAATTCTGTGGACAAATATTTACCTTGAATAATATCTATACACAAATTTAAATACCACATGCTAACAAAAAAATTATTTGGATCCTAGTTCCTCCATGGCTTTTTTAAACCATTTCTTCAGCTAGACCTCTGAGTTTTTGTCACATGTCCGATATCAAGTTATCTCAATAAAATCCAAGTTTGGCATACGATGACAAACAAACCAAAGTTAAATGAGTTGAAATTGACATCCAGGAGGGGAACTGAGTGTATTATACAGATCAGATATCAGGTATTTACAGTTTAAATAGCTTCGATTTAACGACCGACCAGTTTTTATGACTTGGTACAGGAATCAGCTGAAATTTGTCCATCCTCCATCTGTCCCATGTAAGGAGTTTTAAAAATAGAAACTATCCCATCTCTGAAATCACTACCATACATGTACTGTTAATGAGACAAGCCTTTATTCAAACTGTTTATAAAAGTTCGCACAGACTTTGAGGCAATTTTCGTAAAGTGAAGGAAACAATAGCAGCTATGGGGCCGTCATTGTAACCTCTTTTATCAACTGTAAACAGACTACCGTATATACTCGTGTATAAGCTTAACTTATATAAGTTTGTTCTACTGATTACTCCTTACAAACTGCATAGACCCAGATCTGCTGGTGCATTATGTGATGGCAGATCTGGGTCTATGTAGTTTGCTGTTGGTATCGGCTTGTACGTGAGTATATACAGTACTAACAATCTTCTAGAAAATAAGGTACCATATTACTCTGACACAATTAGTATCAACCCTCAGCATTGACTACTAAAAATTTTAATGTGACTCCTGGATTTGACAACTTAGGTGATCAATTTACCTATAATTTGGAACTGCTAGTTGGGAGCTCTGGTTAGGTTTCTTTGGTTATGTTGTGAGTTCCTCACTTCAGAGGTGCATTCTCTCTCTGAATGCCATGCATAATAATAAACATGTAAGATTAATTTTTGAGATTGATTTAACCCACAAATTTCAAGTGTAAGGACCCACTAGAGATGCATGGTTGTTAGTTCCAAGAGAATTGTGATATTTGAGGTGGGTTTGAGTATCATCCCTTGTTGCATACAGTGATCAAGACCCGTGTGTTTTTTAATTATATTTTTTTATGAGTTTTAACTAAAGATGGGGATGTGCTCTTATTAAAGCATGTTGAGTAATAAAGTTCATAAAATCTAATGTATGTTCAAATTTCATGATAAAATAATCTTGTTCTGCATGATAAAAAATCCGGCCAATTGTCTGTTATGGGAATGGGGTTATACACCAACTATCTCTGTACCGAGGGCTATGCAGCTGGGGTTACACTCCAACTATCTGTACAGTGGGTTTTGGAACGGGGGGGGGGGACCAACTATCTGTACAGAGGGTCATGGAACTGGGGTTACACACCAACTATCTGTACAGAGGGTTATGGAACTGGGGTTACACACCAACTATATGTACAGAGAGTTATGGAACTGGGATTACACATGAAGTATCTGTACGGAGGATTATGGAACTGGGATTACACACCAACAATCTGTACAGAGAGTTATGGAATGGGATTACACATCAACAATCTGTACAGAGAGTTATGGAACTGGGATTACACACCAACAATCTGTACAGAGGATTATCGAACCTGGGTTACATACCAACAATCTGTACAGCGGGTTATGGAACTGGGGGTTACACACCAATTATCTGTACAGAGGATTATAGACCTGAGGGTTACACAAGAGTTATGGAACTGGGGGTTACACACCAACAATCTCTACAGAGAGTTATGGAACTGGGATTACACACCAACAATCAGTAGAGAGAGTTATGGAACTGGGGGTTACAAACCAACAATCTGTACAGAGTTATGGAACTGGAATTATGCACAAACTATCTGTACAAAGGGTTATGGAACTGGGGTTACACACCCACTATTTGTACAGAGAGTTGTAGAACTGGGGTTACACACCCACTATTTGTACAGAGAGTTGTAGAACTGGGGTTACACACCAACTATCCATACAGAGAGTTGTAGAACTGGGGTTACACACCAACTATCTGTACAGAGAGTTGTAGAACTGGGGTTACACACCAACTATCCATATAGAAATTGTAGAACTGGGGTTACACACCAACTATCTGTACAGAGAGTTGTAGAACTGGGGTTACACACCAACTATCCATACAGAGAGTTGTAGAACTGGGGTTACACACCAACTATCTGTACAGAGAGTTGTAGAACTGGGGTTACACACCAACTATCCATATAGAAATTGTAGAACTGGGGTTACACACCAACTATCTGTACAGAGAGTTGTAGAACTGGGGTTACACACCAACTATCCATACAGAGAGTTGTAGAACTGGGGTTACACACCAACTATCCATATAGAGAGTTATAGAACCGGGATTACATATTAATAGTCATTGTGTTTGAGTGAAGTATTATTCTACAGTCACATGCAAATAGATGGACCAATGGAAGTGTTTTTTAAGAAATGCAGTGATTGATCTTTAGTTTTGTTTTAACATTCCTCATTGTCTGCAGCAATTCATGATATTTGTAGTTTGATAACTCACTTGTGTTGGAATAAAGCAATTACATGTCATTTCCTTTTTATTTATATAGTATAGCATAGAAGCACATGTCACTTTATTTAAGTACCTAGCCTTAAACCATTACCAATAAAAATGTATATTCTTCCACATAAGTAATTAGCTAAAATTTAGTGTTACTAATATACTGAAATTGAATATTCACTACAATTGAATGATGCTAAAACATTGCGATGCACTGTATTATATAAAATAAAAAATTTCCATTTTTCACAAGATTAAAAAAATGGTGAAAAAAATTGTAACCGCACACAAAATTTGTCCATATAGGTAATCTCTGTTAAATGATGAATATTGTTCAAAACCATATACACAACAAGTAGGTAACAGTTGAGTATAGTAATAAACTCGCAATACAGTTTATTGGTGATGACATAGTTCATGTCTGATGAGTCATTAATTTTTTTCATATTTCTGAATAATGAATAAAGGCATTTACTATTCATAAAATTCTCTTCATAATGAAAAGCACATGTTGATATTATTCACATAATCTAATATGCTACAGTTAGGAAATTAAACAAACAAAAAAGAATTTGTTATCTAAACTATCAATTGCTGTCAGCACATAATGCAACATGTTTGTTTGGATTGGTGTTTTACGGCACAGCAAGACGAGCAGGTTATTTTAGTGCCAAGATAATTGAAGGAAGGTGCCTTGCCCAAGGACACACTGCAGTAGCAGATCTGATGTTAGGATTTTAATCTGCACCCTTTTGATTGTGTGTCCAGCAAGCTAACAAATGAGCCACAGTAACTCCTGCCTCTTATGACATGCAGAAGGACACATCAGGCCAATTCTATATCCCCTATCCTGCGTGGGGGTGCAGCATGTTGGAAGAAAAGTGTTTCAAGACAAGTGTATTGTTTAATATATGTATGTAGTAGTGGTTTACAGCACATCAGCACAATTGTGGCTATACGATGCCAACTAAAGGAAAAGTTCAAAAAATGTCAAAAAGACTTGCACAAAAAATTGAGGAAGGTAACCCTTCTAAATAAATGTAAACATCAAGCACAAGAAGATGAAATGTACATTGAAAAGATGTTAAAATTCTGCAAAATGTACATAAAAGATAAAGGTAATGCGTATAAAATCCCTAAAACATGTGGTCACAAGTTTTTTATATATATCGCATTTCCTCAAAAAGTCAAATATTTTCTTGGTTTAAAGCTGATTATAATACTTTTCTGAAAGTTAAAGAATAAAATAAATCGGAACTTCTCTAAACTGCTGCAGAGTTGTATCAATGTAATCAACATACTAACAGGTGCCCTCTAATTTTATCACACCTTGACAGATCAAAGTCAGATAGCCTCATAAAATCTTGCACAATTTGATAGACACTTGATGAACATTAACATCATTGTTAAAGCTTAACAGCTGCTCTGGGTCCATTTCATATAAATAGAAATGTCCATTACTTTCTTTTGTTCATTAAAGGTAGACAATGTGTAATGGCCTAACTGTGCTATATTTTTGGAATCAGTCCTTGGTAAATTTCTATGGTCACTTGATAGCTATCACTTGCACCATGCTGAGATTGTTAGGATATTTTAGGAAAGAAGCTATCAGAGGACAATTTACTGACCATGATCAGGAATTTTTCTGCCAATTTGAAAACGGGACCAGTATCACATGAAATTGGGAATTTTTGGATGTAAAACTGCCCAGTTGGGAAATTGTTCAAAAGTATTTATTTATTACCTGTTGATGGATAAATATAAGGAAAACATTATTACATTTAATAGATTAGGTTGCCTGGTCTACAAAATTTCTTGCATGTAATTTATTAATTTCATGTCATCTTAACTTTAGGTGTAATGTTAAAATTTTATCATCGTGTATACAAAATACATTTTTTGTTTCATATTAGAAAAAAATAAATGGTGATCACAATGGAAAGAGAAAGAGGGTGTGTTTTGAGAAAATTATATTTGTATAAGACAACAGTGTTTGCCTGATTGTGTATTACACCATTGTCAACATCATCACCACCACCATCACCATCCTCGTTCTTTTTATAGGAAAGGTAGCGATACAGATGAGATCACAGTGAATTGGACATTTGAACTTGTATACAAAATACAAGCTTTATTGCATCTGCAGTACCGTATATCTCACGTATAAGTTGGGTCCAAATGCAAACAACATAGACCCAGATCTGCCGGCGCATTATGCGCCGGCAGATCAGGGTCTGTGTTGTTTGTTCTACTGATTAGTCCTTACAAACTGCAAGTATATACGGTACTTGCAGTGGAAAAGAATATTAACTTGTTTCACATTTTTTTCTTTTGCTGCATATGTATGAAGTGATCAAAGTACATTCTGATTTTTAAAGACTTAAATTAGGCTCTTTTTTCACCTGCAAATTGAGAAAAATGGATATTCTTTGTCATTGTGAATGGGGCCAAATTTCTACCCTTAAACAGGCCCCCAAAATTCCCTGATGATGTAGTGGTATTCACAGCTTTAAGTATAGACCATTTCAGTGGAAAGTTCTTGCATATTTACCTCTCCATGGTCACTACACTCGCTACACGCATATGCCATTTAGGCACTGATTACAGGTACTCATTACATATTATGCCTCATGTGAGAAAGCCTGAATAAGGCGACACTGCATACACTTGTGTATTTCTTTATAACTATCAATAAACTTTATTTCGACAGACAGTTATGTAGTCTAAAATACTAGAGTAAACATCAGAAAACAATCATAGACCAACAATGACAGAAATCAGACATAGACCAACAATGACAGAAAACAGACATAGACCAACAATGACAGAAATCAGACATAGACCAACAATGACAGAAAACAGACATAGACCAACAATGACACTGTTCGCAAATTTCCTTGTCCATTTTCTGAAAAATTGTGCAAGAAAATTTAGCAATAATCCAACTGTCCCAGTAATTTAAATGAAACTTGGTTATTAAATTAAAAGAAGCTTCCACATTTTAACTTACAAAGCAATTCTTAAATTTTATAAAGTTTCTGCCCAAAACAAGACAGAAATGCTCTAGTTATTGGAAAATATCTCATTTTAACACAGTGGTTTTATTTTTTACCTTGATTTATCATTACAAACTAGAAGAAACATGTTTATGGGCATTACAAACTAGAAGAAACATGTTTATGGGCATTACAAACTAGAAGAAACATATGTTTATGGGCATTACAAACTAGAAGAAACATATGTTTATGGGCATTACAATGACTTTCTGCCTTTACTTTAAAACTGAAAAAGTGCACTTATTAATATACAGTATGTTCAAAAATTCTTTGAAAATATGGCATATTTTTGCAATATTGTCATAGCATTAATTTTGGGGAATAGCATTTGTTTTTATGTCCATATACAAATGTAGCTTATTATTAACGTTTGTTTGGGGTTTTTTTAATTTCAGTTTGAACTTGTGTATTGGGTTTGCTTTTTTTCCCTCTAGAAAGAGAGTTAGTTGTGTGTGCCTTTATTTATTGTGTGTTCAACTATGTATTATGTGTGTACAAATGCAAATAATAGAGGGTCACACGGAGGATTAGTTCCATGCAACTAATTGTGTCTCTCTCTTTAAATAAAGTTATTATTATGATTATTATTATTATTACTATTGATGATGTTCCTGATAAATAAATAATGATCTTAACATTTACTAAATGAATTCAACAAGAAATTAAAGAGAAGATCATATAGATGTTGGGGTCCAAAGCGTTTTCGTCTTCTTTTTCCCGATCTTTTTTAATTTCATTGTAATAAATACTTCACAAGACATAAAATGGCATCATTTAGATTGGACATGTTGAAACATACATGTACTCAGTTATGATGAAAGTGAGAATATTTATTAATTTTCTTATGTAGTAAAATAATTCGTTCATTATCACAAAAATATTGTGAATAAACTTAAAAAATTTAAAGGCAAAATAATTTATCTCTTAAATTTAAAAATTTAAAAATTGGACATTCTTTTGTGTACTGAACATCATTTTTTTATTGATTGATTGATTAATTGATGTAATTATTTCTTTAATGCATTGCTGATTGAATTCACTCATTTCTGTGTTTATCTATTCTCTTAAGTTACCTATTTACTGATTTTTTTACAAAAACTTAAAAGATATAGTGAAGAAAAATATTCTGAAATTAGCGAAAGTATGAAAATTTCGACTTATTTTGGCTTACATGATTAATAATCTCTGATGAAAAATTTCTTTTGTAGATAATTTGAAATTAGTTAAATAATTCAAATGTTATAACTAGAATATAAACAATTGAGGTGAAGACAAATCATCCATAAACTTCTGCCTGGAGTTAAAAATACGAACTAATTAGATGAAATTATATGGGGAAAAGGCCCATATTGCAACAACAATTAAAGTTCATCGTACCCATTTGACCAAATATTGTTTCACAGCAATGCACTGTTAACTTGAGTACTTGTGCAAATAAATTACATTTACAGTAAATGTGAACGAATACAGTTTCTATGATATTCAGTGGTGAGCAGTACCAGTACCATAATGGCAGAATATCACATAATATCAAGCTGTATCGTTTAAAACTAATATAAAAAGGTCTATAGTGATATAGGGCAAATTAAAAAATATGTGGGTTCCGGTAACTCGACCAAGCTTATTTGAATGACCCCAGCCCTATAACTTTTTATCAAAAATACATGCACAAACAGACAAACAAAAAAAAACCCAGTACCAACTGTGTCCACATTTTTCACCTCTGAATACATTGGAAATTTTATGGTAACTAACATGAGCTGGATGAAACCAAAAAAAAAATTGTATACTGTCTTTCCTACCCCATTTTTCCCCCACATTATTACCAGAACAATACTACATTGGGGGGGGGGGGGGGGGGGGCCTGTCTCCAACTTCAAAGCCTTCTTGTTTCTGGTCCTAGACTTAGTTTAAAAAATTGGTTGACAGTTTTCTGTTTATTTAACTCATGTTAACTCATGTTTGTTTACGTTGAATGCTTACAACTTTTATGAATTTATCTTTTGTTTATACAAATATTGATGAAATATATGCAACTTAAATTTTATCTACCATATATACTCACTTGTAAGTCCAGTCCAACTGCAAACTGCACAGACCCAGATCTGCCATCACTTAATGTGCCAGCAGATCAAAGTCTCATTGTCATGAGCTATGGGCGATAATCCTCTATGCTTCTTTATCACCCATGGCCACCTGTGCAGAGATTTCCTCGTTTCTCGTGAATATGCATAAACCTGCTTAACCAATCACTGCGAGCGTGAATAAATTTTACTCACCACATTGTGACCCAACATTTAATGCTGTTTGAATGAGCCAATCAGAGTTTCTCTTCCAAGCAGAGTCACTTGTCAATTGATAAAACAGGACTTTCATTGATGTGTGAGGAGATTGTTACATCGTGTTGTTGATGACGTAGTTTTGTTTCTGCATACTCATGAAAAACAAGGAAATCTCAGCACAGGCAGCCACGGGTGATAAAGGAGCCTTAGTGGATTATCGCCTGTGGCTTGCAACAATGATCTAGGTCTATGCACTTTGTTAGGAGTAATTGGTAGAATAAACAACATAGACCCTGATGTGATGGCAGATCAGGGTCTATATCGTTTGCACTTTCATGAATTTATACAAATATTGATAAAATGCATGCAACTTAAATTTTGTATTGTTCCATTTCAAGGAATTTCTACAAATATTGATTCAATGCACGCAACTTAAATTTTGTATGATTCCATTTCTATGAATTTCTACAAATATTGATTAAATGCATGCAACTTAAATTTTGTATGATTCCATTTCTATGAATTTCTACAAATATTGATTCAATGCATGCAACTTAAATTTTGTATGATTTCATAAGATGCTTAGATAAGGTGAAAGAAATCTGAACTAGTTTGATTATTTCATGGTAACCATTTGAGAATAGATGAAACGACTTCTGAAGCTCAGAACTGTTCTGAATTGGTAAGGCTTAATTACATTGAACTGTTTAAGACAGCTGACTCTGGAAGGTCTTATAAATGTCTTTGTTAGAAAAAGTTGTATATATATATGTTCCCGTAATTAGCCACACCTATCCACCTTGATAGTAATTATCTCAATATGGATCAGGTCAAGCATGGGGGCTTACCTAACAAACAAAATAATATATAAAAGTATACAAAGAAATGGTCTTGTACCATACACTAATTCCCCCATTTTTAACAATAAAACTCAATTATCTGGACACTGGTTTTTTACTTAGGGCAACAAAAAGTCCTTTAAACTCCAATGCATCCCATGTTGTTAGCTTTATTTCATTCCAAACGCGCCCAGATGGACACTCAAAAAGAAGTTGAATATGTGTAAATCCCTATTACTTATTTCCACCATTGGTATTTAAGTTGATAGGTATAGGGTGTTTTATAAAGCCTTGGGTGTGAATAATTTCATTGTGTCCTTCTTTATAGAGTCTAGCAGGTCAGTAGATGTAACCAACACCCCTGTGTTGTTGCACATAACAGATAAACATGATAATTCAGCTTGATCATTGTACAAGAAAATTAGGTGTTGAAACATTTATCTAAGAATTTCTAATAAATTTTGAAGGAAGGTCTGTCCAAAGATATAAAAATATCAAATATTCATTTCCTGAAGTATAGTTCTTTTTTTTTTTTTTCCCCTTAAGAATGAGAAGACCAGTTCCAGCTACTTTTAAATATACATGAAATGGTAGTTACTTATGTAAATGTGTGCATGTATGTATTGGGTTTAATGGTATATTGGCACAATCCTGGCATTATAGTGCCAAGAAAAAGCTAGGTTGACAAAAAAAAAGAAAAATGGTCAAGTCAAAAATGGTCTGAAAATCAAGAGGAAAAAAACAAAACAAATCCAATCAGAAGTAAATACAGGTATGCAATGCATGTCTATTCTAGGACATGCTGTTATGCAAATGTGTCAAAAACTGTGCTGAAATATCAACTAAATGCACAATAATTGTGCATATTTTCATGTCCTACCTCTATATCTTCATTAAATCCCTCCTTTACTTACAAAATTCTCCTCCTTTTTTTTTTTAAATGGAGGGGGAGTTTCGCCCCTAAATTTTCATGTTTAGACCCTAAAGATATTGCAAAGCCCCCTACCCCACACGCACACAAAACCAAGGTATACAGAACAAAGGTAAAGACAAAAAAAGGGTTAAATCCTTAAAATACAAGGTCAACATTTTTCTCTATAAATCACATTCCTTTAAAAAAGTCAAGATGTTGTCAGGTGGAACATACAGTAAACATGGGACACGTACCCTAGCAAACAGACTGTCATCTCCATTAGTCACGTCTTACAACATGCAGGAGAATAAGGAAACGTACCTGTCCTGCCTCCCCCTGGCCTGCAGGGGTATCAAATTTATGATAAATCAATAATAACTGGGCCTAGTTCTGGAGCTTGAAAGCCTTGTGGTAATTATGACAACCTAAATATGGGGCTTGTAATAAAAATACCTGTCCATAAAAAATACCTGTCCATAAAGCATACCTGTCCATAAAAGATGCTTCAGGAATCCCCAATAAGACTCCCTATACATCTGTATATAAACAAGATATCTTACATGGACAGTGGTTGGTTCGTTTTAATGGCACTCTCAACACATTATTGACTATATGGTGCCTAGGAAATTGGAGCCAAGTGTCTTTCACAAGGACACACTGAGGCAGCCGATACAGGTTGGTATCAAATTTATGACCCTTGGATTACAAATCCTATGCTGTACCAACTGAGCCACTGCGGCTCCGTTAACATGGACAGAGGACACAATTTTGGGGTCCACAATTTTTTTATGTTCACTGTATAGAAAGGACACTATCAAAAAAATTAGTGAATTATTAAAAAGAGGAGCTTTTATTTTGTTCACGTTTATTTAAACTTAATTTGGGGACTGCATTTCGACCTAAAAAAGGGAGAGACAGTCGCTAGTTTAGTGGAACACCAGAGTCGTAATTGAAAGATCACGGGTTCAACATGCAACCAGGCTAGCCCGTGTCAGCTGCTTTGGCGTGATCTTGAAAAAGGCACTTGGGTCCCATTTCTTTGGCATGATAACACCAAGAATGAGTTAAAAGTGCCATTAAAACCAATCAACCAACCAACTATTGACCAATAAACCTAAATGTACAAGTTCATGGGGTATTGTCAGGGAGTATAATACATTGGTAAAAGTATAAAATCCAGAGTGCATCCTATAATTTCCAACATATAAAAGATGCCAGTGTATAAAAGAAAAATTTTGTCATGTCCCTTTAGTCTACTTTATAGATGTGTTTTACTGTATACTTACATACAAACATACCTATCTTTGGACTCCTAATTCTTCTTGAATGTTGCCGTAATATATGGGCAATATACAAAACTATGTAACAGTACATAACATTGCAACTGTCCCTTCTAGGTTGTAAAAATTTTAGAGTGAAGACATGGTAAACACCTAAGCTTGTCACGTGTCTTCCTATTTCTCGTATATGTATCTTTACATTTAGATCAAACATTCCTATAATAGTAGGAACTGTTGTCATTGTCCCTAAAGCAGGAAAAATCTAACATTTTAATTATGTTAATTTATTATGAGACTTTTCATCCCACAAAAAAAAGGTGACACATATTTATCACAGAGGCTTTGTATGACAGTTTTAACTGTTAAAAGCCTAATGGATCTTTTTGTTTTATTTCTAGGAGGAAGTAAATTATTCATTTCCTTCGTTCTGAAGTTCAGTTGTTTTCATGATCTTTAAGGCAGAGTCAAATCATACAACAAAGGCGTAATTTTGTTCTCAACATGCAATTTTAAGACATGAAAAACAACATTAGTGAAATTTAAAACAAGTCTGATAGTAGCGAAAAATATTTCACCGTGAGTAAATTAGCTGATGCGATTGACAAATCAGATACTTTATTCAAGAGTAAAATTAAAAAATTTACTTATCATTCTGAAAAAAAATCTAATTTATGCTGCATTTAAAAAAAATAATAATACTAAAAAAAAAAACATTTAATCCTGAAACTTTTTGTCCCACCCCTTTTTTACAGCTAAATGAGGAAATATGTATAATGAAATGGGAAATCTGTTACCAAAAATTGTAGTTTAGATTCTAATAAATGAAGGCTGAATAAATAAGGCTTCACTGTACTTAAACAAGTAATATTTTATTGTATACTACAACCTCTTTCTTTATACTGGGTTACCACAACTGTATAAACAATCCACAGAGTTCATTTTTAAAATTCTCAAAAATCCACAAATTAAAAAGTCTTGACTGTGCTGCGTGTGGATTTAAATTATTTGAAATCCTGGAGTTGGTAGAATGTTTTCTTATATCTTTCTTGTGTATTGTCATAACACATACCTGTACGTAGCATGATCAACATGTGTATTCAGTCATAAGACATCTGTACATGCTAGGTAACATGATCCACATGTGTATTCAGTCATAACTCATCTGTACATGCTAGGTAACATGATCTACATGCATATTCTGTCATAACACATGTCTGTACATGCTAGGTAGCATGATCTACATGTGTGTTCTGTCATAACACGTATATGTAAATGCCAGATAGCATGATCTGCATGTGTATTCTGTCATAACACATATATGTACATGCTAAGTAGCATGATCTACACATGTATTCTGTCATAACACTGCAGGGCTGAGCAAATCCCATAGCCCGACGTCCCGGACTATTCATTTTCGAAGTTGGGCAAGTAAAATTTTCCAAGTCGCTAGTCCGGGACAAGTGCTTTATAAAAAAGTTGGGCAAGTCCTTATTTTCGTGCTTTAATCACTATATCTCCCTTTGTTTGGCCAATCATGCCCTCCAGGCGTACTGAATACTTGATCCTGGCCCTCTTCGTGTATACATTTGCATCCTGTTACTGCTTGACTGCATATTAGGCTAAGCGACCAAATTATCGGCAAATCAAAACACGTAAAACAAAAGAAAGCCAGTATGATCAATTAGCAGTGTTTCAAGCGGCTTTGTTGCATTGTGTTTACACAAGCCAGATCATCACGAGTAGCTCACTATGATTTTAATTCAGTGAGTCAGTGAGTCAATGTAATTAAATTAATGAATGGTACTTTACCGACATCACTGTTGGTTTCCTTTATGAACTGATTAAATGACAGAAATGATTCTTTAATTTATAATTGACTATACAGATGATTAACTTCCACGTGCGATATTGCGTTTGAAGTGAAACAATTACGCTAATTAATGAGCTGTCTCTGTTCGTATTTAAAAGAGAAAATGTATGTTACTCCACCTAGTCTCAATCAATTATGCAAACTATTAGAAATCATGTTTGTTATAAGTCCATCTACTGCTGAGTGTGAACGAGGATTTAGTTCAATGAACTTAATCAAGACTTCTTTAAGGAATTCCTTAAACCAAAAGAGTTTACAAATGCTAATGAACATTTCCGCAAATGGACCTGAGCTTGAGGACTTTAACCCAGACACAGCTATCAAGTCCTGGTGCAGGTGGCAGATATATACATGGACATTTTTTCAAATCCATCAGCTAAAACATATATACATGAACCTGAAGAAGCCAAATATATAACAACCAATGTTTTTGAAAAATTAAATTCTTTTAAGAAATAATTATGTTGTATATTATTTTGTTTGTTATTTCTATGGATTAAGTATGGATTCAAATCTCGGCAAGTGATTACCATTTTGGGACCAGTGAAGAGTAAGTTGGGACTAGTGAAGAGTAAGGTGGGACTAGTGAAGAATAAGGTGGGACTAGTGAATTTTCTGAAACCACTAGTCCTGCTAGGTAGCATGATCTATATGTGTATTGTCATAACACATACCTGTACGTAGCATGATCAACGTGTGTATTCAGTCATAACACATCTGTATATGCTAGGTAGCATGATCTACATGTGTATTGTCATAACACATACCTGTATGTAGCATGATCAACATGTGTATTCAGTCATAACACATCTGTACATGCCAGATAGCATGATCTACATGTTCATTCTAACATAATGCACACATCTGAACATGCTAGGTAACATGATCTACACATGTATTCTGTCATAACACATCTGAACATGCTAGGTAACATGATCTACACGTGTATTCTGTCATAACACACATCTGTAGATATCAGATAGCATGATCTACATTTGTATTCTGCCATAACACATATCTGTTGATGCTAGGTTGTATGATCTACATGTGTATTCTGTCATAACACATCTGTACATGCTAGGTAACATGATCTACATGTGTATTCTGTCATAACACACATCTGAACATGCTAGGTAATATGATCTACACGTGTATTCTGTCATAACACATCTGTACATACCAGATAGCATGATCTACATTTGTATTCTGCCATAACATATCTGGCGATGCTAGGTAGCATGATCTACATGTGTATTCTATCATAACATATCTGTACATGCCAAGTAGCATGATCTACACATGCATTCTGTCATAACACATGTACATGCTAGGTAACATGATCTACATGTGTATTCTGTCATAACACATGTCTGTACATACTAGGTAGCATGATCTACATGTGTATTCTGTCATAACACATCTGTACATGCTAGGTAGCATGATCTACATGTGTATTGTCAGAACACACATATCTGTACATGCTAGGTAGCATGATCTACATGTGTATTCTATCATAACATATCTGTACATGCCAAGTAGCATGATCTACACATGCATTCTGTCATAACACATGTTCATGCTAGGTAACATGATCTACATGTGTATTCTGTCATAACACGTTTGTACATGCTAGGTAGCATGATCTACATGTGTATTCTGTCGTAACACATCTGTACATGCTAGGTAGCATGATCTATATATGTATTCTGTCAACACATATCTGTACATGCTAGGTAGCATGATCTATATGTGTATGGTGTCATAACACATCTGTACATGATAGGTAGCATGATCTACATGTGTATTCCGTCATAACACACATATCTGTACATGATAGGTAGCATGATCTACATGTGTATTCTAACATATCTGTATATGCGAGGTAGCATGATCTACATATGTATTCTGTCATAACATATCTGTACATGATAGGTAGCATGATCTACATGTGTATTGTCATAATGCACATATCTGTACACTAGGTAGCATGATCTACATGTGTATTCTGTCATAACACACATATCTGTACATGCTAGGTAGCATGATCTACATGTATTCTGTTATAACACACATCTGTACATGCTAGGTAACATCATCTACATGTGTATTCTGTCATAACACACATCTGTACATGCTAGGTAGCATGATCTACATGTATTGTGTCATCAGCTTGAAGGTCATTCATTTGTTATTTGTTTTACGATTTTACATTATCATTTTCTTAAATATTAAGGACGAGAAAATAAAAAAAATTGCTGGTTCTGCTAAAAATCCCTATACTGTTTGAAAAATCCACAATTTGCAGAATAATTCAGTGTGGTCACCTTGTTGTCCAGGACAATTGACAAAAGAAGTGGGCATTGTTCTGTGTTTACTCACCTTTGGAGAAGGTCAGATCAATTTCCAACAGTTTTTAAACCCCTGCATTCTAGCCATCTCTTTAATTGAACATTTCTGTACTCATCAAGTTGATCAGTGTTGATTTTAGCACCCGGAACATCTTCAGGAGTGGACTCCATCGATTTGTTTGTATGAGGCTGGACACAGATATGAATAATCATAAGCACGCTGTGACGTAGCGATTGATCTTTGCTATTGATTTAACTTTGATTGTCATGGAGGAAATGAACACTGTTAGGCTTGGATACCGTATATACTCGTGTATAAATCAAGTCCAACAGCAAGCAACATAGACCCTGATCTGCCATCATATAAAGTGCTGGAAGATCATGGTCTGTGTTGTTTGTTTTACTGATTACTCCTAAGGGGCCATCCATATATGACATCTCACAGAGGGAGGGGGTAAGACTTGTGTGACGATGGGGGGTAATGGGGGGTTTTGAAAAATGTGATGTCACAAAAACCTGGATTTTAAGTCTTTTTCCTAAACATAATTTTTCTCTTTGGTATAGGTATCCAGAAAACTAAACCCAGATTGATCAAGATATTTTTTTTAAGTATGAAATAATTCAGAATGCAGTGTTGTATTGTTTTGTGCGTTTCTAATACAAAGTAATTTTAAACCAATTTTATTTTTGAAAATTTGTATTGTGTGTGGGGGGGGGCAAAGATCTGTGACCTCATATAAGAGAGGGGTCTGAGTTTTTGTGACGAAATGTGACGAGGGGGGGGGGAGGGGGATACATCTATATTGTGCCATCAGATCTGGGTCTATGCAGTTTGCAGTTGGAATTAAGTTACAAATGAGTATATATGGTACCTGAATACATGTCATTGAAAGTCCATTTATATCATGTTATACTTTTGTTTCCCTAGTTGCTAATTGGGAAATGGGATATCTTTGAGGCTGGGATAAAAAGTTCAGTAAGATATTTTGGGTTTTCATTCCAGTGTTTTATGGACTCCTTTGCAAATTTAGCCCCACCATTCCTCACTGATTCTAAACACAGAACAGATGGGTAAATGAAATTTAATGAGACAAGGAAGATTTACATCTTCAGTTGGCCAAAATGTTGATGAATTTTCCAGAAAACCTGTATATGAAACAAGTGGGACAAGCACAAGATCACAAACATGAAAGCCAACAGAAACCATTAATGAAGCATGTGAAACAAATGCAAACTCACCTTCCTAAACATGAAAGGCAAGTGTACCATCTGATGAAGTAAATATTTTCTCAGAGGTGATAACTCCTCCAAGAATTTACTTTGGCATGCAAGTGCCACATAGAATTTGGAATTCTCTAGAGTGAAAATGCTACAGATAAGAAAGGTCAATTGTCCAAAATTAATGTTAGAGATTCTGAAACTGTAAAATGATTTAAGAATGTTTATATATATATATATATATATTAAAGGGAACAAAAGTAACATTATTGAGCTATGGCAATTCAAGATCAATAAATCTGTATATATAATGAATTTTTACTCTGATGGTCATTCATATTTGCAAATTCAAATTCTGTTTTCTTGTTTTGGTTTTTTACAACTTCACACAATTGTGTCAGATCAATGTAAAAAAAACCAATACAGATTATAAAATAAGACAGGGACTGTTTACATTTGAGGGGGGGGGGGGGGTAATATCACCCCCACCCCCCCTCCCCCCCCATGTTAAAGAAAGAGGGGAATTTTCTAAATATAAGGGGAATTTAATGAAGACATAAGGTACATCTTGAAAATATGCATGACTGTAGCGTATTTTGTTGATTTTTTAACCATGATTTTCTTAAAAATTATCATCAACTGCCATGGTGTATGCTAGAATATATCGATACTGAATAAGGGGATTTGTTTTCTTTGTTTAGAAAATGAAAAGCTTGGATATGTTTTTTTGCTTGGGAAAAATATATGTATAATGTTAAGTCCAAACAAATTTGAATGGGAAACCTAAAAACTTGCTCTACTTTTCAAAGCTACATAATTAATATTGTGTTTTCTAAAGTATGTGTAACATGTAACAGAACAGTTGCTTATGAAATGGTAATTTGCTAATGATCATATCAAAAAACCAAAAAACAGTCAAATTAATTGTCTGTACTATTTTTGAATTTATTAAATGAGTTTTATATACATGTATATTTATATTCAACATAAAATGTGTATCAGCTTGGAGTTTTAATCTTGTTAAAAACAGATGTTGCATACAACAAGATGCTGAAGTTTAAGAATAATAATATTAATAATAAAATTAATAATAATATAAATTCTGTCATATTAACTTTAAAAAATTACGTTTTCTTTTAGTCATTAAGAATGATGGATTATACCATTGCAGATGGTTCAGATAATGGTAATTCATTTTAATTTTTAGTTCAATGTGTTTTATTCCTTAAAAATTGGATGAATTTTTTTTTTTAAATTATGTTTTTAAAAGCTGGATATTGTGCTTGCTAAGATGTGTGTAACATGCAGCATAACATTTTTATTAGATTAATTTGTTTTCAAATTTAATTTCAACAATTAAATTAAAAATTAAATTATTAAAAATGCTTGAATTTATTCCTTTTTTCAATAGGAAAATAAATGCTTAATTTTAGCAATGAAAAAAAAAGTTTGATGGTAGAAATTACAACTTAAGCAGGGGTTGGCAGATGTTTAACAAACCCCCCATTTCTTATTTGTAAAAACACCTGATTTCCTAACCCTAATCCCTGTCTGAGAGTTCAGACAGATTGTTTGAAGAAACTTCTCCTAGACAGCTCATTCCAAGTTGATACAACAATCACTCCTGACAGGAAGAGAGGCAAGCCCTTACCTTCCTTCACTAGGGAAAGTAAATTTTACCTAAATGGTCTGTGAACCTTGAACATCTGTCCCCTAAAAAAGCATATTGCATGGGATTTAACTAATTGGATAATGAGGGGATCAAAGGGGCTTGTAATTCTTCACTCATCATTTGGATTAACATAGGCCATATGTCTAGCATAAGATTTTGAATTTAAATTAAAGATACCATATGACCATTGTTTTTAATTACATTTTTCTTTAGCACAGTAAATGCCCTAAAGCAAGATATTGGTATGGTTTATCTACATAACACACTAAAACCATAAAAGTATGCCATTGATTTAACCATCATTAACAAGCTTTTTAGATTAATTCTCAAATAAAAACCAATCCTGGTGATCAGTCCTGCAAACTTCCTTGTAGCTAAGGGTTTGGAAGTGTTCACAAATAAACAGTTTTGGTCAGCTGCCTTGTAAAACACTTTTGATGTTTGGATTTTAATGACTTTTGCAGAAAAATCTTGATTTGTATTTATTTTATCTTCAACACAATATAGATTGTTGCATGTAACATTATTTATAGAATATTAGATACGAATTAATGTCATGGTTTTTGAGACACATTTATTTATTTATTTATTTATTTATTTATTTATTTACACCAATAAAGTTTAAGTACTTTACTCAGTATCTGTATAGATCAATTTGCAAGACTAAGTTCTGTTGGGTCCTTTACTATCTTAAATCACAGCAGAAGGTAGGGAACAGTGATAGATCCAGAGAGGTGTAGGTTCAGATAGTACAGTTTTTAAAGTGAAAAACAAAGTTGGTCATTTTAAGGCAAATTTGCCCCCACCCCACCCATTCTGGATCTGCCCCATGTGTGTGAAATAAGCATCTAAATACTAGGATTAGTCAGATGTCCATAGATAAACTTTCAAATCGGGTGAAAAAATTGAGTCAAATTTCTAATTCACAAGAAAAAAATTGAATATCAATCAAGAAGCTGAGAAAAAGGACTAATTTTTGTGAGAAGATCGTTCTTTATTATTTGACTGACTTTTAAAACAAACAAAAAAAAATGTACATTTAGATAAGAACCCATGATCTACTGTGACTTTAGAAGACAGGCAGAAATATCTATTAGAATTAATTGTTTTACGGTTCAAAGATCAGTACAGTGTTGCTCCTACTGAGAAATATGAGACAAAAATCTCAAAGTCAGCATGAATTGATAAAAAATCCAAATGATATATAAAAAAAGAGAAGACAATGTCACTGGAGATTTAAAAAACTGATGTAATGAGAAAAAATGGGCTGTTTTATGTAAAAGATCAAAAGTAAGATGGATAGCGGAGTGAGAAAAATGTAAATATTTTGCCAACCTAGAAAGCTGAATTTTTACAGATGAGGAAATGTAAAAATCACTAAAGAGGTTTAAATCATCAATATACTGATTATTAAAAAAAAAAACCTTTACAAGAAAGATAATTAACTTCTCAGTATAGTCACAAGTTCTTCCCAGTTAATTATGAAAATTGAGAGAGGAAGAAAAACAAGCTTGTGAGAGTTTATTATTCATTGAAAAATGTACAATAGTATTAAATGAGTATTCAGAATAATCAAAGTCCATGGCGTAATGGTATCACTTGCAAGTTTTATAAGATATTTTGGCAGAATTTGAAGAAATATTTTATTGAAGCATCCAATTTTAGTTTTCAGAATGGCAGACTTTCAGGTGTACAAAATCCTGGTATAATATCTTTGATTCCTAAATGAGACACAGACCTGAATGAGCTTTGTAAACTTGGTGGCATATAAACCATCATGGTTATAATATTGCAAGTAAAACTATAGCCAAGAGGAAAAAGAAAATTCTTCCCAGAATCATTCATAAAAGTGAAACCGTTTTTTTGTTTCAAAAGCAGATATATATATGTTAAAATATTTGGGTTGTATTGGATATTACTGAACCTGCAGAAAATTCTGATTCCTCAGGTCTTCGGTCTTCTTTTCTCTGCCGGTTTTGAAAAGGCATTAGACAGTTTTAGATAATTATTCCTTTTTGTTTGAAATATTGGATTTTCAGAATTTTGGCCTAATCTCATAAATTTGATCAATCTCTTTAATGCTAATGCTAAAAGCTGTATATTAAACTGGTTATTGATCCCAACTTTATGGTGTAAGACAAGGCTGCCTATTTTCTACTTATTTATTTATAATGGTAATAGAACCCCCATCTTAACCCAGCCTTCTCATTATCTTGAAGTAGCCCACTCAGAATTACAAGTTCAAGGTCCAGTCAAAACAACAATATAACAAAACAAATGTTTCACTGTTGTAAATGTAAAGTACTAAGCTGGAAAAGTAGATGATAATTTAGCCAGTGGCAGTTGATGATGAGAAGGCTGTTACACTGTTAAAAGCGTACTGATGTCAAATGGAATAACAATTATGAAAATAAAGCACAAAAAAAACATTATTTGCTGATGCCACTATCATTCTTGATGGTTCATACTATTTACTACAACTGTTAAGCTATTTAAAGATTTTAGGAAAATTTCAGATCTTTCATTAGATTATAAAAGTGTGTTGAACTTAGGATAGAGGCACTCGGGTGAGATTTCATTGTGGTATAGTAATTTTGTAAACCTTTCAAGTGGACTTCTCAATGTGAGAGGTCAGTCTGGTATACTGTCTTTGTAAACCTTTCAAGTGGACTTCCCAACGTGCTAGAATATTAGGAATTGCGTTTCACATCAACTTGGATCTTGTATATGAATCGAATCTCAACCCTTAACTGAAAGACTTTTATACATGCCTTGAAAAATGGAAGTTTTGGAATCTTTTATTAACTGGAAGAATAGTAGTAGTTTAGAATTTCAAAATCCCAAAACTAACATTCCCTCTGATGATTTAACCCTATGAAATTACAAAATTACAAAAGATTTAAATGAAAAATGTTCAGTTTGTATGGGTATCCAAGTCCGAGTGTCAAGAAAAATCATTGTGAAGAGGTATAATATACGAGAGTTCCAAATAATAGATATAAAAAAAATTATTTAAAAAAAAAAAAGAAAAGATTTTTGAATGAAGAAAATGGCAAAGTCTAGAAAACAAAAGAAAGTTGGTGGGAATATTTTCATGAAAGGAAATCGAATGGCACACAGAATTCGGGAATTAAATGTAAACATTTTTTTATAACCAAACACTGGAAGAATGTTTCTTTTTTGTTTTCAAGTATCATATATATTGGTGTATAAGTCAAGTCCAAGTGCAAACAACAGACCCTGATCTGCTGTTGCATAAAGTGCTGGCAGATCAGGGTTTATGTTGTTTGTTCTAATGATTAGAACTATCAAACTGCATAGACACAGATTTGCTGGTACATTATGATTATGTGATGGCAGATCTGGGTATATGCAGTTTGCAGTTGGATCCAACTTGTAAGCGAATATGGTACTGAGATAAAATTACATTGATCTAGGAATGGACTCTTTGGAATAATGGAAAAATTACAGATAGAAAGTGAACGATAGTATATGCTGAATGGATAGAAATAAGTATTCAACTGATGTTTACTAGGGGTGAAACGATTCACCTGTGCCGCGTATCGATACGATTCATGATACACAGCCTACGATACGATACATTATCGATTCTCAGTTTAAAGAATAAGAAGGCAAACGACTAATAATTATTCATGACTGCTGTAAAATCACTGGTTCCTCAATGTGTGATATTTGCAAAATAAATTAAAAAAGAATATGTCCTTTTATGGGGAAGTGTATTCTTGTACAACATATTTTAAGAAAAACTTGATGATTATCTCGGTGAAAAATACACTTTTTCCACAAGTCAGTGGGAATAATAGTGAATTGATAAATTGCATATTAATATCTACAAAGCAATATATTTATGCAAGTATATTCACTAAAAAGATTCTTTAACTTAATTTTTGCTGATTGCTATAAAATTGAAAAAATAATGTGTTTAAATCAAAACATGATGAATAAAATAGAAAAGAAATTTGGGACTCTTTGAGTATCCTAGTCCATCACAAAGATATCAATATTCAATATTCACTTTTCTTTCATATTTGTTCCACATTGTACATATATTTCATACTAACATCTATCCCTCTCTTGCTATAATTTGAAACATATCAGATGTTATCCAGAAGTTTGTGCCAACTTTTTCATTTTTTTTTTTCTTTCAAACAGATTCTGTTTACATATTTTTTACCTTCCTCTCTGGAAAATAAAGAATTTTAAAATAAAAAAAAAAAAGCCCAGCAGATATGGATCAATATGTATTCTTTTTTTCTTGTTTTAATTTTACTTTATATTTTTTAAAATATAAGCTGTAACTAAAATTCTTGAACTCATTACAGAAAATTGCTTACTATTACTTTTGTAAATGAAGTAAATGCAGCATGTACATAACATGGTTGTTATGTGTCAATATGCTTATTGCATAACACTGTCAATATGTTTACTGTATAAAACTATAACACTGTCAATATTTTTATTGCATAAACTACATAACAATGTCAATATGCTTATTGCATAAACTACATAACAATGTCAACATATATTTTATCAAAATTTTCACCAATTTAGTTAAGTGTTTGAATATATTTGTAAAAATATTTGGATCTACAGTAACCAGATTTTGTTGGACATTTTTTGTGTGAATTAAGCCAAACTTTGTGTATATGGTAATATGATTCATACACTGATTATTTTGAAACTTAAAATTGGTTTAGGGCATTGCTAACATTAATGAGTGTATAATTCTGTTTGTTTTTCATGATCACACTTCCTCCCCTAGACTGTGGGAACTTTCAGTTTCTTCATTAATTGGAGACAGCTTGAACAAGCTTATAGTGGGCTGAGTATTTTTATCTTGATTGGATAACTTAACATTGAAATCAAGTGCAGCTTTTCCTTTGGAGCATATAAAGGGTATACAATACTTATATATAAATAAAAGTTTTACATAGATGAATGAAAGATAAAATACCTATCAAGGGCAATCTACTTAGTTGGTATACCAGCTTACTTAAAAGTGTGACCATGAAATGAGGGCACACTCCTTCTAGTTAATTAAGAGAGTTTAGGAGTGGGGATTAATGGTGAGGGGAAACAAGTTCAATTTTAGCACAATAGACCATCAGACATGGTGTCTTGGGAACCTTCAGATATGGTCTGGACATAGGTAAACTTAAAGTTTTTAACTTTCTGTAAATTTCAGTAAAATGTAGCAGTAGTTGTAAGTTCCAAAAGAGAAATAATATTTTTTGTTGAAAATCATGTTAAACAACAGATCAAAGATTATTTTTTAAAAAACTTTTCTTAAAACAGTAGTTCCTCAGTCATTTTACTGTATTTATCCCAAGATAAGCTCAGGGGAAACTCACCATGTAAATATTGTAAAAATAGAGGTGGGGCAAACATTGGTCGCATAATGCGCCAGCAGATCATGGTCTTTGTTGTTTGTTCTACTGATTAGTCCCTACAAACTGCATAGACCCAGATTTGCTGGTGCATTATGCGACGGCAGATCTGGGTCTATGTAGTTTGCAGTTGGTATCGTCTTTACACACATATATATGCTTCTTACAAGATGCGGGAGGGTGCAAGGGGACAAGATGCAGAAAGGTGCAAGGGGACAAGATGCAGAAGGGTGCAAGGGGACAAGATGCAGAAGGGTGCAAGGGGACTGTTATAAAGTTATAATAGGTAATGTTAATAACACTTGCATTTTTGGAAGAGGTAGAGACAGCAAAAGAATTAAACTTTAGCAGTAAACTGACCACATGTATGGATTTTTCTGTACTATGCAGATTTTTTGTCAAAGTTGCAGAAATACAGACGGATAAACCAAGTGTACATTTTATTTTTAAATTTAAAAAAAAATTAAATTGTTCATCTATATTTTCCTGTCAAAATTTTTGCATTTAGGGCCCAAATTTATTTTCAATATTTCTATAGGAGCCTCGTTAGCTTTGTTGGTAGAGCGTCTAACTTTTAATCCAATGGTTGCTGGTTCGATGCTCACCTAGTCCAGCCCAGGTCAACTGACTCTTTGCATCCTTGGTAAAGGCACTTAGCTCCCATTTATTCGGTATGACATAGCCAATAATGTGTTAAAAGTGCTGTTAAAACCAACAAAAACAAAACTAGTAATCGAAAATACTGGAAACCGAGGAATTAATGAAGAAAAATATAATAAAATATATCGTAATTTTCTGTGCTATTAATACCAACAGCTCATTATCGATTTTCTTGAAATGCGGATTGTCTTCCTAAAATGTGGACAAAAGTGCAGATTTAAAAAAAAAAAAAAACAACCCAAAACCAAAACAGAAAAATGTTAAGTGTTGAAGTCTTCCAATCGTGTTTAAATTTTCTCAGAGAATTAGCAAAACCCCTATTTAAATTAAATCATAATTTATGTCTTAAATTCAGCAAATTTATCGGTCGGAGAGATTCCAAACCTCAATAAATTGACCTTTCTTTATTGTGTATATTCAAGATTGTCAATTTTTCATCTAAACATTGGATTTAAATTTCATCATAAAAGAATTTGCCTGTAGGCCAATTGAATGGCATTTGAAACTACTTAATGTATGTTTTTGAATTAAGTTTTCAGCTGAGTTCAGTTAACATGGTGTAATTTATTAACATTTACAGAATTATATTTTTCTCATTAACTCAATTTTTCTGTTGTCTATATTTTGACATAGAGCAATACATTACAAAAAAACAAAAAAAAAAAAACATGACTTGTTAAAAGGTGCATTGATAAAATCCTTCTGAAGATGGATTTATTTTTTACAATTTTTATTCCTCTAATTTGTTTCAACTTTTTTTCCCCCCGGACTAAAGTTATTTACTGTCTCTAATTTGAACAAAATTTATTGATCCAGTTTGAATGACATGCTTAGGGCAAAGTGTCTGGCTAATGTTTTGTATTGTGCCTTCACGCCACTTCAGGTTTCAATTTCAGTCTCTATTAAACCCCCGTCTAGTGCCCCTGCTATACAGCTACAATGGGGAGACAAAGCAATAAACCATTAGGACTATGTGACCACTAATCCTTGGAGGGCCCATTCTTCCATCATTACAAATAATGAGATGCTAGTTTTGAGCACCCTGAATTACCCTACTGGGTGCCCCATTCTACCGAGTTCTAGATTGCTGGACAAAAGGGCTTCTCTGTACTATTTTGGCTTTGCAGTCAACTTTTGTTGTCCAGTTCATACTGGAAACCTAGTTTCTATTTTTGGATGTAGATGTTAATTGCACCCTCTTTGGACATTGGTCAGCTGGCTAAACATGAAATGGAAAATAAGGAAAGACCATTTGCTGGACCTGTATAAAGTGTAATCATTATACAGGAACTGTCCATCTTTGGCTTCTCAGTTACATCACTGAACTTTAGCTGAGGCACTGGTCAGCTACTACTATACAGTGGTCAGAACACTTTTCAACCAGGATTACAAACCGTTAGGATTGTTCTGCTGAACTGCAATTATAGACCATTTAGGTGTGTGACTTTTTCACACTCTCATGTTGAGAACCTTCTATGTGTGATTGTGTAATGGACATTAATCAAATTTGAGCATACAAATTTTAGCATATTTATGCTGTCACTTTCACAACTGAGGAGAGTCAACACACAAGCTTGTACATTGCAGGATTTACAGCTGATCACCACTGCTGGAATATGATGCACCTTCAAGGAATTGGCTATGATATGTAAGTTGTTCTTTATGCACATTGTCTTGTTATTATTTCACCGTTTTATTTATAAATATATACTGCAATTTTATACATCAATTAATTTTACCTGGAACTCGTGCATTATACATCCATCCATCAATCATGACTTCAATACTAGTGCATTTCTATTTATATACATGTACCTATAGGTACAATGAATAATGTCATAGATAACAGGGTTCAATAACATTGACATTTTATTGGCTTATGATTCATTGACTCTAATGGTGGGAATAACTCACGAGTCCATTAGGAAGCCACATTATTATGCAGTCATTGCATTGCAAATAGGAATTTGGGGACACAGCATATTTTACAAAAATATTTTCTCAGTATGAAGCACCTGTTTGTAATTTAAATAGGTAAAATGACCAACTATACTGCCACTGTCATGCATATTCCTATAGACACACGACAAGCAGATGTTTACATCACTAAAAACATTGAAACTTGATGTTGTAGCTATGTAAAAACCTCAACTACCAGAAAAAAATCATTAATTCCATATTTAGATCTAGATGGTAAAGTTGACTTGGAAACGATTTACGAGTTTTTTGTTTTACTTTGGCCTTCCCTGATCTTGACCACCAAACAAGTAGTGACACTGACCAGAACATACCGACTGACCGACTCTCCTAATGTAAACAACCAACCTGAGAACCTCCATTTTATACATACGATTCCATGTTATGTAACCTCACTTGTCTGCTTCCAAGCTTCTGAAGCATCATTGAGCCAGTTACTGCAATTGATATTGCCTGTGGTTATTAGTGCTGAAAATAACTCGACTGTAGAGGGGGAGAAATAGGGAATGTTTACTGATACTTTCAGATAATTCTACCTACTTCAGAAAATGATATCAGATCACAGAATAATTAATGATAAGTGTGCCATTTCTCTTGAATGTCAGTTTAGACTGCTGCTGTGTAACAGAAATGATAATGGCTACATATGCTACATGCCTGTATCTTGACATTTACTGTTGTATGTAGTCAACACGTTGTGTAACAATATCTCCAGAAAACACATAAGTAAAAAATAATTATAGCAATATTTTTCCATAATAATAAAGTAAATCACATAAGTTAAGCAAGCAGAATATCTTACTAAATTTAGCAACAAAATATCCCCCCCCCCCAAAGTTTATTAATTTTAAAATTATGTGATGAAAGATCACAAATGATATAAACATTGAAGACAACCAATATGAATGGTTCCAAATGTTTGTAACGGGGTTAGGTATCAGCTGGATTACAAATGAAGATCTACTTATTAATATTGGACCAACCATTTAATGTAGGAAGGGAGCTGGGATTCTTTTTATATATGAATTTATGGCCCTGAAAAATCTGAAAAAAATTATTCTCAATCCTATAATTTGTGTAAGAAAGACCTTATTCTATCCATCATTTTAGTTTAAAACCAAACATTTTTCTTGTGATAAAAGAAAAACATATCCTGGTCAAAAAGAAAATCCCAGCCCCCCCCCCCACCCCCTCTTAATTTAAAAGTATTTATTTGCAGAATTCATGGTGGAAAGTACATAAAATCAAAAGAGATATGGAGGGTTGAGCAACAAGCATAAGCTTATTTTGAGCTCTCTTATTAACAATATTTACTTTCATAATGTGGTATTTTGAGTTCTCTCCTTGTTAACAATATTTACTTTTATAATGTGGCTGATGTGAATAATGAAGGCATAATAATGCAAACTTTGAAACATGCTAATGAGGTAATCAAAAAAATTATACATACAGTATTGTAATAATGTCAGACAGTAACTTATAAGCATTTACAGCAGAAACGTGTTACTGTATACTTGCAAAACAGTCAATCCTTAAGTAGATCTGACAGGAGGTACAGATATACAAGGTTTATATTTTGTTTCCTCAATCAAATTACGGCTCTGAGACTGCTGACAGTGAAAAAAATGTAATTTACAAACTATTGTTGCTAATGATAGCTCTCCCAAACCTGAAATACAATGTTTTATCTAATAGGCTGCTAAAAATGAGTGGACATGGAATTCTAAAAGCCACCAAAACATGAACTTTTATCAATGCCTGCCAAAAAATATCTTAGGTGGGGGGCTGCCATTATGTTCCTGTAAAGAAAACTAAACATTTTTTCTAACACAAGTACGCCAGCACAGTGCCTGAAAGAAAACCAACCTGATGGATGGAACAAGGGACAAGGGTATAAACACTGTATGACCCTACCACATTTGTGCTATCGCATAATTACAGGAAACATTTGAATACATTCCATAAACAATTGGTCATTTACATATTTATGAAGTTGAAAATACCCCTATCTTGGTCTTAATTAGTCCCCTAGTTATAGTGCAGTGATGGGGTTACACTGGTTGATAAGCTTAGTAGTTCTGCCAATCTTTCTATGGTCTACTGGTTTTCAAGATGATAAACTACATATTGTCGCATAGGTGACACCTAGCTTAGAGATTTAACTGCTCCATCCCCTAGCAAAGGTCATCAGTTAAAATTGAATTACTGAGGCACAGGGAGATAAATGTAATAAAAATTGTTTGAGGGAGAATAGAAATGTCCCTCTTCTCAGGATTTCATGGTTAATTCTGACAAGCCTGAAAGATGAATAATTAATCATTTCCATTGAAGGGGATTTCTACTTTCAGTTTTTATAATGGTAGGTCTGAGATGAAGAGCAATGTAAATACAAAGCTCTTTTTGTTTACTTTTGGCGGAAATCAATTAGTCATATCTTCATATTTAATTCAAATGCTGTTGGATTGCATTTAAATTTAATTTGTTTTTGACAACATTATTTTTCCAAAATGAAATTTCAGTCCTGTTTTTTTGACCACCATATTTCAAAATGTCTTGTTTTTCAAAGAAAATATTGAAAGAAAATGCCATTTAATACAGAGTATCCAAATATCAGGTACAATACAGATTATCCAGATATCAGGTACAAAACAGAGTATCCAAATATCAGGTACAATACAGAGTATCCAAATATCAGGTACAATACAGAGTATCCAAATATCAGGTACCAAAGGGAGCTGCAGTGGCTTAGTGGTTAGCATGCCAGACTTGTGATCAAAAGGGTGTGGGTAGGAGTCCTACCATCGTATCAGCTCTGTGTTCTTGGGCAAGGCACGTAACTCCAATTTCATCATCACTGTGTAACCTGCTTGTGTGGCTGTGCCATAAAAGGCCAAACCAAACCATACCACTAGGTGCAAATAGAATGTCCATTTCCATCAAATTAATAATAATTGATAAGACTCCTGTCAGCTGTCTACATTTGGCATATTTCTTGCTTTAGGATGTCTGCTTTTGCCAAATCAATGCATGCTGCACAGCTGGAAATGGTGTGATAATTATTATTATGACATCACTTATTACCAAGTGTATTGCTTTAACATTTTTGAGATTGAAGTAAAATGACGTGATTGTGACTGATGTCTCTTAATAAATTATGAAAAGAAAAAACCTGTTACAGTTTTAATAATCACAACAACGGTCCTGTAAATGAAAATGGTAAGGTCAGTGAAAAGCATAAAAGACTTTGGGAAATCTTTAACGATTTACAACCCGCCATAAATCGGCCTAAAGGCTTACTGTAAAGGAAATCCAGTCTGATCTAAAAAAAACATTGCATCATATTGAAAAATGTAACTCGCCAACATACTCTTTTCTTTGTCTATTGGAAAAGAGGATTTTGTTATCTTCAACCTGCATAGATTTGAAGAACTTCTAAATTCAGCAATTGTCGGACAATTTGAAACCAGGTACTTTTTCTTACATTTATCTATATAATGATCCTTACGTGGTGGTATGATGTTCAGCTAAGAGTAGCACAAGAAAATGCATACTTACGTTTTTAATTGATTTTGGATTGCTTGGACAATTTGTCAATGTTGGGACCTCTCTACTCCATCTTTGAGACCTATTTAGCCCGTAAAGTTAACTTATTTACCCCGTAAAGTTTAGCGATAATGATATACTGTGTAGATTCTGAGACAATCGTGATGTTGAAGTTGAACATGCTGCTTCCCTCCCATGAGGCAGTCTAGAATCAAAACTTGTTGACTTTGAAGTGGCAATTTTATGAAAGTTTTGACCAAAAAGTGGGGTGTGTGCTTTATTAAGGCATGTGCGTGTATTATATTCAATACTGTACTCACTTATAAGTTGCATCCAACTGCAAACAACATTGACCCAGGTCTGCCATTGCATACTGTGCTGGCAGATCTGAGTATGTTGCTTGTTAGGACTAGTCACTGGAACAAACAACATAGACCCTGATCTGCCAGAGCATTACGCATGGGCAAATTAGGGTCTATGTTATTTGAGGTTGATCTGAGTTGTATGCAGATATGCAGTATAAATATTATTCCATTAAGTGTTAAGTGTGTAGTTTAATGTGTCGGTTTGGATTTTTCATTTACGTTAAGTTGAAACCATCATCCAAACTAGCAGACTTTCTTCTGATTATTGGATTAGCAAACTCCAACTAATTACAACTCTAGACTTCTTAATCATGAAACATTTGAATTGCATTCCATAAAATTCCCCCAAATTGTTAATACTACATGGAAAAAAATTGACACCTTTGTTACCCTCAGTTATAGACTTTCTATTACTATTTGGTGCATTACAAAAGGCTAACCACCTTTGAACACTGTTATCTCCCACCTCTAAATATTGGGATAATCCATTCTTAGACAAGATGAATATTGGGATAATCCATTCAAGACAGATAAACAAGCAATTGGACTGAGCAGTGTTTTCTTTGTAAGTTCTTTATGTGTTTGTCAAAGGATTTGCATTAGATGCTTTTATCATTACTTACCATAAAATCTCTGTACAACAAATGTTGAGGATTTTACATGTGGTATCTATTATTATGTATACCTTTTACAGAATTTTAACATTTTACCTTTCGTATTTGATCTTGCTGTACTTCATATTTACATTTATTTGAAAGGGTTTATTTTCCTAAAGTTTGTCTAATTCTTTATTTTTACATTTTTAGAACTTTACTTCTAGTTGGCACCATATAGCCAAGTATGTGCTGAGGTGCCATTAAATGCTAATACATACATACATACATACATACATACATACATACATACATACATACATACATACATACATACATACATACTTTACTACAAAGCAAATAGATTAGGAAAATGTAATTCAATACTACACTCAAGGATTGGTTTGTGTTCTTTAATTCTATAGATAGTAGTTGATCATTTTTTTTATTCCAGAACAGCCGATCACGGTCTTAGTTGCTTTCACAAGTACAGTAAATGCTCGCGATAACAAACCTTTCTGTTATTAATTCCTTGATGTAATGAATATCCACACATAAAGAATACAGATTGTTATATGAGGGACTACAGTCTCCTACTGTGAACAGTGTTGCATCTAGAGCATGTGCTCGCGGGTTTCCTGCAAATTTTTTTTCCTATGCTCCCCACCCCAAATCTTGACCCAGTGCTTCCCTCTGGGCAGGAAAAAAAATTAAAACAAATATGCCTACACTTGTTCTTTGTGGATGTGCATCATGTCTATGTTGGCGCTAGCAATGGCCAAAGTTGCTAAAAGTGATAAAACCTGTAAATTAATGCTTTTAAAAGAAAAGTAATTAAGAAAACATGAGTATTTATTATATTAAATGTTAGTAGATAATGAGTGAACACTAAAGTTAAATGAGCAAGATCCAGAATGGAAAATTCCATGGTGCAATTCTTTTCAGGTTAACCAGATATCAGATATTCAAACATGTTAATGTTTTCATGAGTTACTTGATCACATGATAAAACATTTATTGCAATAATGTAAATGTCCAAGCAAAATATGAGAAAGTTAAGGTGGCAAAACTGTCAAAGCAAATAAGATTATCTCACTTTTTTTAGCACTTCTAGTGCATTATGTACTACAATTTTCCTTTGCCCCTGTCCCCCAAATCTAGAGGGTGGGGGACACAGTGTCCCCTGACCTTGGGATCCTAGGTGCAACACTGTAAGTACCTATACTATACCATCAAAATTCATACTGCTTTTGAAGATTTGTTGCAGTAGGTTTTGTTGATAAATGTATGTATGTATGTATGTATGTATGTATGTAGGTAGGTAGGTATGTATGTATGTCTGCATGTAAAGTGCAAAGTTTAATTATCCCCAAAATGGCATACAAACAACAAAGATGAATATAAAGGGTAAAAATCCATCAAATACAAAATAACTTCTTTTTTTATGTCCATGACCTTCTCAGTTTTAACATCACATGTCCCTGGGAAAAAGTCTGTCTCTATTAGTGAAAAGTCTGTCTCTATTAGTGAAAAGTCTGTCTCTATTAGTGAAAAGTCTGTCTCTATTAGTGAAAAGTCTGTCTCTATTAGTGCCCCATATAACATGCAGGATGATGCATAATGAAGTAAGGTGATTTATTCATTAAAAACAGTTCATAAATTCTGAATAATTTAATTATTGTGTTACAGGATATATCCTCTCCTACAACTTCATACTCCAAGTCTATTTACACTTCATGAGAAATTCAAGCAAGAAAAGGGTGTAAAAGAGCCAATACTTGTATGTATTGTTATGTATGATGTTTATATAATATTATAAATATTTTAGGAAATTGTAAATGTTTCTTCACTTTAATATTTGCCTAAATCTTAATGTTATCAGGAAAAACATGTTTAACTAGTGTCCTTGAATTAGGTTGTTTTGATTAATATGTTTTCTCAATTTGAAGGTCAAGGTTGAATTTTGTTTACAGTTAGAATTCCATTAAGATGACTCATATTCTAGAACATTCTGTCATGTGACCAATCTTTATATATACCATGTTTGGTGGACATTTTTTCAGTTTTGACATTACCATCAGTCTTGTAAAGAGCTATTACAGTTGTGAAAATTCATTCCAAATTCTAAGAGAGGAATTATTTTAAATATTCATTGGATTATAACAGTGCTCACAAACTTTTGGATTTTGGATTTGTAATTGATGATTTTGGAATTTATGTGAACTTATTCAAAGATTTTGGAATACTTCATTTTGACATCAGCACATCAAGATTTCTAGTACATCAGGACTTTGGAGACCATTAGCACATCATAACATTCAAGGACACAGCCGTGAATTCGGAACATTCTATATTTAGGACTTGTGATTAGAACAATCATTCTTATTGGATTATTAGGATTTCAAAACACATTACTGTAAGTGACTTTTTGATTTTTCATTTTAATTATCTAGTAATAAATTGCTTGTTGATTTTTACTTGATTTGTTGGTTTCACTTTCTTTCTGTTACATTTTTCTGAGACCATAGAGTCGTAACAGTATATAAAAACAGTTTCCGTTGAGAGGTACAGATCTATTTATACCATAAGAATTTTATTTTGAAAAAAATGAACAAAATGTTACAACAGCTGCACCAATTCATAGTTCAAAGAACATGGTAGCAAGTAGCAGATGTGCTACCTGTTGTATAGTTTAGCTAGCAGGTGAAAAATCCAGTATAAAACTTTTGGTAGCAAGAATTTTGAAAAGAAAGAGCTCTTAGTGATGCAAGGTTTGAATTTTAGCCATCAAAACAAGACTTTTCCCCTGGGTTTTCTCCTAACGAGGAGAATTTGCAAAATTTGCATAGTTTACATCAAACTATTCAAATGTGGATCTGTTTTCGCTGATTGCCTGTAATTTTCTGGTAAGTGCCTTCACAGTGATGATGAAGATGAGCATACACTAATGAAAATAGTATTTTTTGATTAGCATCCTAAGACAGATCTGTGTGGAATGTGCACATTTCAGTGTTGTGTTCACTTAAAGGTAATGACAAACACCTTGCTCCACATGAGTGAGCAGCAGTAATGTAAAAACTAATTGCTACCTGCTACTTCATGTACAATTCTAACCATGTAATTTATATTAATTTGGTATTCAGCATTTTGGTTTATTTGAGTTTGATGTTTGATCTAATTAAATGGCATTTATTTTGTAATTTCAATGTCACGACATCATAGCAAAATATTGATTTTTAGTTGACAATGGAGAAATTGGAAGCGTTGCTCTGCCACATAAACCACCTGCCTCTATGTGCATGTACCGACTCCATGACCCTCTATATGAAATACCCAACTGTATCAATTTTTATCCCCAATGTTTAGCTGATGATATTGTGACACCCACTGTCTGTCCATCCGTCTGTCAATCCATCAGTCTGTTACCAAAGCTCCTCCTAAACACTGGCTTGTAATTCAAAAAACATGTCCTTATGTTGCTCTTGGGTAACCAAAAACAGTGTCATCCTCGGCTCCCATGGTGTCCATGGCATGGGGGTCAAAGGTTATATGTACAAAAGTGTCAATTACAATGATATTTTCAAATATTTTCTGTCCACACTTGTACTATCAGAAAAACACATCACTGTGGGGTGTATGGGGTGGGGGGGAATATTCAGTAAAAAGAATTGGAACTTTTGACGGTGAGACATAGCAATTGCTGTAGACTATTGATGATTATTATTAAAATGAACATCAAACCAACATATGGTTCATTTGACTTCATATTTTGCAGTTTTTTGACTACAATGGATTTTAATTGTTTACTTATTCCAATCTACAGCTTGCAAGTAATTTGTCTCTGTCAAATTTATTGATTTTTCACTTAACACCTGTGTAAAACCCTATGCAGGTGAGAGAAAAAAAAACTGTCTTGGACATGGGGGCATATGGCCCAAGGAAAGGGTGGTGGGCAGATACCGGTACATGTATAGGACAACTGAAATCAACACTTGTTTTAAATTAGTAACTGTCAAAATTTAAACAATAGAAAGAACAAAAATATTGTTGCTAGTTAAAAGAAACTAAGAAAATGATGGCTACAGTCTAAAAAAACTGTTCAAACGGTATATTGGATGACCGCTTTTCTAGCCAAGTGTTGTCGATCCACTTTGTTGCACATCAACCCTTGGCATATGTAGCTGGTCAAAACAGTGTTTTGAACAAGTTCCTATATTTCATGTGATTTCAGAGAGACGGCAAAAGAATTATATGTGTGCTCGTGAAATCGGGAAAGTGCTTATGTGACATGGGAAAGAAGATGTAATTATGAATGAACATGTGTGTCTGTGCATGTAAGAGTCCAAACAATAAGAAAGCAGTTTGCTTTTTTGAACATTTAATGAAAATTTAGATGAACAGCGTACATTTCTTCCAAATACTATTTTGCCAGTCTCTGTTGGCAAAGTATCTAATGTGATGCCACCAGCCTGGCTCTTGAAGTTCTGTTGATCATTGATCAACCTCTATTTGATAATAAGCAGATAAACACAATCTTTCTTAATTAGGTTATCAACAAGTTGGCCCTAATCTGTATCGCCACCCAAGTATTGAATTTAACCATGTCTGCCTGTGGGACATTTTCGACTCGCCTATTAAGCCTACTACAGTATTTGCTAACCATAAATAATCTGCTCCAGCATGTACATTTTAACGCATGACCGTAGGCTATTTCTGGACCGTATATATCAGTTTTTTGTGTGGAATTTAGAAGCTAAAATAGATTTCTAAGATTGAAGTGATTTTTAGGTTTTTTTTTTTGTTTTTTTTTGTAAAATTGGAATTTGACACCAAACATTTGTTTTGGATGTCAAAGAAGAGGGGTTTTGGTTTACCGGGAACAAAGTGATATTAAAGATGGAGAAATTTCGGGGCCAAATAAATTTTTGTATTCTTATGAGGATTTTTGTATTCCAAGGGTTCGGAATTTAGGCGTTTCACTGTATATAAATATTTCAGTGAATAATAATTTTCCAAGACAAGAACAAAAAGGGGCTCCTGTAATAAAAAAGAGAACACTTCGATAATGATTATGACTGACAATTTTTTATTTAGTTTGCTCTATGGAGCATCACTTAAATCACCTGCAGCAGCTGGGATTAGGTTTGCTCCCCCTCAGGATCACACATGCCTATTTCCCTGGCACATGCCAATCACATGGGACAATACAAACATGAAACTTTTTAGTTTTAAATGAGGAAGGTATTTGATTACCATATTTACTCGCGTATAACTCGATACCAACTGCAAACTGCATTGACCCAGATCTGCCGTCGCATAATGTGTTTGCAGATCTGGGTCTATGCAGTTTGTAAGGACTGATCAGTAGAACAAACAACATAGACCCTGATCTGCCGGCGCATTATGTGACGGCAGATCAGAGTCTATGTTGTTTGCATTTGGACCCCGATTACAGAAGTGTATACGGTAGTAATTTAAATAGACTTAGGCTTAAAGAAGGTACCTCAGGATTAGATTAATGGGAGATAAAGATCTAGGTTTATGATTTTACTCAAAAGGAAACAGCAAATGGTGTGTGCCTGATATATTAATAAATGCTTTGGAATCATGAAACTGCGATTGACATGTGGTTTGAATTTGGTTTCTATCCCATTTAATATTTAATTTGGGGAAAAAATTGAATGTAACTTAGCAACCATAACTTAGCAACCAATTAGGGACACTCCCCATCAGTTTTTAATCGTACTTCAAATTATTTGTTAGTCATATCTAATCCTTATAAATGAGTACTGTTTGCCGATGATTGTTTATTCTGTCAAGTTATTGCTTTTTTATGATGTAAAATTTGGCTATTTTCTCAAGGAAGTAGTATTTACAAATGAGAACAAGCAATAAAACTACATGGTATTTGACCTCATAAGTATGCAAGAAGCAAACTTCCCACAGTAAAATTTGGCAATAACACTTAAATCATCACTACCAGCCTGTTCTCTTACTTATCCAAAAGAAATTAAAAAACAAATATTTGATGTTACACTGGATTGGGTTCTTTGTGATGAACCTTACAATAGGCACGCTTTTATGTTCGGTGTCAAAATTCAAAGTCATTATTGTCATTTATCAAACCACCTCAAGCAGAAGTACATCAGTGAACCAGTCTAGCAGACTGCAACAACTACCGCCATATTCAAATTTGAAGCCAAATGTTGGATTCCCATCCTCTAGGGCTATGTTTTAATTGTTAAGATTAGTAGTCTTTAAAAAATTAGGCAGTACAGTTCATGGGAAAACACTGAAAGAAAGGAAAAGGGAGGATACATAAACAATACAACCAGAGTGACACGCCCATCTCCATGTGATCCAGTGCTGCCTAGGGGTAATGGTATTTGTAGCCAAGTTTATCCTTTCTCCTATCACACAGTGGGTAACATAAGGACAACAAGATGGATGTATTGATACACAATCAGGTAAATTACACTGAACTGATTTATGTTTTGAATGTTTATACTTACCTGTAGGTTATGTTAAACTTTGTGCTACCTGGAATATTTCAATGTAACTGGCAGGGCAACTTGAAGAAAACAAAAAACAAATTTCATCCTTTTTTTTATGGATGCAGTTATGGGTGAATGTGTAATTGGATGTCAGCGATCAGGTTTAGTCCTACTGGGTTGTGGAGAAATGTTTTGATAATGTGCATTTTTGAATGGTCCTAATTTGAAATTCAAAGCATGTCTCTAATATTTCCGGATTAATTAGAATTGGGAAGTGAACTGTGTGACAAGTCTATTTTGGTTTGCTGTTTGGTGTTTTTACAGCACATCAACACTTTTAAGGTTATATCGTGCTGAGGCAAGTGGAGTAAAGTGCCTTGCCCAAGGACACACCGTGGTAGCCAATCCGGTCTGATCCAATGGTGAGAATCAGTTTTCACCTGCAAAAAGCTATACAATTCTAAAGGTACATTCGTAACGAGTTTGAGCCAAGTAATAAGGTGGTGGGAGGTAGGGGTGTACACTGGAGCAGGTTTCATAGCACCTACCACTTGGGGAGAGGGTTAAGGGGGCTCTAACTTTTTACATGCATGTAAATTATTTGTACATTCTTGGTAAAGTTTATGTGTTTAGCTCATGACTGCATGAGTTTTTTGCACCCTGTATACATACTAGCATACCTGGAATCATGAAAGTTGGTGAGCTGTAACTTGATGAGTACTACACTGTCCTGACAAAAGTAAATCACTGTGACTTATATTTAATGCTTCACTGACTAGTTTTCATTTTGTGTTTTTTTATTTCTCAATCACATTCATACCAGAATATTTTTCATCAAACTATATGATTGTATGCATCTCTGTTAGTACCACACCCTCGCAACAAAAAAAGGTTACTATGACCTACATTTGACATTTTACTGGCTTAGGTTAAAGTTTTTGCATTTAGCTCATTGCCACTTAAGCTTTTTGCACCCTGTGTGCCACTTAAGCTTTTTGCACCCTGTGTACATACCATCTTGACAAGAACAACACCCACAAAGGTTTTGCATGGGCTCAGAGACATAGAACAGACCTGATGCAGTCTCTCACATGTCATAAGAGGCAAATAATGGAGGCAGGAGCTGTGGTGACACAGTGGTTAGCATACCGAATTTTGCAACCAAAAGGGTGCAGGTTAGAATCCTACCGTAGGATCAGCCCAGGTTGGCTACTGTGGTATGTCCTTGAGCAAGGTATCTGACTCCAATTGCCTAAGCACTAAATAACCTGCTGCAGTGGCGCAGTGGTTAACATGCCGGACTCACATCCGAAAGGGTGCGGTTTGAATCCTACCATTGGACCAGCCTGTGTCACCTACTGTGGTGTGTCCTTGGGCAAGGCATTTTACTCCAATTGCCTCAGCACTAAATAACCTATTTGTGTTGCTGTGCCTTAAAGCACCAAACCAAACCAAAACCAAATGTGACAAATGAGGAGTACAAAGTAAATCAAAAGTAGATAAACATGGCAGCTTAGTTTATTTTACTTCAGGGCAATTATATATATATATATATATATATATATATATTTCACAATTATATTTACATACTTCAGGAGTGGATCTAACACATTCCGAGACTTCGTGGCCTTTTTACCTGTTGCTTAGGCTGTCACCATAATTTACTGCTTTTGATGACAGGTGTTGATACTATTAAAGTACTTGGTGTGACCAGATGAATTGAATTCTTGTCATAAATAAGGTGATCAATTGTTTGAGTATTTTTTTTTGGGGGGGGGGGTCAACTCAACCCTTCATGTCATCCATGCTGCAGATATTTAGGTGACTGATTTATGGGCCATCGTTTTAAACATTGATTTTTGTTTTATCCCTTAATCTGGCAATATGTTTATTGGACTCAATTGTTAGTTAATTGAAGGCTTATTGTGATAAAACAGACTTCAAAATTATTAACCACAAATAGTCTAGAATGCCAGGTCTATTCTAGCAATTAAAATTTAGACCCCCCCCCCCCCCTTTTGAATAAAAAGGAAAATTTTCAAAATTAAGGAGGGATTTTATGAAGACTTAAACGTAGGGTTTGAAAATATGATGCACATTTTCAGTATTAAAATTTGTGCACGTTTTGAGAAATTAACATGGATTTTAGTGTTCTAGAAATATCTACATGTACAATACTGGAAAGATTGTAATTATTTTTTATGCCTTTTGACGAGAATTAATTAACTAAATATGATATAAGGTCTTATATTTCAATCTCTGGATGTTAGCAAATGATTTGGGGTCCATACAAAGTGTTGTACTTTATAGTGTAGTAATCTATGTGTACATTGCAGTTCTGCAGGTGGGGGGTTGTTCATGTTATTTTGTATAATGGTATACAGCGATCATGTCTATATGAACATGTGTATATGTCACTTCATGTGCATTACTCAAATGCATATCGATGTCAAAGAAAATTAATTGGACTTTGTATTTTAAGGATTTTACCCATCTTTTTGCTTTATCGTTTTCTTTGTCCTTTGGGGGATACCAAAACTTACTTGGAACTGTAGAGCCACAATTACGTTAAAGTGTAGTTAAACCCTATATATACAGTCATGCGTTGTTTCTTTTCTTCATTATTTTTATGTCATAACGCTGTAAAATCTAATCAGTAAATTTTACAAATTATGTTAGTTGTGATTTCACTGGACTGTTGATAAATAAAAAAAAAATCACACAACTTTTACTAATTTAAAAACTAAGGCAGGCATGTGCAGCTTCCTCCAGGGTGCAGGCCGGATGAGCAATTTTAAAGCCACACCCTATGATGTAAATAAGTGGATAAAAATATATATAAAACATCTTATTCACACCTGTCATCTACGCAGCCTTTTCAGTACACACGTTCATACTTTAATTTCATTTATTAAATATTGGTAAACTAAAATAAAATACTTTAACAGGGGCTGGTGTCCAGTAAAATGGTATACAAGGTTACCAATTAATGAATTGGGAGGTGTAGATGATGATGAGTGTAGAATTATAATCCCATCAAACAACTGGTTTTTTTTTTAAGGTATCGGGGGATGGGCAGAATTCTTGCTACACCACTAACTCTGATATGAAATAGAATAACTCGGATATGAAATTCTCCCTATTTATTCGTCAAATCAACAGTGGCATATCTATACTGGTTGGGTTGGTGTTCAGTTGACCTTTTTTCCAATTAAAGTACACTTTTTTAGTGAATAACTTGGAAAGTTGGTCATTATAAGCAAACAAAATAACGTTTTAAAAATAAAAACGCTTGTTGAAAACTCCTAGATCCATACATGATCAAGAACTCGGATACTGGACACTTTTAAAGATGTTCATTTTCAAAACAGAAGCAGAATTAAAACACATTAACTTAAATTGCCAAAATTCTGGTATAATTTTTCACCATTATTTCTTGATATGCTTTGAAGGAAAATAATCTCGACCTTGCAATTGTTTGCTTATTTCATCAATTATAGTAAATTGATTTTGCAGCTGAAGGAAAGACAGTTTAGATGTTAAACAAACATCCCTCATCATTGTCCCAATTCAAATTCCTTCCATCAGTGATCTGTAAATAAACACTGCTTTTTTTCACAGCCTTGTTTTGCTAGCTTGTATGACATGTTTGGTCGGTTTCAGATTTCTTGTACATTGTGATACCGACACAAATTTCCATCACTCAAACTGCAGTTGGTCTAGACTGCACTGAAATACATTGCTGTCAATCCAGCTCAAGTCTTTTGAGGTATTCCTTTTCAGTGGGCAGCTCACTGATAATATAATTTCAGTTCAGTATTTTTAAAAAGCACTAATTTCAAAAACCTATATCCCATGAACGTAATAAGTGAATTTTGATATTTTTGTAATGCTAAAATTTGTTAACAAATTTCATAAGGAACTAAAGAAATTCCAATGCCATAATGTTGCATTCCTCATTATTTTATTTATAGATTTATTGATGGGAACTATTTTTTTTTACAATAAGAAAATCAAGAAAAACTTTTATTATTATTATTATTATTATTATTATTTAAACCAACTACTGGCATGTTCTCTTATGAATATGATAGTTTTATCAGCAATATATTGTTTAAGTCTTTAATCAGTTGCTGCCTAAAATGCTCTGTAAAAGTCTCATGTTTTGATTCTGAGATAGTGTCCACTTTTCTGTTCATTTTGTTGTTCATCAAAATTCTTGAGATTATTATTACAAAAATGAGGCAGAACTCTTTACAAAGGCCAAATTTCCTTGTCCATGAAATTCAAATTATATAGCACCTGAACCCGATATGTGATAAGATCTACAGCATGAAATTGACATACAAGTCTACCATGGTATGACCAATTACAAAATTAATTGTTGGGCTTACTTTACATTGTCCAAATGTTCAACACATTGTTTGTTGTTTTTCTATCACTCTGAGAGGTCAGCTCTCTATGAAGCAACTGTTGTAATTAGCACCCAGGTCTGAAAATGTGAAGATAGGCTAGAAACCGACAAGTTTTGAAATATCAGAATTTGATTATGTCCCAAGGGAGGCATTATCTGATGTGATGATGTAAGATATCAGGAGTTATGCCCCCTATACCCTGTCAGACTGATTAAATGGCAAAGACATTGATAGAATGACCCCATTCTTTTGCAGTTGGCTGGGGTAAGAAAATAAAGAAATGTAGAAAATGATTACTTTCACAGTGAAATGGATTTTAAGGATGATTTTCTCCTCAAGGTTGATAGTCAAAGTAAAATTGTTGTATTTGAAGAAGCAAACATATTTTGCTGATATTTCAATATTTTTGTTATATCTATTTTTTTAAAATACTTTAAAAAAAGGTTAATTAAACTACATCTAATTAAAAGTCTGTTTGATTTTTGAAGCAAAGTACAACATTATTATAAACATTTATCAATCAGAATTTTCAGAGTGAATTTGAAAGTAAAGTTCTGTTATATTGGTAGATTACAATTACCCGCTTTAATGTGTCACATCTACTACTTATTCAACAAATTGCATAGCTTGAAGAAATAATTTTGTTGTAGGGAAAAATTCTCAAATATCAGAAAGCAGATTGCAATCGAGGTTTTCAAATTACGGGTTATAGTAAAGGTCTGTAATATTTTTGTTATTGTCATTTTTCACAAGGATACATTTCAAACAAAGGATACATTTCAAACAAAGGATACATTTCAAACAAAGGTTAAAAAAAGTCAGTTGTTGAGTGTTGGACTCAAAGATTCTTTGAATACAGGGATCAAAGATTTGATACCCTTCGAGGCTAGCCCATGTCTGCAGCCTTGGTGTGTTCTTGGGAAAGACACTTGGCTCCCATTTCCTGTGTATGATATACCCAATAACGTGTTCAAGACGATGAACCAACATCAAACTAAGGTTAATTTCATTTGATGAGGTTTACAGCTTGAACTTACAAGTTTGTGTTTATTTGTTTCTTTTTATTCTATCATGATGCCCATTTTATATCTTTTTATGTCCATGATTGGCATATCTACCTGAAATCTGATATAAACTCGTGATAAAACAGGACAAGGTTTCTAACCAAATGACATTTGACATCTCACATTCCAGCCACACTTTCTGGTAAAGAAAGGGGATTTACACCTACAAGGCCAAATATTTTTGTTAGAGCCTGAGGAAAGTCTGGAAAATTCTTTGCCTTCACCAAAAACTACTTCTAACCTACTAGACAATTTTATCAGATGTTTATGAAATAACTTTTTGTCAATGCCAATAGTATAGAAATGTATAACAATAGTATAGAAATGTATAACAATAGTATAGAAATGTATAACAATTGGGTAACTGTTTACCGACTAATATTAATCATTGGTGAAGCTTCATTGGCTGACCAATTCTGCCTGACTTATAAGCAAAGTCACAAAAGTTCTTACAATAACTATTTGAGAGATCTATATAAAGCACTTGTTCACTAAAGTGCCTTTCATTATAACACATTTCCTGTTACATGGATCCCATTTTGTTATATAGTAGTAAAATTATATGTATCATCTATAGTTCATAATACGGTGGCATCACTTTAAGGTCGTATACGTCGGAATTTGGCGCTTTGTGTGAAGAAAAAAATCCTGGAAAACATGCTTTAAAGGAATAATTTCCAGGCTGAGTCACTCGGCCTGCTTCGGTTTTCATTGCTATGCAATTACAAACCAAACTAGGGTCAGGGTGGTGGTGGGGAAACAACAGCAAAATGCAAAATGAAGCACTCCAAATTTTTAAGCGCTAAACATCACTGTGAGCATTGACAGTTGATAAATTAATTCATTAATGAAAAGAAGGCATGTCAATTCAGACCTTTAAGGTAACTAAAACTAACATTTATATTAGGAAGGTGACTGTTGTAAGATAAATTTAGTTGTATATAGCCTAGCAAAATGTTTTACAACATGTACATTATGGTGTCATAATCTCGATGATCTCAACATTTTCTCAAGGGATAAAGTCCAGATGTAATCTGCATGAAGTGAACAATCTGCAAGGGGGCACAGGTTCTTGTATATTTTCCCCAAACTGTACCTGCATAGATAATTTTATATTATTTGTTATTATTTTCATTAAAATGTGGTGAATTGCATTTTGTGAGAACTCCTCTCTATATCTAAATCCTTGCCCTAAAGGGCACCTTTACTGTCTCCAATTGTCTAAACCATGACCTTAAAGGGCACCTTGACAGACCCCTGCCCCCCCCCCCTCGCCAATTAGAAACAAAGAGTGATATTAAAAGAAAGTCAAATGATAAAAGATGAAGTGTGCTGCATTGTATTGGCAGAAAGTGTGCTGCCTCTGTGATAACATGGTAACAGATTAGCACAACTGTACCACAATGCCACCCATTTAGGGATCACAGTCATCCCTTCCTTCACTGTCATATAAAAGAGAGTTGAATAGGTGATTAGAAAATTGGAACAGTTTCATGCTACAATAGCTGACCACAGTAGAGTTATGGGGAATGTTGCATGATGTGTGGATGTAATTACAATGATATGGCCCTCTTGCCCTGACCTGACAAGAGGAAGGCAGACCATGGAAGCCACAAACTGGAATCATGTCTGCTCCAACCTGTTGAAAATTAGTACCATACTAGTCACAACATGACTGGATAGGGTTGACTCAAATGAAATTTCATTGCAGCATGCCTATAATGTGCATGCCAGTCAGGATCTATGACATTCTCTGATTGTAATATTTATCAGAAGCATGGAATCCCCTTATCATAGAACCTGATTTGTCTCAACAACACATCCAGTTGTTCTGACCATTCCTCATTGATGCTCTATTCTCTCCTACAAGTGAGCATGTATGGCACAGTGATTAATGACCAGGCGCTGTGGCTGCCCGTCCTGATAGAGTCATCAGATCCTGGTTTGTAAATTTTGAATTGAAATTAAAATTCACATTGTTGTGTATGACAATTTTCAGGAACTAAGCCATATGTCCTGACAGATAAATGTTACTTGGATGAGTTAGGAGGGTTCCTTCCTGAGCTAATGGTTCCTAAGTGAGCTCAAAATTACAAGTCTTCATCCACTTGATGGGAAATCAATCAAAATATGATTTCGATTTCAAATTATAGAGGTGTGCTAGAGTGTGCATGTTCCATTTTAAGATAGTGCTTGCATGACAGCGCAAAATTAAACATTATATTGCTTTCAAGGGGAATGGTCACATATTGCTTTAAATTTCAGACTTTTAGATTAAATTGCTGTAGGTGGATAAACAACCAAAATATCATTAAAATATTTTAGCTGGTGTCACTGAGGAAACTTGGTGGGGTTTTTTCTTTCTTTTTTTTAAAAATAACACAAAACCGCTTTGAGTGATGTTATTGGAAGTTTGTGAATAAAATCCACCTTGTTGTTCATAGTCTGTTATCAAGGTAGACTGGTAGAATTCTCTGATTTATGGACATTTGTGAGGCAATGTTTCAATGGGAATCGAGAATCCAAGAAATATCAAAAAGGAGTATGAAATTTTCCAGTGCAAGGCATGTGAAATGGACATGCCGGGATGATTGACAGACTGGAGTGGTTGCTTGGGTCAGTTTCAGTAGGTGGTCAGTTTCCGAGTCAAGTGATGGGAATATACTCTCATATGGTCTGATCCTCTCTAGGTAGGGGGGCCCTGAAAGCATGTTGGGGAATATTTTTCAAGTAAGGAGTTCTAATAAGATAAAACATGTGCTTCATTATTTAGTCTGTTTATCTGACACCTTTTTTGAGTGGAAGGGGCAGCAATGTCAGAAATGTGTAGTTGTAATGTATGACCACTCTTCAAGGTTATAAATCTCTTGGTTGATTTCCTAGGGCTTTTTCCCAACACACTGAAGATCAAGATGACTTGGATTTTTCCTCCATGACCTGTTACCATACACCAATTAGTCATTCGATGTACATGTGAATTATAAATATCTTATTTCTTGCTGAGTTCTTTTGATCTTTAATAGTTTACAGTGTGAAGCATTACAAATACAAAAAGTGTCAATATTTAAAACAGTTCAACAAAATGCCGGGCAAAATACATGTTAAAAGTTACAGGTAGCAAAAATAAATTGAAAATGATGCCTTTGTGAAGGAAGTTTAATAAAATCACAAAGCCAAGTTCAGAGTATTAAGTTACAATTACAAAAATAAATGACATCATTCACATTGAAGCTGATCAGAAGTGCATAAAACTAAATTGTTAACACGTGGCAAAAGCCAGCTTTTAGGAAAATGAGAATTTCGGTGTATAGTTGGGCCATAATATACATGTGATAGTAATACATTATGGTGCAATTTGGGCCTTAGCTAAACTGGATTATTATCATGATGATGATTATTATTAATAGCTCACAAACACTTATGGATTAGACTGAAATGGACTTGAACATGAGAAATAACCTGCTTGTAAAATATTAATTTGTTGAACTCATTTTACAAAATACCATAATTTGGTAGCAAGGATATCAGTTTGTGTTCTTGGAGGAAAACTGGTATAAATGCCATATTTCAGTTAAGAGGGCAAGGTATGTAATTATATTTTGTATCAACAATAGCTAAGACCAGCAATGACTTGAAAGATTTCACACTGTAGTGCGTGTACACATGGGTGCTAATGTATGTATGTATGTATGTATGTATGTATGTATGTATGTATTAGTATGTATTAGTATGTATGTATGCATGCAAAGTGTTTAACAGCAGATCAACACAATCCTGGCTATATTGTGCAGAACATAAGCTAGGTAGAAAAAATGGCAAAGGCAAAACCTTGCCAAAATCTCCAGGATGACCCACTCCTCCAACCATAGGTAAATGTGCAGTACAAGATACAAGGTAAAAAATGTTGCAGAACTTGGAGAGAAAAAAATGGCATACAAAACAAATGCAAAAAAGAGGGGTAAAAAGTTCTTAAACTTTTAAAGTTAAAATATTTTCTAAAAAAAATATTTTAAAAATATAAATCACAGTTTGAGAAATCCAAGACCGCAGCTGGAACATCATTATGAGAGGGATGCATCCCAAGGCAAGGGCTGCCTCCATTAGTGTCCTCCACTTGCCTATTTTACATCCCTGAGCCTGCAGGGGGTGCTATTTAAGTAAACTGAAGCATATCTGATTACAATCTATTACTACATTTGAAAATACAGTTATATGTCTTTTGATCATAATTCATATTGGTACAAAACATGTGTCTAATTGGTACAAAACATGTGTCTAATTGGTACAAAACATGCATCTAATTGGTACAAAACATGTGTCTAATTGGTACAAAACATGTCTAATTGGTACAAAACTTGTATCTAATTGGTACAAAACATGTGTCTAGTAAGTAATATAAAGCCTTTTAAAAAACTATTTTATATGAAGATTTTTTCATGTATATTTTTATAATACAGCTGATATTAACAGAACACATTTTATGAATAGTAACTTGATAATTGCACAATCACAAAAATTACATTTTTCTTACTAAAAAGGTTTTTAGCAGAAAATATAATTGTATCAAAACCCCAAAATTTATTTCAAGAAGACAAAATGTTTTTGACATGTTTTGCACAAATTGACATTAAATTTCTTGAAATTCCTCACAAGGTTTAAATTTCAACTTGCAGAAATAATTTAAAAATACATGTACAATTTTGTACATTTATTGGGTACTTTTCCAAGTTTAAAGCAATATATTTACCCCAGACTGTAAAGGAGTACTTGAGTAAATTTGGTTCCAAATTTTGTTCCAAAGAATTGTCTAACAAAATGGTATCATTTTAAAGATAAATCAAGGAGGTACATGTACTCAACTGCGCTTTACACAAAAATATACATTTTGAACCTCTTTCAAAACATGATTTTTATACTTGTGATCCTTATATGGTCATATGAAAATTCCACCATGGTGAACCTTGTATTCAGACTAGCTCAGTTGGTAGAGTGATCAAAACCCAAGGAAGTTTTTTTTTTTTTAAAGCTTATTACCCCATCGGAATCAAGTCGAGTAATTTTACCTCACAGATGCTTTTCAGTAGATTCCTTTGTTATAGTTGAGAAAAAGATTGTGATAAAGCAGCATTTTTTTTTGTGTTGGTTTGCCATCAGATAAATGCATTATGTGTAGTGTTGTGACAGGTTCACAGGTGATTCCATGTTCAGGTAGCAGGCTATAAATAGACAAAACCCTGTCAGCCTATGCGAGCAGTGAGCATTCAAGTAAAAAGCTCTGTCAAAGACATTTTCTCATGAAAGTGTACCTTGTTCTTTAACATATATCATAGCATTACTGTTAATTTTGAGGCTTGTTTACTTTTTAGGATACCAGTTAAAAGTAATCAAAAAGTCAAAATTGCTTACATCAGTTTCTCCGTGTGGCAATGAATTACTAAATTAATAAAAGCTTTAGGTGCAGTCCAGCTAATGTTGTCATGAATAATTAATTGCGCAAAAGTGGATAAGTGTGCCATCACTAATGATCTGTCAGTAGTTAAAATCATGGACCAAAGGTTTTCAATTAAAAACTTGTTCTGCAGGGGCGTGACCTAGAGTAGAGACTGAATCAAATTAAAGCCACTTGCATCTTTTGATAAGCTAGAGTTTTTATGATGCATACACATGTCACCAATTATGGGTCCTATACACATCATTAATATTATCAAGCTTTATTAATGACAGTACTCCCTCATTATAATGCCATCCATGGAAGTCATAGAGCCTTGTGGTGAGACCACTTAATCTACAACATGATACATGTAATTTTACTACCACTTCATGAAATGGGATCCATGACTATTCTCATCACATAGCAGGAATTGTATTATAATGAAGGGCCTTATAGTCAGGGAGTGCTGTACTTGAATTTGGTGGATTTCAGTTTTTACAATTAAAGGTCAAGAAAAGTCAACTTGTGACTTTATCAAAACCTGTCGTGTTTTCCAATTTTATATCGGTGAAGCTGATCTCTTAAAAATTTGTCTTCATTTTAATCTTTGACCTCAGAGATGTCTTGGCTTAGAATTACTGACTTGTGATAGTCCAGTGATGTGGTTGTCTAGTGTGACCTTAAGAAGAATCAATACTTTTAAGGATTATAGGAATATCCATTAATTGTCAAACAGACCATATGATAATATTTTTTTTAAATAAATGGATCTTACCATGTACAATTTCTTATCAACAATTTTTTTTATAGATTTTCCTTAAAAAATACTAGCAAAATTGAAAAGAAACTTACGACTATGAATGTCAAACAAAATAATAGGGTATACACTTTTATTTTTAGTCATAATTTTTTTAAAATAATTTTTTTCTTACAAGATGTAAAAAATATTAGATATGAAGCACAAGGAATGTAATAAGGGACTGAACATTTAATTTCTAAAGTAAAATCCCATCCAATCCCCACCCCACCATGAAAATGAAATGGTTGGTCCTTGTTGTACTTAAAACTTTTGTCAGTTGAAAGTTGCTAGCTGTATGAGAAGTTAGATTAAATAAATCATACATTTCCAGGCAAAATGTTAAGTAATTTGCCTTTTTTGTATTGTGCTGTGACAACTAGCCTCTCCATAATCAATGGTCATTTGACACTACTGACACACCTTTTATTGTTTACCTTAGATGCAGTAGACAATATTAGCTTTTCTATTCAAAGAGTTTCGATATTGGATAATTCTTATGAGACTACAGACCAATAATACATAATTAATCCATGTCATTTGGGTAACCATCCATAATGGATTTGTACTAATACATATAAATATTGTTCATGGAGTATCAGTTCCCCTAAATTAGTTTGTACTGAATGTGCAAATGGTTTCTGTTTTATTGTTAACAAATGTCCACAACAATAGGTAATTGACGTATCTCCATAGTAGAGATAACCATACCTAGTTCTCAGCATAGTCAGGAATTTAAACTTTTTATAAAAGCTTGCCCAGGTCAAGCTAACTGGAAAATTGAACTTGCTGTTGGAAAATTTGAGCATGCCCCAAACATAATATCCCAAAATGAGTAAACAATAAGATAAAATATGGGATATTTTAAGGAAATTGAATTATATTTAACTTTTGCTTTCTTTTATCTTTGTTGGCGCCTTAAAGTGATATGCCGATAATTAAAGTTGTAAAAAATATATATGTAAATAATACATGTTGATAGATGCGTCCATGAGGAAGAGTTAGAATGGAGGTATAGTTACAATGGCAAAAACAGACATATACATGTATATACATGTATATAGTCAGAAAAATGGATAAAGGGGTTGGAAATAGCTAGATTTTTAAGTAATGAGAGAGTACATGACAGGAAAATTGAACACATCTGTTTTTTTCTCTTGTAACTACATTGTATATCTGCATTCTAACCCTTTCTCATCTGCATATCTACATATATTATTTACATATATATCTATCTACATATATTATTTACATATATATCTATCTACATATATTATTTACATATATATCTATCAACATATATTATTTACATATATATTTTTTGATAATTTTAATTACTGGCACATGGTTTTAAGATACCAACAAAGATATATGTAAAAAAGAAAGTTAAAATAAATGTGATTTTCTTAAAATATCCCTTTTTTGTGTTATCTTATTTTTTTTTTACTATGTTGGGATATTATGTTTGGGGCAAGCTCAAATTTCTCAAGGGCAAGTTCAATTTTCCTGTCAACTTGCCCTGGGCAAGCTGACTTTCATAAAATTTGTAAATCCCTGATTTAATATATATATAGTATTGTATTACATTCTGCCATAATTAATTTATTGAATTTATAATTTTGTTAGGTGTCAAAATTTTGGATGAATTTTTTAAACATTATGATTTCAGTTGATTTTATTATATAAAGTCAGTATGAACTTGAAAGTAAGGTAAAACCAGAACTCCTGATAAGAATATACTAAATTGAGTATTTTACTCCCTGGTTTAGAACTAACTGCATACCATATTTAAAAACTTTTGATTGGGTATTTTGTGAACACAGTCAATTATTTTTGAGCTGGCAAAATAGAAGTCCAGAGCACTGGATTTTATTTTTTTAAATTCCCATTGTAAGAAATTATATGTTTGAATTTTCCCAGGAAAAATAAAATTATTCTTCCCTATAATTTTCTGTCTTTGAAGTTTCAGAGGATTAGAATTTTAAATGGTTCTACCAAATCATTATCTACAATAAACTCTAATCAATCAATCGCATCCTGTTCCATTTAGCCAGACAGATGTAATCAACTTACAGTGTTGAAATCCCATGTTTCTCCCACAAATCTATGAAAGAAAGTGAAAGATGAGGTTGATCTGCAAGCCATTGTAAATCAAATACCAAGGATTTATTAGGTCCCCCACAACAGCCCTGCACATGTAGTACTTAAAGGAGGGGAGGGAAGTGTTCGGCAACCATTGGGTGATACTCAAAGGTTAAGGCTTACATAATGTGATCAACTCATTAACATTAGTCCTGTAATAATTACATTCTTTTGTACTGGCAATATTATTTCAGAGTAATAGTGTTGGTTTAGCAGTTAATCTTGACTGTCCAAATCCTTTTAATTTCGTAATCTGTTCAATAGGCACATGACAGTATAATTATTACCCCCTCTCCCTTTGCCCCACCCACTGACCATACCATTAGCAGCATTGTCCAGACATCTTAAAACTTGTGTTATGCATGAAAAATGATTTATCCTGCTTGTTTTGAGCTCTAGGTAGCTGTGTATTTTATGCAACTTGACTAAAACTCTAAAAAAGAAATTTTAAATGTGTTCAAATTACGCAAAACAATTTAATTTTAAGCATTTATTCCGAAGTTGTTAGCAATTTGCTCCTGACATAAGCCCAGTCTGTATCATATGATGGCATGTTTGATCAATATACACTATGTTAGAGATTCAGATTCCAATATTCCATGCACATTTGAATGATAGTACTTGATTACTATAAGGACACTCGCTCAAACAATGCCATATAATAAAATGCACCCTGATCTAGTCTTGGACACTTGGACATTTTACATCTTCAGAAAGGCACAATTAACCTCTTTATCTTTATGATTAATTAAGACTGTCGCATAGCACAAGTATTGTGTTTTGCGGTGTTCGCAAAATAATTCATCAATCATGAAAAATGCAATTAGTTCCAATCCAAAAAGAAAAATACCAAATTTAATAAATTCTTATCTGGACTTCTGTTGTTGGGAAAGTTCGAAAAGTAAACAATGGCCTAAGTGTATTTATCACTGATTATTCACTGTTCAACACTATAAATGGGAAATTTATTTATTAAAATGAGAACTTTGGGAAAGGTTAGTGTTTTCTTACATTTTTATATATTTAAAGCTTGTAGTTGAATTTTAAGAAGGTACAGTTTCACTTTAATAATTGTAGTAGTTACTATATATATATATATATATATATATATACATATATATATTTGCGTACAAGACAAATCCAATTGCAAGCCCCACAGAATGCAAATTTTGCCATTTTTGTCATCCTACATTCCGATACTTCCAAACTTTTCCTTTCTAATGTCCTGAAAAAACTTTCTTCTTTTGCATAAATACTTTTCATCGGATGATGGAATTTATAACTACCCGTTGTGGAATCACAGTAGCTCAGTTGGTAGAGTGTCCGACTCCTAATCCAAGGGTTGGCTGCTTCAGTATGACCTTTTCATCAGCATGACCAAGGCAGTAACGTTTTAAAAGCGCCATTAAAAGCCAAGAAACCAACAACTAAATGTTGCATAATTACATTATAGATTTGTAATTTATAAAGCATTTTAGCACATGTGCTTTTTAATTTTTTGTTTTTATATATCAAAGAATGCTTGGTTCAAGACTAGGCCTAAACATGTGGTTACTTATTGAGACTTGAATTACAAGTCAGTTTTTATTAACTATTATTATAGTCATTAATCAAAGGAGATTTATCTAGTTCAATCTGCTCCAAATTAAAACTGACAAGCTACATATTATAATGTCCCTCATTATAACACTGTCCATGGGAGCCATATAGTATACCACCTTTTGTGGAAACTGTCTTATAATGAAGTACATGATACAGTACTCCCTCATTATAATGCTATACATGGGAATATAGAGGATACCACCGTGTAGTGAGAACACCTTATAATGAAGTACATGATACAGTACTCACTAGTTATAATGCTATACATGGGAATATAGAGTATACCACCGTGTCGTGAGAACACCTTATAATGAAGTACATGATAGTGTACTCACTCATTATAATGCTATACATGGGAATATAGAGTATACCACCGTGTAGTGAGAACACCTTATAATGAAGAACATGATACAGTACTCACTCATTATAATGCTATACATGGGAATATAGAGTATACCACCATGTAGTGAGATCACCTTATAATGAAGAACATGATACAGTACTCCCTCATTATAATGCTATACATGGGAATATAGAGTATACCACCATGTAGTGAGAACACCTTATAATGAAGTACATGATACAGTACTCTTTATAATGCTGTTCATGAAGCCATAGAGTATACCACCTTATAATGAAGTACATTATACATATTTCATAATTACATAATAAAATGGGATGCATGACCATGCCCACCTTATAACATGAATGGTGTTATAATGAAGGGTCTTATAGTAAGGGAGTGCTGTACAAAGTCTGTAAGATCTAAATACATTTACTGCAGTTTAGTCCTTGTTACCTAAAATGGTATATTAGTGGGGGGGGGGAGAGACATGTGATCAAAGCTTACGGTAAATCGTAATGAATTGTTCCTACAGTACAATACTTAACGCGGCATATCAAGGTTCAAATGATTCATTTTGTTTTAAACCAATCTGATAATGCCCTCTTCATGTTTGCTGCCTTGATATTTAAGTAGTTCATTAAAAAATTCCTGTCTTTGATGGCTATTATCAATGATAGATCATTTATAACACCAGATGTGTTTTATTATGTAGTGAAAATACAAAAGTACAGATCTGAAATCCGAGTGCTATGGTAAGAGGTAGATGGATGGATACTACATGTATTCTCTGTTCTTTCACATCAATAAGGATGAAAAATCCAAAAATGAATGCCAAAATTATATTAAAAAGATGTGAAATTGAAAAACATCTACTATCAGGTATAAACGATTTTGAAATTATCATAAAGAAGATAATATTGTGGTTTTAGAATACACAAAACCACCCAGGTAGTGTCATCGATAAAATACCTTAATATAAAGTGACCTGTTATCAAACATACAACAAAACAGATCAGACCCAGAGAGAATTTTGTCTACCATTTATTTCTCTTGGTATCGGGTAATTAGCTAGCAAGGATTAAGTTTAAATACCTTACACTGGAGTTACTTTTGTTGTAGTAAAGCCCATTACACAATGTCCTTATGTCCAATATGGGTCAAATATCAGGCATCCATCTGTTAATAATGTACCATTTCCTTATGTACAAGCCACATCCAATTGCAAACAACATAGATCCAGATCTGCCATCACATTAGGGCCTATGTTGTTCATTTTACTGATTAATCCAAGCAAATATAATAGACCCAGATCTGATAATCGAGTACCATATATATTCACGTCTAATTTGATACCAACTACAAACATAGACCCAGATCTGCCGGCGCATTATGCAACGGCAGATCAGGGTCTATGTTGTTAGGATTTTGATGCAGCTTATTCGAGAGTATATATGGTATTTTTTCATGCCTGTTTTCTCCAGGCATGAAAAACCCATATACTTGTGTATCAGTTGGATCCAGCTGAAAATAACATAGATCCAGACCTACCATTGCATAATGCACCAGCAGATATGGATCACTTATGTTTGTTAAAATTAAACAGTAAAAAAACAACATAGGCCCTGGTCTGCCTGTGCATGTGCAATGTAGATCTGGGTCAATGTTTTTTGCAGTTGCATGTGACTTACTGTATGTGATCTGTTATTTAGTTTTCCTTTAGAAGGTCTATGACCCATTAAAAGAGGACTGCCCCTTCCAGCAGGGGTTCTAATAATGAATGTTGTAAATCAACTGGAGCTGCTGAATAGTTAGTTGTCTCAAATACCTGACTATTACTGGGATCAACTTGAATTGACACCTTATACATAGTCATGCTGGAGTGATAGAAAGTATGAAATAAGATAATGACTGTCAGAGTCTACACCAAGTATCTAAATGTCATGCTGGAGTGATAGAAAGTATGAAATAAGATAATGACTGTCAGTGTCTACACCAAGTATCTAAATGTCATGCTGGAGTGATAGAAAGTATGAAATAAGATAATGACTGTCAGAGTCTACACCAAGTATCTAAATGTCATGCTGGAGTGATAGAAAGTATGAAATAAGATAATGACTGTCAGAGTCTACACCAAGTATCTAAATGTCATGCTGGAGTGATAGAAAGTATGAAATAAGATAATGACTGTCAGAGTCTACACCAAGTATCTAAATGTCATGCTGGAGTGATAGAAAGTATGAAATAAGATAATGACTGTCAGAGTCTACACCAAGTATCTAAATGTCATGCTGGAGTGATAGAAAGTATGAAATAAGATAATGACTGTCAGAGTCTACACCAAGTATCTAAATGTTATGCTGGAGTGATAGAAAGTATGAAATAAGATAATGACTGTCAGAGTCTACACCAAGTATCTAAATGTCATGCTGGAGTGATAGAAAGTATGAAATAAGATAATGACTGTCAGAGTCTACACCAAGTATCTAAATGTCATGCTGGAGTGATAGAAAGTGTGAAAAAAGATAATGACTGTCAGAGTCTACACCAAGTATCTAAATGTCATGCTGGAGTGATAGAAAGTATGAAATAAGATAATGACTGTCAGAGTCTACACCAAGTATCTAAATGTCATGCTGGAGTGATAGAAAGTATGAAATAAGATAATGACTGTCAGAGTCTACACCAAGTATCTAAATGTCATGCTGGAGTGATAGAAAGTATGAAATAAGATAATGACTGTCAGAGTCTACACCAAGTATCTAAATGTCATGCTGGAGTGATAGAAAGTATGAAATAAGATAATGACTGTCAGTGTCTACACCAAGTATCTAAATGTCATGCTGGAGTGATAGAAAGTATGAAATAAGATAATGACTGTCAGAGTCTACACCAAGTATCTAAATGTCATGCTGGAGTGATAGAAAGTATGAAATAAGATAATGACTGTCAGAGTCTACACCAAGTATCTAAATGTCATGCTGGAGTGATATAAAGTATGAAATAAGATAATGACTGTCAGAGTCTACACCAAGTATCTAAATGTCATGCTGGAGTGATAGAAAGTATGAAATAAGATAATGACTGTCAGTGTCTACACCAAGTATCTAAATGTCATGCTGGAGTGATAGAAAGTGTGAAATAAGATAATGACTGTCAGTGTCTACACCAAGTATCTAAATGTCATGCTGGAGTGATAGAAAGTATGAAATAAGATAATGACTGTCAGAGTCTACACCAAGTATCTAAATGTCATGCTGGAGTGATAGAAAGTGTGAAATAAGATAATGACTGTCAGTGTCTACACCAAGTATCTAAATGTCATGCTGGAGTGATAGAAAGTATGAAATAAGATAATGACTGTCAGTGTCTACACCATTGTGATAAAAAAAAACAAGTTCCGGCAGAGTAATTATGCAAGTTTGCCGTACAAATCTTATCTGAAATTAGTTTTATCTATATATAGTCTCAGACATATGTGGAGATCGTTGTGTTATGATGTACTTATTGAGTCTGGAGAGGGAATTAATTTTAAATATTCTTTTAAAAAATTTTTTTTTTACATTTATATTCACTAACCTAATTTTAACAGTCTGTATTTAACATTATTGAAAGACTCGAGTGTGTATTCATGTGTTTTATTATTGTCACAAATCAGTTTTCTTTGCTCAAATTAACAAGCATTCTCCTTCTTAAATTATGGTTTAAAAAATAAGTTTCATTATAAATTGAGAGTAAGACGGGCCATGAGTGTTGTGTTTGACATCAGTCCCTACAGGACTGGGAAGAAAATCCTGTGTTGTAGTAAAGCCCATTACAATCCTGTGTAAGAATCTGATGTGGATCTATTTTAGGGTACACATGGTACAGTGTGGTACAGGCTACTTCATCAGCCACTTTGGTGACAATGAGAGCAACAGTCAGTACAAAAAGGACACCACTTTTTCTGGTTGCATGAGAGAAATTAAATCTTGGAAATGTAATTTGAATGGGACTCCGGCATAGTTATGGTAATTTAATTCTTTGTTAAGAATGTTTTTCCACTGATTTCTCCAGCTTAACATTTTTGCTGACTCTGTTTGAAAATTGATGAAACCAGGACAGTATCTTATGCATTTGCATTTTAGGGAAATTCATCATTGGAATCCATCAAGGTTCTCCCTCCCCCTGTGATGTGATTAAAATGATTACTAGAGCAACTAGAGACCTTTATTTCCTTGTGGTTAGACTATTTCAAGAAAGCTTACCTTAGTATGGTATATGAACAGTGTTCAAAATGAACTTTAAGCACTGACTGGACTTGGGGTAAGCAACTATTCTAACAAACATAAAAATTCCTGTTTAAAAAGAAAAAGTTAAAGGTCCTTCCTGAATATTGCTAGTTTTGGGGTGCTGGGCAGGCACCATTTGTGAATATTTTTGGCAATAAAGATTTTAAAAAGTACTTTCAACACATTAAAGTGTATCTATGGATAACTACTGCTAGAATTGGGGTGGATTTAGTTTTTGTTTTTGTGGGTTTTAACGGCAGTTTTAACATGTTATTGGCTGTATCATGCAGAGGAAATGGGAGCTAAGTGCCTTTCCCAATGACACATAGGCAGCTTACCCTGGGTCGCCTGGGCAGGTATCAAACCCGCAAGCATTGGATTACAAGTCTGAGACTCTACCAAATGAGATGCTGTGGCTCCCAATTGGGTTGGAGTTGTCTCCAAACTTGTAATTTACGTGTGTATTGGTGATATTTTGGGGTGCATGATTAGATCATAGTTGGTTTTTCATTGTTTCTGTTAGAACATGGAAACACTAAATGTATCTTCACCCATTTGATCAACAATATTACATGTATTTTTGTTGTGACACATTTTCTGTCCATGTTGACATAAAAAAAATTATTGTGACAAGTTCTATTGATATGCATTCATTGTATTGTAGATCCTATTAAATTAACAATCTAGACCTTGTAAATCTTCCATACTTCAACCTGTCATGCATCAAATACAGTGACATAAATTATTAATAGCAATCTTTTCAAATTTAGCACATTAATAAGAGCATGTCAAATGTATTTACAAGTTTTGATAAATTACTGCATGTTTAATTAAAAAAAACATTGTGTGCATTTTTCCATTACAAAGTTACTAGTAGAACATAACTATTACATGCATGGTAAAAAAATGCAATTGTATGACTCAAATAGTCTTGTATAAAAGGATGTAGAGTAATAAATATGATTTGGCAATTACATTAGTTTAGCATGAATCGTTGAAATTGACACCCGTAAAGAACACATAATTGAAATAGACTTTAGCATGAATCTTTGAAATTGACACCGATACAGAGCATGATAATTGAAATAGACTAGCAGTAAAATTGATTAACTGTATGTAGAAGTTTAAATGAAGTGTAGGTGTGACACTGCATTAGTTACTTGGATTGTATATGTTAGTCTGGTTGCTAATGTAATCACATTATCAGAACCTTTCCATGGACTTCATCAAGCCAAATTCAGGCTGTATTGTAGCTGCAAGCCATGGATAAAGAACTGGTAGGGTTCCTGATAAGGGGCATAGGGGCATCTCTAGTGGAGGGATAACAGTTTAGTCTTGGGGGACCTGGGCCCTTTGATCTTTCATTGGTGAAATGCCTTGGAGGAGTCTTGTTAGGCTCTTTAACAACCCATGATGGCACTCTCTATGACATAAAATCAGCCTTGATTATTTTAATTTGGGAAGAGTGACAGTCCTATCTTATAGTGCTGTGAAGTTTGAAATAAGACTTTATTCTGGTGTTCATCACATGAAGAGAAAAGTCCCTGTTGCTGAGGCAGAAAAATGTTGTCCTTGTTGATTGAAATTAAAAAGTTGGGGGAGGGGAGTATTGACATCAGTATTTTTTTTATTTAGATCTTCCATAAGAATATTTTAGGAATAAATGGTTCCAGGAATATCTTCAACATGGAATTTTGTATAAGCTCACAACTTCAAATAAACTTGTAACTGGTTCCAGGAATATCTTCAACATGGAATTTTGTATAAACTCATAATTTCTAATAAACTTGTATCTGGTTCCAGGAATGTCATCAACATGGAATTTTGTATAAGCTCATAATTTAAGATAAACTTGTATCTATTTTTCATGTCTATCTTTCTATTTTAATCAGCAGTTGCCATTGCTAATTTACAAGATAATGGCAGTTCCTACAACATAAAACTTGATGTTTTGATTGCTCTGCATCACATCATAGAGTATATTAATTTCAGAAGGTATTTTGTCTAGCCCCTGTTAGTAGGAAGTGAAACATAGCAGTGACTTTTCCACTGCGGCATCAACAGTTTATGTTTTTTCATTCGCATATAATTTCTAAACCCTTTAATGATTCTTATCATTCTTGCCATCGATCATTATAAAGCTGAGACAATTAATTCTACAGCTTGTTCCAAAACTCCTAATTTTGTGTTAAAGTTATTTCATTTGCTTACATTTCCAAAACCCCATGTTGGAATTTCTTCATTCATGGGATGAAGCTAGACAATTCATTATGTGACATGTCTGCTAGTTGTACAGTGTACATGAGACACATCCACTTGAATGTTTGACCTTGGAGTGATCAGTTGTACAGTGTTTTATGTGACATGTCCACTTGCCTATTTTACCTTATCAGGAAAGGGTCATTTTTCTTTTTCATGCACTGTATGGCCACATTATTATTTTTCAGATGGGTTAATTACTTTTCAAAGGCACAAACCCGCATCCTATATTGAACTTCGGTGCTTGCACAATCTTTTGACCTTGGGGTCAATGTCACACAATTTACAGCAATATTTTCATCGTGGTCTCGACATACATGCCCTGGCCTTCTTGTGATGTAAATCTACCTAAAATAAACATGGGGAAAGCACACATGATTGGCCAGAGGGACAAACTGACACACCGATGCAATACTGTATTACGGTCTCATATCAGTATTGGTGGGGCATGCCAGCCTTTTGCTACAGCAGTTTCTGTTGGCTTAGAAAGTATAAATCGCAGATCGGTGCAGAATTTAACTGGTACATGTGTATTTTTTGTGCAAACGCTTAGGGCTTTTGTGCTGGCAATGCACATCTAAGAATTCATGTAATATCAATCTAATGCATTCTGAGATCTTTTTAAAGTCTCATATAACATGATTTATTGTGGTATTAAATTCACAGAATCTCCATCAAGGGAATTTAATAACTTTAATCACAAGGCATTGGGCATGCAAGATTTTACTTCACTGAGATATATATGTATTTTCAATGGATGTTTAAGGGAGGAAATTTACAATAGTACTAACTTGTTCCATGCAACTAAGTGTGAGAAGCATACCAATGATCACCAGAGCATAAAAGTAGGTCACTGTCTCCACATCAATAAATAGTGTTAATAAAGCAAAATCCCACACCTGGTCAACAATGGCAAAATTATTTCTGCCATAAATAGATTACCTGACCTATTTCTCTTGTTCCCCTGACACTTATTTTTATTTTAAATTTTCTTACCTTTTCTTTCTTTCCTAACCAAACAAGGAATTATATATAGGAGAGCCTTAAAGTTTTTTGGAAATCAAATGCTTATGTATCACTAATGTCAACATTTACAAATCAACCCACAATCTTGTAGAATCAATGTAATTATTGGTAAACAGAGAAGTATGGCTCCCAAACCACAAATATATTTCAAGGTCAACTCAGGAGAAAATCTTCAAAATGTAGATTAAAAAGTTGTTTCTCTGGTAAAACTTACTCGAACTACATTCCAGAAATGTACTGTTTAAATTGATGAAGAATTGTAAAATTACCAGCAGCATTACTGCCATTATGTAAGGCTCAGTTTGTTTATTACATGTGGTGTCATTCTTGAATGAGCCAACCAGCCACTAATACCGAAGTGTGTTGACTGCATGGTCAATTAAAGTAAAAATTGCGGATTTTGTGATGTATATGGTTTCATATTGTGATGAGAAACAGAAAAAAGCTATGGTTTTCCTTTTTCAATTTCTAAATGAAGAAACAGAAAATATGGATTTAGCTTTTTTACATTCCTGCAGGTAATATCTACAACAATTATTTGAGTTTAATGCTTTTAAACACAATTATTTGTAAACAATGCAATGAATATCGAGTAAGGAAGATTAAAAAATAAATTTAAACAGAAACCTCCATATCTGACCTTTAATGTGGTATACATTGTAAATCAAACATGATGTACATGTACTGATAATTAGATTCTGATGTTCAATTCAATTCAAATAACCCACATCACTGACTGAGACTTGAAAATTGGACTAAATTACCGTATCAAGTTGTGGGGATTAATATAGCTAAATGTGACTATTTGGCCTATTTGATCTTGTATGTTAGTCAGTATAAAATGTGTATGGAAAGCTTACAAGAACTGATAGGGACTTGCATTTGCCTGTTTGTTTGTTGAAGGCAAACACCAGGATAAAGGACAAACTTGTACTAATCATATTTATGCATACAGGGATTTTCAAACTCTGCATATAAATTTATTTGAAGATTTCACCATGTCATATAAAGGATATCTTTGTTGGCGGATGGAATTGATTTCTTGGGATGTGATGGCCTGAACCACTTTCATACCAAGGTTTAAAGTTATGAAAATATTTTTGATTGTAAGATCGCTGAATTAATATTCATAATTTGTTTTGTTTAATTTGTGACATTTGCTTACATGTTGTGTTCAAACATTTGCTTACACATTGCTTATGCGCTGCATTTAATTTGAGACTTGCACGTTTTCTTAAGACATTTGATTACACGTTGTGTTAAAGCATATTTAATTACTCTTACGCATGGGTGAATCGGTATTGTTACAGAATGAATCATTATTATTGGTACTTCCTTATAAATTCAAAGATATCTAATTAGTATTTGACTTTGTACTTGTTCTGTAGATTTTGCTGTTTAGGTAGCAACACTGGTCTAATTGGTATGAAATAGTTGGTACCACTGAATGTGGTTGACTGTTTAATACTTCCTTTCCCCAACATTTCCATATATTTTGATTAAACTGAATGGTTTTTACTGAGCCTGCACTTATTTCAGATGTATAAAACACTTTCATATTACTTAAAACATTTATTTATTACAAGTGAAAGGTATTTATTCTAGGTTGTAGAAAAGTTACCTATCACAATTTCTCACTTTAAAAGTGTTTAAAACAATAATAATTACAGAAAAGAAGTTTGTGTTTAATTTTCTTAGTTTTATTACAATGTCTCAAACTAACTGTGGCTGTATGGGAGTTTAGTAACACTAATACCCTAATTTACTTTCATTCTCAATATCTTTTCTAAATTCTCCCCCCCCCCCCCCCCCCCCCCCCCCCTGACCCCAGCCTTCTGTATATTTTGGGTGACATGTATAGATAATTGTCTCCTATGAATTGATAGTTCTTTTCTATGATGTACTTCCTAGTTGCAAAAAAAAGTGATTGGCTGAAACAATGATTTGCCACCATTTAGGTATGTTAAATGAGGAAGAATACAGAAATGTGCACTTGAAATATGCCACCCGTATGTGGAAACCGAATACCAGCATGTACAACACAACCATCCTGTACCTGACTATTGTCAATTTAAAGGCAGATATCCGTGCTGTACAAATACCATACAAATCTACAACAGGTTATAGAGACAGCATTAACTTTATATGACAGTGTTTATTGAATGCACAAATTTACAACTCGAACAATTTTCTCAATATTGTTAAATATAAATATAATTCATCATATTGAAGATATGTATTTAAATAATTGACCGTATTTAGACTTTCTTGCCATAAATTGCCCAAATATATCTCTTGCCATAAATTGCCAATAGACCAAATATATCATAGCCATAACTTGCCAATAGACCAAATACATGTTACATAAATATGACTGTTACTTATAACTTATAGGTGACACTGGAAGCTTGAAAATGTTGACTTAGGGTACAATGACAGCTACTGATGTACCAACAATCAGTATTTGAAAATGTTGACTTGGGGTACAATGACAGCTACTGATGTACCAACAATCAGTATTTGAAAATGTTGACTTGGGGTACAATGACGGCTACTGATGTACCAACAATCAGTATTTGAAAATGTTGACTTGGGGTACAATGACAGCTATTGATGTACCAACTATCAATATTTGAAAATGTTGACTTGGGGTACAATGCCAGCTACTGATGTACCAATTATCAATATTTGAAAATGTTGACTTCAGTTACAATGACAGCTACTGATGTACCACTATCAATATTTGAAAATGTTGACTTGGGTTACAATGACAGCTACTGATGTACCACTATCAATATTTGAAAATGTTGACTTGGGTTACAATGACAGCTACTGATGTACCACTATCAATATTTGAAAATGTTGACTTGGGTTACAATGACAGTTACTGATGTACCACTATCAATATTTGAAAATGTTGACTTGGGTTACAAAGACAGTTACTGATGTACCACTATCAATATTTGAAAATGTTGACTTGGGTTACAATGACAGTTACTGATGTACCACTATCAATATTTGAAAATGTTGACTTGGGTTACAAAGACAGTTACTGATGTACCAACTATCAGCATTATAAATCTTGTTAACTACCCACAGTACAAGCTCCTTTGAAGTTTTATCAGTAGATATAAAAAGTGGGTGAAAGTCATCTAAAATCAGACCACACAGATACCTACATTAAAAAAGCTTATAGTTATGTAATTATGCCCAGTACAAGATACAGGCTTCAGAGACAGTCACTCCTATGAAACAGCCTTGGTCAACATTATAGGTAAATGTATTACTAAATTTGATCAAGGAAAATCAGTTGGATCGATGCCTGCTGATTGTAGAAAACTTTTGACCTTGTTGATCATGATATTCTTGTCATAAAACTGAAGATACATCAGTGTGATTATTTCATTAATCGGGGTTTGCATCCTATCTAACAATGAGAACACCATGTGTCAAAATAAATGGCAGTCTTTCTAAAGAAGATCCAATCACGTGTGGAGTTCCATAGAGATCGATGCCGTGTCCACCCAGCATAGAATGATATAAAGCTATATACAACCATGCATTGACTAATGTCATGCGATTTGGGGAAACACTTCCGACAAGAATATTTGCAAATTATTCTGCTTGCAAAAGAGCCTGCTAGCATCTAATATGCAATTAATGATATTAGATTTTTAGCAGTACGTGAAAACATTTTTTTTTAAAAAGGCAAAACCTATTTACAAAGTTTCTAACAATATATTACAAAGATTTATTTCATGCAAGAAAACAAGGCAATACTAAAAAAATTTTAAGGTCAGTTTCAGATAACCATCTTGATCTTAAAAACCAAAGAACTCTTTAAGAAAAGTTTTCAAAATTCAAGGCCGCTAATTTGGAAGAGAATCCCAAAAGGAAATTACAGAAAGTGCAAATATAAACAGGCTAATTAATTCACTGGATGAAAAGTGGAATGTATTTGATTTCATAAATTAATTACTTTAAAGAATCATTCTCAAAACTTCACTTTGCTGCCTCACTATTTTTATATCATATATAACTTGTTTCAAGCATGTTTTGTAACATTTATTTCTAAGTTGATATCTAATTCAACTTATAACACACTTCTGCATGCCTTATTTGTTCAGTATGAACTTGTATACTTTTTGTCCACTATAAAGAATCAAAAGTAGTATCTGCTTTTCTTTAATGTATATGCATCTATGTAATATGTATCTAAGTATATAAGTAATAGATGGCCACAAGGAGTATATCTTCCATGCAACTAATTGTGTCACCTCTTTGAAAAAAGTCTTTATTATTATTATTAGCTCACCAGGTTTTAAAGCCATGTGAGATTATGGTATGGACCTTTATGCGACTTCTTATCCAAAACTGCTGAATGGAATTTGACACAAGCATCGTGGCATAGAGGGTTTTCAGATTTTTACAACTGATGCTGATCCACCATCAAATATGGCCACCATTACTAAAAGCTGAAAAACCTTTAAACAACTTCGTCACAATAACAGCTCAACAGAAATTTGAGAGAAAGCATCCTGGCCTAGAGGACTTTCAATTTCATACAAACGTTGTTGATCTACGATCACTTCCTACAGAAAAACATTTCAACAATTTATTAAAAAAACAAATGGGGGAGTCACTGTAGCTCAGTTGGTGTATTGGACTCTTAATCCAAAGGTCACAGGTTCAATACCCGCCCAGGCCTTCCTGGGTTGACTGCCTCTATGTGTCCTTGGGGAGGGCACTTGGCTCCATTTTCTCCGCATGATGTAGCCAAAAGTGGTTAAAGTCAACCAACCATCTCGTAGCCAATAATGTGCCAAAAGTGGTTCAAGTCAACCAACCATCTCAAAAATTGCTCAGTAGAATTTGACCCAACTTCACAAAAAGCATCATGCCATGACGGGCTTTCAATTCTTTTTACAAATAATGCCAATCCACCATCAAATATGACTGCCATTATTAACACAGAAAATGCTTTAGATGACTTTTCAGAAACTGCTCAGTATAAACTGACCAAATTTGACGATGCATTTACGGTATATTGGGCTTTCAAATGTATACAAATGATGCTGATTCACCATCAAATATGGCCTCCATTACTAAAAATGGAAAATTCTTTAAATGACTTATCAGAAACGACTATACGGAACATAACAAAATTGTACACAAAGCATTCTGACATGAAGGGCTTTTATATTTTTACAAATTATGCCAATTTGCCATCAAATCTGGGTGCTGTTATTTAAACTAGAAAAACCTTTAATAACTATTGCTGAAAAAGTGCTGAACAGACTTCGATCACATTTAACAGAAAGAGTCCTAGCTTGAATGCAGTTCAGACTGATACATATAATGCTGTTCAGACTGATACAAATAATGCTGTTCAGACTGATACAAATAATGCTGTTCAGACTGATACAAATAATGCTGTTCAGACTGATACAAAATAATGCTGTTCAGACTGATACAAAATAATGCTGTTCTGCCATCAAATATGACTATTACTAAGAAGAAGAAAAACATTTACGCAACTTTATCGACCACAAAAAAAGCAACAGAATTTGACCAACTTTGACCCAGCATCCTGGCACAGGGGCTTTTCAATATCGGACCAATGATGCTGATGTGCAATCAAATGTAGATACAGATACAAAAACAACAGAAATCTTAAAATAATTGTTTTCATAACTTAAGCAGTCAACAGCACTGGGAAACATTTCAAAAGAAATACTTCTACTTGCCCAGATTTTGTTTCCAACTGCTCTTGCATTTTGCTCTTATCAGATCAACGAGTTATCATGGGCCCACTTTGGCTACTTGCAATTATACAATTAGAAAATGTAACACAGAATAACAATAATGATTGTATAAGCATGCCATCCCCCCATCCCACTTTTATAACTTTATGTTATTTTGAGAAAGGTACAAGATTTTGCTTTTGGCCTATACCAAGCTTTCAACGAGTTTGGTTATCACCGACATCTTCAGTGCAATATTTCACTCTGATCTATTCAAAGTTCTTAGAGCATTTTCTAAAATAACTGTAAATAAAAACATGTTGAAAACAACTACAAAAGTAAGATATAAAGATGAAAACCTGAATATTCTGCTAGGTCATCATCTCTTGAAGACCTCTAATAAAAAGGAAAACAGCCAAACATTTTGTGATTTTCTTACAAATGTTACAACTCCAACCCTTCCATACTTGAGTTGCTAAGCTTAATCCATACTTGCCTGAACAGTTGCTAAGTTTAATCCATACTTGCCTGACCAACTTTAATTAAAGGCTGCTTTACCATGCTGCATGCTACCTTTATTCATGCTTCAATGATAATTCAGTAGTATCTCGTCTGACTAATTGTCATTCCATACTAATGGATGGACCACTGATTCTCAATAATCTCACAGTCACAGTAAAAAACTCTACTCAAAAAGTGACATTTACTAATAATTTACCTCTTCTCTGAACTGTCCTATCCTTGATATAAAAATCTTGAAAAATAAAGGCCATTTCATTTTACAAAATATATACCCTTGTTGATTTGCTTGTTTTTACTCTCATCTGTTTTCTTAGAAAAATTTATTGGCTGCTAATGTTAATTCAGATAGTGGAAATATTTGATTCTTTACTAAAGTGATATCACTTAAAAAAATGGCTAAAGACAAGGACCTGTTGAAGAAGTTGGAGTTTACCAAGGCTTATGCATATTATTTTCATAGTCTGGTTATAGCTGCTGCTGAAACTATGGATTTCCTTCAAGCTCAGAGGGGTAAGACATTCTCAAAATTTGATTTCCAAATGTTCATGTAACAGAACTTGAATGAAAATGGATTTTAAAAATTTGTACCAATTGATCTTCATCATATTCTTGACTCAATTTACAAAATGATTACGATAAGAAAATGAATTTTTTTTTTATTGTGATTAGATACCAGCCTTCTCATTAGCTGCTGGCTCAAAAACTTTGTACATTTACAAATGTTAACTACTTGCACAATACTGACATTTTTTGCTGTATTGTTGCATTGACTTAGTTCTCCATCTCTCTCCCCACCCCCACCCCCCACCCCTAAAAAAAAAAACTTTTAATTTTGAGCTGGCTACTTCAGAAGATAAATAAAAAAAGGCTGGAAACTGCCTACTTATTCACAGAAGGCAATCATTTATTTTATTTATTTGAAACAAAAAATGCTAGTCAAATGCAAAGATCAGTGAAATATTTTCAACACTACTGTTTTATGCCTTTATCATATTTATAAACCATCTTATTATATTTATTTGGACATTATGATAATTTTGCCGTAATTGTGATTAATTATTGTAAGTAATTGTGAACATGTTGAGAAAACAAATTATGTAAAGAAGAGAGTCAATTACCTTTGGATTTCTTGCTAAGGTCTGATCTTACATGAGATACAGAAAGTTATATCCAACATCTATGTTCAAACTAGTTTCTTTTCTTTTGTATTGATCACCTGATAATATCTATCTTCTTCTATGATCTCTGATAAAATAAGGTTATCTTTGGCCATAACCAATTTTCCTATTTTCTGCACTACTGGTTTACCTTTAAGGGGGGATTAAAAGAAATGACTTCCCTGGAGGTTCAAAAAGTCCATTAGAAGATACTTCCCTTTACTGTAACAATAAGATCAGTCAGTTGGAGCAGGCCAACAATAGGATACAAATTTACCTGTATTTTCATAAGGATATCCCCAATTTGTTCTAAGATGTGTTAGTGTGACCAATCACCCAGGACAAATATAAATCAAAAGGTGGATAAAGGATGCTACTTTAATGCAAGGAACTGTGTACAATGCTTAGGTGTGAAATTTCCACATACTTAACTATTATGTTTGTTCCTACAAAATAGGCCATTATAACCTTGGTTGATTTTGTATTGTGTTGCAATAAATGTACACAAATAATTTTGAAAAAGGAAGTTGAACATTTACACCTATGGAAAAGAAAGTGAAAGATGAAAATAATCCCCATCAGGTTGTAGCTAAGGAATTGGCCACTACTATATAACCTCATCAAGAGAGGTCATATTTCATTCTACACTTCTAATCAGTGGCATTAACAGGAGTCCTGGTCAGATCTCAAAATTTGTAGCCTGATTGGTATACCCAAGATTGCAATATCTTGTGTCTCTTAATCTGGCCATTGGTTAATGAAACTGTGAACTTGAGAGTAACTATGGCAGAGAACTTGCAATGCACAATGGATGTAAATGATATGAGAAATATGCTTCTTTGGTACTGGGAAACCATCAAAGGTAATTTCTGTTTTTGTTTTTAATATATTTTTTTTATAGATGAATCTGGTAGGCCATAAAAATTATCAAAAGCCTTTATACAAATACTGCATAACAAGGAATATATTCTGGTATCTAATTTGCTTAAAATTGAACAGATTTGCATCAAATCCACTTCTCAATATTAGTTTTTTACTTTTCCCCTAAATTGTGTATTAATTTCTCTTTAGTAAAGCTTTTATTGAAGAGGTATTGTATTTAAAGTAGGTTTTTGTTTTTGTTGGTTTTAACGCCACTTTTAACACATTCTTAGCTATATCATGCAGAGGAAATGGGAGCCAAGTGCCTTTCCCAAAGATACATCGAGACAACCATCCCTGGCTGGCCTCGGAGGGTATCGAACTCATGACCATTGGATTATGAGTCCGATACTGTACCAACTGAGCTACTGCAGCCCCCATGTAAAGTAGGAACACGAGAAGAATATGATAGGGAAATAAGGCAAAAAATAATGTGCAAGTTTATATCTTTTGGAAAATAATTATTTTTAAAAGTTAAACAAAATGTTAAAATAATGAATTTTAAAAATTACCAATGTTTTCTTGTACTTTCATTAGTTTTACTTTTCGTTTTCTTAGTCTATTATATGCAAAAGTCACACAGTTTATGTTAGTGAAGCAGTCTTTTGTAATGTATGGTTGGGAAAATCCATACAATTGGTCTGTTCTAATGACTTTGGACAACTTTTAATGCTGAATTTAGGCCAGGATTCAGTTATAGTCTAAACATATAATGAAAGAAGATGATAAAACGGTCTCAATTGAAAAGGTCCAAATATTTTTATTTTAGTGTCTGTGCCATGATTAGAGATAAAACTAAATTTGATTGGTGCTAGGGGAAAAAATTATTGCTGTTATATAGAAGGGGTGTTTTCCCATGTGTGATAAACCATCAGATTACAGATTACATCAAAGCCTCTGTACTCTTACTTTCTTTGAAATAAAATCATCACTGTCAGACCAAAGTTTACGAGCCATGCTGTCATTAAAAGCACCACATCCAAATTCAATTGGTGATAAATGCCACAAAACCTTTCTGAATTTTGCAGTTCATTCTGTAATTACTGCACAAGAAAAATTTGTATTTGCACATATTCAAAATTTATGCTGCAATTACATAGTCTATCTATAAAATCAACAGACTGCAAAATTGAAAATTAATTTCCAGATGTAGTGATTGATTTTCTTTTCATTTATTTGTGCTTTGGTCATTAAAAATGCTGATTGGAGTCTTTGGCACTACATAATAGAAAAAACCCATATTCAGTGTAAACATATCTGGTCTAACTTTTCCACTGTGGGTGCAGAAATTAATTTTCTTTTGAAATGGAGTTTGAATGTTGAACTTGATACTAATCTTCGATATTGGACTTTATTTAACTCTATATTTATTTCTTGTCTTGTCAGTAATCAAAAGGTAGTCAAGTTATCTGAGCAATTTTAAATGGTATCAAAGGTTATACACAACCACTCGTAAAAAATAAATAAATGTTCATTGATTTCTTCATGTTCAGGCAGGGAAATTCACTGACAAAATACAAGCAGAATCTCTAAACATTTACATGGACTGACACTCTACTCAATTGCGTGACAACTGAATTTTATTAAAAGTAAGACATTTGTCATGTTTATTTCTTTACATGTGATATGACATTTAATCAATTAGTAGGTAGCACATTAGTAAGTACTTTGGGGAATGTAGCCTCTGATGTAAATCTTGATACTTATGTAGAGACTTTCTACCTGGATGGTCAATTTGTGATAATTGGAGATGCTTTTTAATGGTGACCGAGTGATTAAATTTACTGCACGACAAGTTATACCAACAAGTGATTTCGGTTTTTACTAAATGCATCACAACTCAGTTTCAACAACTTTTAAATTATGAAAACTGGAATTCACATACTATAGTTAATTTATCTAGGATATTATTTGTGTGAAATAAAAATAAAAAAATTAGATTTAACCATATTGTACATGAGCATGTAGGTAAGCATATTTCAAAACTACACTGAGAATGAAATAATCATTATAGAACACTTTTTTTCCCCATTGTAATATCATCTTGGGCATTTGTGTCAGTTCCAAATTAAAAGTATCAAAATCTTGTCAGATTATCTACATAAAAGTGTAGGTTGATCAAAAACAACCTCAGTAGATTATCTACATAAATGTGTAGGTTGATCAAAAACAACCTCAAGTAGATTATCTACATAAAAGTGAGGTTGATCAAAAACGACCTCAAGTTTAACCTTTCTCTACAGCATTCTTTAGGGTCTAGTTGACTTAAAAATGGATGTAACTTGACTTAAATCTTATGTGCATGGTCTAGTCAAATGTTCTTATTCACAGTTTAAGCATGCTAGTATAACCTACTTCTTGTGTGGAACAGGCTGGATAATTGTTCCAATAAAAGGTCAAACTGGTAGGTCATTTAGGTCAAGCTGCCTGTTTGGTTTTTGTTTCTGTGTTGAAATGGTTCTTGGAGATAAATAGAATGACAGGAATCTCAAGTCAAGTGAATCATTTGTATTTATAAGAAAAAATATTTGAATTCTGCTCATAGCAAGTTCTCATCAAATGGTTTTGGTTCGTTTTAGTTTTGTCACCTAGACATTATCCATCATTTCTGTATAAAGAAAAACTTGATTTCATCGACAGATGGTTTGAATTTTAAAGAGATTGGAGGATGACTAATTTGACTGTACCACTCATCCATCAAGTTATTTACCCCTTGCTTAAATTAGTTCTTGCCTTTTATCTTCTCACCAGTGTGTTCATTAATTGTTAAAATTGAAATTGTAACAATGACAAGATCTATCAAATTAAATAGGTAAATCTTTATGATTTCATGGTTTCACGATTACTTCACACCTGAATATCAGTTGATCAAAATACTGTGAAAATAAATATTTTCTGTTTAACTAGTCATCAAACTTTACTGAAATTTAGGGGTCAAGAAAAAGGTAAATTACGTATACACAGCTATAACAAATAGACGATTTTATTAGATTGAACCGTTTCCGCAAGATTGCTTCTATTCTTTCTTTTTTTTTTTTTCTTCTTTTTTTTTTGTACCATTCAAGTTAGGTCACTGAACTTTGAGGAATGGCAGCATATTTGTTATTCCATGATATAATGAAATGACATACTTTGCCATATGTATCTGGTTGCACCTCGATTTTTTTAAATTTCAAACCAAATCAAAGGTCAATTTGATTTAAACAGCACAGGTTTGCCAAATTATCATGCATTTGCTGTTGCTACATTCTGTCAGGCCTACTGCCCAAGCACAATACACACGATGTGATAAACTTCGTCCTATGTTCCTTTTACGACTGAACATGATACAATGTATTGACTCTGTATTGTATTGGCAGCATAGGTTTTGTGGGAACTGTCAATGGCTTGAATTGTAGATAGAAATACAAAAGATATGGTCTGAATCACGGAAATAGTTATGAGGAGAGAACTTGTCCTGTGTACAATCATATATCAAGTCAATTCTTGTTCGCATATGTATCACACTCTACAGCTCAAGTCATTTGGGGTAACTCCGTATATTTTATGATGCCAGATTTGTGAAATTCTTTTCACGTCTGATTGGATTCTTACTAGAAGGTAAACAAGTAGGCTATGCTCTGAGATTTAAAAAAAAATATTTTCAGTTGCATGAAATATATTCCAACGTTATTGCGACACTAACTGTTTGAGTTTACACTTTTTGCATTGATTTCATTTTGTATCACTGAACACAAGTTATAATCACATTTATAAAGTTAAAAATAGTAATGATTTTTCACATATTTAAAGGAAACGAAACCAACAGTTAAAATCATTGACCGCTTTTCGCTTTATTCTTTCTTCAGTAATTCACACATTTACGTGGCCCCGGATGGCCGAGTATGTTTGTAGCTTTCGTGTGTCGGCGGTTCTTCCTCCACCAGATGTATTGACCGCCATGAATAGCCTATCATGTGCTGAAAAAATGGCGTTAAACCCCACAAAAGCAAACCAAAATCACACATTTGCATGTCTGGTTATCTGTTGAAGGGGATTCCAAGTTAGTGATTGACCTATATTTAACTCGTACTCTGAAATATGTAAACAAAAGTTATAGATTAACGCTAATTATACAATCTTGTAAAATTTTTAAACAAAAATTAGAGTTAACTAGAAATAAATAATTCTTTTATTTCATGATTACTGGCGAAATAAAATGTATTGCCACCTATCAGCAATGTGTTTCGCTTATAAAAACGACTTTGTCAAACACACCGAAACTGACATGACATTTTAGCAAGTGATGTCAATATGTCATTCTATTGTTCACTTCACCTAGGCACGCAACAAAGCAATCATCTCATCGATGAAAATGCATTAATATTTGTACATTTTTATTTTACATGCATAGATGTTGGCAGTTTCTTTTCAATTCAGAGTGGTTTAAAATATCCTTCCTTATTCCAAGGAAGTGTTGAAAAAATATTTGAACAAGGATCAGTACTAAAGCTACAGGATGAAAGATTTAAGCTATAACTTGACGGCATTTGCATTACCTTTCAATGTGTTTGCTCAGGTATAAAGCATAGAGACATAATACTCAAAAGTTGACTGTAAACTCCAGGTAAAATAAGCAAAGTATTAGTTGAGGGACTTTGATTAAGGTAACCGTTTCAAGTAATGTTTTATTCTATTCCGTAAAAATAACAAATAGATGAAGATATTTTATATTGATTGCTTTTTGTCTATCTATATAAAAGACAATGCTATTTAATCAGACAAGTTGTTTAAATGGATAACGAAGCATATTTACACAAGGCTGGTTTTAATCTTTTCTATACATCCAGGTGTGATTTGGTTCCAGTAATGATCAGTTCGTTGTTTCGTTTCCTAATCATTGCATGACATCATTGTTCAAGATTATCTGATCGTATTAATTTAATAAGCCCACTTTGCTTAAAAGAAATACGTCAGTTATCATAACAATTTTGTTGCAAATGCCAGTATTAAATCATGTACAGCAAATGGAATGAAGAGATCAAATGTTGGTAAACTTTATCATACAATAACATTTTTTCTGGATTTTGATAAAAACTGTAATTAGAAAGACATGTCACAGTAACTGTTTTATTTTAAGATTTTAGCACATATTTTCCAAGATCTAACACTTTAATGCTTTTTCTGTCTCAGTCATTCAAGAAGGATATTGACAAGTGTAGAAAAATGTAGTTTGGCAAATTAATGTGTCCATTTATAAAAGGCATTATCTAACTTACAACTTGTATTATACTTGGGACAAAGCCATTTTAGTGTATGCACATCTGTGAAACTCCATCTTGTACAACAAAAGTGGAAATTGTTTTCTCACTTTAAATGGGAAACAAGGAATACAGTCACTTTAAATGTGAAACAAGGAATAAAGTCACTTTAAATGGGCTGTAGAGTAGGTGATAAACATTAAAAGGCCCATTGATTACTTTAAAAGAGAACTTTAAAACTGTGTTAAAATGATGAAAATGTAATTGAGAATGTAGTAAGATGTAACAAGGACAAAATAAAGAATCAATTTGGATGTGCGAATACATCTGTTCCTTTGGGGGCAATGAAATAGAAAGCTATGAAAAGTGTTGAAACTCGGTTTTATGGTTGGTGTGAAGTGTGCCCCTTAAAAGAAACTGACCCCAGGGTGCATTCAAGCAGGAAATATAGGTTCAAGACAAGGTGTGGGTTTGTTTCACCTGTAGAGGTATGGGTCCAGTGCGCTATCACTGATCGAAATTAACACCCAAGCTTTGATCCTGTGAATGAAGTGAAAACTAAGAATTTCACTGGCCAATCAGAAAGCTCCATGTAAATAAGGTCGGTATATAGTATTTGCATATTGACTCTAGGAAAGGTCAGACGTACATGACGAGATTCGTCGCACACGTCTATAATTCAAATTCAGTCAGACCTCTAGGAAAGGTAGAAATAAGAGTGGAGGCACGTGCCTGGTATTATTTGATACCTGGTTAGAACAGGCGGAGAATGCGTACCTGTATATGATTCCACAGCCTAATGGTTAGTCGCAAATTAGTGAAAAGGAGAAAAAATGGATTATCAAAACGAAAAGGTAACATATTATCAATGCATAAGTGATCTTCTAAGAACACACGTTTTGTTCTCTGCTAAATCATTTTTCCCCGTTATAACTGATTATTAATAATAATAATAATAGAGAAAAGACATTTTTCATAGAAGGTACTTTTAAAAAGTTTGTTTTGAGTGAAAAATATAATCTCTAATCTTGAACAAAACCTTTACTCAAATTTTAATGGGTAATAATGAATGGTCTTTTCAAATGTCACTAATCAGCTTGGGGTTTTGAACATCAGTCAACAGTTATTAATGTCTCTCTGATAGCACAGTTACCTGGATGAATTGTGCCACTCAATTAAGACACGCGTTTTGAATGCCTCAATTAATCCACACCTTTGTCTTGATGCAGGTTCACTTCAGTTAATTGATATTTTTGATTCCAGGGCAAGAACATGCATTGTTCTGGTAGTTCATTTGCTTTTTTCTTGTATCCAAACTTGTACTTAGAAGAGAAATGCACTTATATCTCTAGAAAAAAGTAATAGGTACCTACATGTACACTACTCATGATGTGTGTTATTTTGTGTCTACAGATCGTCTTCATGCAGGAATGGACAGTGACTCTGAGGAGCACCTGGCACCAGACGAGATGTATCTAATGTTACAGGCTGATATGGTAAGCAGGATTAGTCATTTATTTATTCATTCAATTAGTAATTCATTCATGTATTTATTAGTACATGTATATTGCTACCAACACAATCTTGCTGTGGATCATAAATGGGAAAGTATTTCTCATATGTAGACGTAATCAGTTATTTCTCATGTACACTTTTATCAATTATTTCTCATATGTAGACTTTTATAAATTATATCTCATATGTAGACTATAAATTATTTCTCATATGTAGACTTGTCAATTATATATAAGAACTTTCACTTGTACTTTTTCATTCTTAAAAAAAAATACTACTACTATGAAGATGATGAGGTTTCACAAACTTCCATTTTATTTAACTGCAGCAGCAATGACTAGGACAATATCAACAATAAATAAATAATAATAAAATAAATAATAAAATAAATAATAATAAATAATAATAACAATAATAATAATGAACCCCACATGGTTTCACACCTGAACATAAAAAGATTTTCAATTTGCACCTGTGTAAATGTGAAGAACTTTTTTTAAAAAATACAAACGTTACAGAAGGCAAATTTTTATTATTATTATTTCGGTGATAGCATATTAAATGTAAAGTAAATTATTATATCTTAAATGATCTATGTAAGTACATAAATTACAGTACAATAAATGATTAATTCCAGTATTTATTAATACTTAACTTTATTAGCATATCAAAACTAAATTAATTTTCAATCATATTTAATAAATGATCAACAGCCTTCACTCTAAAATTCTTCCTTTTCATATCCATCTAATTTATGTCAAACTTTGCAAGCTAAATTGAAAATTCTTCCACCTGAATCTGATATTGAATCCGACATTGTTTCACACCTGAACACTGATAAAGAACAGATTTTCAATTTGCTCCTGTCCACATGTGAACAGCTTGAACATTGTTCCTTTTCTTCTACTGTAACATTGTCAGTCCTGCCTGTATGCCTGACACGATCTAATGAAGCCTCAAGGAGCTATTGCACGTGGGTATTCTTCCAAAAAATGTTGTCAGGTTTAATACGGAACAGAAAACAAACATCCAATTCAGCGCCAATGGTTACAGGTTGACATCTGACCTGTGGATCAAATTTTCTTACTGTGTCCATCCCTAATTGTTCAATAGAATTTTATCTGAATAGAATACCAGCTCTAACTTCAAAGGCATGTGTGGACACCTAGAAATTAATATGAAAGAATTAAAGTTTGTCTTTCCCATCTTTCAAGATGGGATGAAGAGATTAAACCAGCAATAAGCTAACAGTGGAACAATAGCATTTAGGGATCAGAATTAAGCTAGTATTGCTTATTCATACAACCCTCTGCCTTTGAGATGACATCTTTCTTGACATAGTACAGTTGTAAATAAGATCTAATTGCCCATATAAAATTCTTGTTAAATACAACAATGTATCGGGTGAAAAAAGGCAAGTCATTACAAGGTAATACTGTCTGGGTAATCACCTAATCTTCATTGATCTCATTTAAAACTTGTTGATCCCAACACACCCAAGGAAAAAGGGATCAAAGTGGGTAAGGGATTAAAAAGTGCAATAAGTCTGAAGTCTGATCCCTTCAGGTCAAATTTGCTTCCTGGATGGAAGTGCAGTTTTATTTCTAAATGTTTTTTCATCACAGTTGGTTTTTTTAATACAGGAATATGAGGGTAGATGGCAGTTTTTCTGTCATAATCATCATCATTGACATTCTAAAGGGGTGGGGGTGGGGGTGATAATACTATTGTGCTAGTGTAGAATTTCTTGCTACACCACTGTACAGTAAAGATGATATTTGTGATAAAAGATGATAACACGAAGTTGCTTATTTGTATGGGTATCATTTTTTGTGGATTTGGGAATGTGCCCTATTGTTTCCCTTATGGCCTCTCTCTCCTCCCCCCTCCCCTAGGCTCAGTGATGTTGAATAGGCTTAATCCCAATGCATCATCCTGTATGTGGTAAGAGGTAAGCATGCTGAACTTAAGACCAAAATGGTGTGGGTTTGAATCCTACCATCAGATCAGCTCAGGTCACCCACATTCAAGGCACTTTACTCCAACAAATGACTTGGCCAGGGATGTTGCAAATTTCTGCTGGACGAAACGGCACCCCGGGCTGCCGCCTGTATCGCCTGCCCCTTACGACGGCCCTGGTCTTGGCACTAAATAACCTACTTGTGTTGCTGTGCCATAAAATGCCAAACCAAACAAACATTTCTTAATTCTGTGGTTATCACTGTAAGACTGAGGTAATCCTCACTAAATTTTTTCTTGTTTAATCAATTTCAGATAAGCATCAAGAAGCAGGAGCAGGCACTGCAGAGTGAGATTGAAGAAATTGCTGCAAAGTTTAAAAGTCTGCTGGAAAGTTGTGGACTGGAGGCCGAGTTTCCAGTTCCCATGGTACCACCATCGACCCCTTCCTTCATGCAGAACTCGTTGACTTACGTGACAGCTTGTACTACTACTCCATCTTTCATGAACATTTCCCCAGAACACATGAACATTTCCCCAGAACACATGAACATATCGCCAGAACACATGAATATTTTGAGTTCCTCCACTAGTGAAGAGTCGCTTTTCCCCATCAATCCTATGTATTCGTTAGCAGAGTCGGAAGATGCCAGTATTGAGGGGCTGGTTTTAGAGGAGTCAAAATCAAAAACTCTTATTCTTGACAATAATTCAAATTATTTAAATTCATCTCACAGTGATACAGAAGCAAATATGGACCACACGCCTACTATTGAGATGCCACCAAGCATGGAATTCACGGACAACTCCAACTCTTCTACTACATCTTCAGCCTCCAATCAGAGCTCAGGACAGGATGGTACTTCTGATGGATACCCCAAATCGGACGATTCTTCTGACAACCAGGTGGTCCCAGAGTGCTATGATTTGGATAAGGAGTTTATGTCTCGGCTGCAGTATTATTCAGATTTTACAATTGATCGTCAGAGGAAAATAAACTCCATGGTGCGTCAGTTGAGTAAATCAAACAATGACTCTCAATCCAGTGCTTTTGCTGAGGAACTTTTTACTCGCCATGTTGAAGGTGCTGAGAGCTCGCATTCCCCTGTAAGAGCACCCTTAAAAACTTATTCTTCCAGCTCTGGTGGATCTTCAGACAATTTCTCTACGCCACGATCTCGACGAGGGAAAAAATCTATGCGAGACAGGACAACATCTTCACGAAGCAGTCGTAAGAGCACATCAATCCCCATTGCTTCATCCACGATGTTAAATGACAGTTTTATGTCTGGCAGTAGTGGACGATCGAGTCAGAGAAGTTCTTCCAGCTCCCACCCAATTGCCTCCTCGACTTTACTTGATGAGACTATTTTCTTTTCAAGTGGCAGTAAGACCAAGAGCAGCATGGTTCCCCCAAGAGCCTCCTCAACCATGATTGAAGAGACAATTTTGTCGCAAGCAACTAGTCGACCTCGCTCTAACAATATTGTTCACTCTACATTGATTTCTGAGCTCCCATCAGAAATGCCATCGAGAATAGGACCCAACAACGAAGGATCTGTACACAGTCAGGAAGATAATGAGGATTTAGAAAGCATTTACACATGGTCAATTCATGATGATGTTGAATCCGATGATGTGAACCTTGAGGAATCGTATATGAGGAATGTCATGAGGAAAAGCACAGCCACTGCTGGAAAACCACCTCTGCCTCCACCTCGTCATTGTGTTTACAGTAATGGAAATGCAGGTTACCATGAAAGTTATAAAGATGGCAAGTGTAAGGACCACAAGTTACACAAGATTCTTGGAGAGTCGTGCTCTAGGCATGACTTGGAAGCAATCTCGGCAATTGAAGCTGACTCTAATGTACGAGAGGGTAATTTGTTTGTGGAAAGTTTGTACGAGGATGAAGAACATTTTCCTTGTAAACCAAACATTCTTCCACGCTCAAGTACACAGATTCGATTACAGGATAAATCTAGTGGTAGTTCTTCCATGGAGGCTAAGCGTGCTTCAATCCCCGATTTGTACAGTGTTAGCACACCAAATAATGAGTATCGTAGTACAGTGCAAACTAGTAATAGCAACAGTACAGATTCATCACCTCTCCAAGAAAGGCTGGAGTTGGTCGGGAAATCCAGTTCTAGTAATGAGAAAGATAACAGCAGTAATGTTCCACCGCCTCCAAATGTCACAATCTGCAGCCCCACTACAGAATCTCAGAAAGATGCTCTAGTGGACTCCATTCTTACAGATAGCCCAAATAGTGTTAGTAGTAGTGGAATCTTTGCACCATGCAACTCACCAGCCAGAAACTGTAGTAGTAGTTCCAAGGTTAGTAGCTCCACAACTAGTGGTAAAAACTCTGCAGATTCTAATAACGGATCCAGAGCTATTGCTGCAACACTTGTGACTCGACCACAGCCACAACCAACTATGCCAACCACATCAGAACAATCACAAAGAACTGAAGATGCTGTTGAGAATGTGAACAGTGTGTTCAAAGTTCCAAAACAGAGCATGCCATTAAAACATCTATTCAAATTCCGACGCCACAAGTGTAAAACTCCAGACAATCTCCAATCAGAACCACACATTGTTGCACCATCAGTACAGAGTGATCCATTGAGTAGACATGATCGTTTCCCATCATCACCAGGTGTAAGGCATGAACCAAGGATTGTTGACAAGAAAGCTGTGATTAGAAAGTTCAAGAGATTCAGTGAAACTTTTTACAAAAAGGACAAATCTGGACGAGTCAAGATTCAAACCTTGGCAAATTTGTAGCAATAACCCAACCCCATAACTTTCTAAATTGATAGTGCAATCTCTTCCACAGTGAGTCTAGTCATGTGACTTGTAGTGAACTATGAAACTAGTTATTGATACATTATTTTGATATAATTTGTAAATTCCTAAATAATTCTGAGTCTAACATTTTGCTGGATATCATCCATTTTTCATTGAAGGAAAATACATTTTTGTCAGAAGTATCATCCGATGTATTTCCAGCAATCTACTAAAATGGATACACAGTATTTTTCCTATTTTTTCTTCATCACTGTCCAAACTGAGAAAAAAACTCTAGGATATTGCACAGTGTATAATGTATCAAGAAATTTTTGAGTTATGATTTGCTGTTTTGTTAATGTCTGCAAACCATTTTCGGTTGAGGTTTGACTCGCTTTTGAAATTAGTATCATAACACGATTCGGGTTTAATCAAAATTTTGAAGGCAAAGCATATTATAACTCCGTGAAAATTAGTTTCCATTTCATTGAGAATTTTATCAGATGTATGAGAGCAGGTCAGCAGTTTTTCAAACTTGAATATTCTTTCAAGAAAATCTTTTAAAGATACAAAATTTAATTGTAAAGTATATTATACATTATTCATGCTCATATATACAAATACTGAATCTCTGTCTCTCTCTATCTCTCTCCCTCTCTATTCATAATTGCATTTTGCTGTGTGAGTTGGAAATACAATTCTGTTTTTCCAAATGAAAATGAACAACTCGTGTAGAGCTGACTCATACCTCATCATATCATGTAATTATGCAAATATTCCATGTTTTTTATTATCAGCATTTAGAGCCATTCATGTTGGGACCAGATTTGACCCAGTATCAGTACATATAAGTATGTACATTGATACTATGTAGATATAAATGAGATTATTATTTATAATTATAGTGCTATGTAAGTGCCTTGATTTGTATTTATTCATCGGGAAGATTACCGAAAGAAATGAAAATTACAAAGAAATTGAAACAGAACTATTGTCTTGTTTTCTTTATTCTTTGTTTTTCTTCTAGATTTCTTTCTTTGCTGCTTTTACAAATGTAAACTAACAATGCTGACTGATTGTCTTGGACATTGTTTTATTTCTCCTTTTGGTAACAGGAAGGCTTTCTTTATTGAAAACTTTACAATTCCTGAATTCAAGAAAGCAGCCATTGATGAATATTTTCAAAAATATATAGCTATCCATCTTCTTTCTTTCTCTGTCTTTTTGTCTTTCTGTCTCTACCTGTCTTAATTGTTAACCTTATATCAGGAATGGTAGATTAGACGGAGAGCTTAATGGTATGCAAATGAAGTTCCCAGAGGTCAGTTGAGCTTTAATATCAAAGGCAGTCATGTTGAATTTGCCCTTGGGCTACAAAAAGGCACAGTCATGTTGAATTTGCTCTACAAAAATAGCTGTGCTTACTTTGGTGACCAGTTGAAGTTAGTTATCTAAATTGTGTTGGAAAGCAGTTTATTTTTTCAACATTTTATATTTGAAAATAAGATTTAATATTTTGTTAATATCAATACCAAAAGAAACACCAACTTTTTTCCTCCATTCTGATATATTTTTTTGCAATTTTATGATAGATGGTGAGAAAGATAATGTTAGTAAACATATCTTTTTGCTACTCAACCTTGATTTTCAATTTTAGTAATATAAAAATGGTTAAAATGAAATAAATCAGTTAAAATTGGTAGCAATACATTTATCAAATTTACTGAGTGTATATAAATGTAAATTTTATGCACGTATCTTGCTCACAAATTTTCTAAAATGGTTTACAAAAAACAATGATGCATATTTTCTATGCAAATTTAGAACTCATCTTTTACCTCTCATTTTTACAAAAAAATTTTCTAAAATGGTTTACAAAAAACAATGATGCATATTTTCTATGCAAATTTAGAACTCGTCTTTTACCTCTCATTTTTACAAAAAATGTTGCTTAAATGTCTTAATAAATTATACCATTGCTTAAATGTCTGAATAAATTATACCATTGCTTAAATGTCTGAATAAATTATACCATTGCTTAAATGTCTAAATAAATACACCATTGCACTCTAACATCTTTTGACAAGGAAAGGATATCATTATTTCTTATGTTGATGAGGAAATATAGGAGCAATGTGGTTTCCAAGATGTGCACCACAAATGAGCTTCTCTGTCCCCTTTAACAAATCCAGCTTATGATCTTCCAGTAAATCCAGCTTAGGATTTTAGAACATTTGCATAACAACAGGAAATGGGTGCTGTTTGGTGGGCTAAGTTGAGAATTTCCAAACCCCCTGTATGTTTTATCTTGTATGCATTCTTCATTCTTTTGAAAGTAATTATAGTGAACACACAAAGTCATTCATCATGCACATATACTCATAGTGCCTGCACATACATTTTTATGAATAAATTAGCTGGGTGGAAGTGAGTCTACTCAAAATACATGCCAATAGTAGTACTGTTGCATATCAGAAAGGGATTTGGATATTCCACTACATTTACAAGACCATTTCAACAACTAGCCCCTTGCTTCAAGAGGACTGTCTCTCTCTCTCTCTCTCTCTCTCTCTCTCTCTCTCTCTCTCTCTCTCTCTCTCTCTCTCTCTCTCTAACTGTTATTTATGTGAATGAAGTGCATGAAAATGTCATGGTAGAATGACTAGTCTCCGTATGCTCTTCACGGACCAAGAAACTTTCCAACAGTTTGGGCTTTTCCAGGTTAACTCATGGTTATTTGAAGAACAAAATAATGAAAATACAGATGGCCTTGAGAGTTGACTAGTCAACATGGATCAAATGGAAAAACATCTCTCCAGAGATAATGGTATTCAAGCTTCTTTTTTACTGTCATAAACAGACTGTTCTAAATAATCTGTATATTATTATACATTTTCTTTTATATATTACTAGGGAATTCATCTTGACATTTAAAACATTATTTGAAGAACTATTGTTGTGATTTGCCTCTAAAAGCATTTTGTACTATTGTTGCAAGGACATTATTACCATTTATGGAACAATATCCAAGGGAGATAACTAACATAAAGTCTAATTTACATAAATGAGTTGCCTCCCTTGATGTAAACTTTACCGGACAGTTCAGTGGAACTATACTTTGTTATTAATTTTAGTTAGACAATACAGTTTGTTACTTTATTAGTAACTCGACTATATTTGGTAGAAGAGGATGGAAACTATGCCACATGCATGGAGAGACTGAAATCCCTGAAAGCAAAAAAATCATAGAATGGTATGTAAAATGCATGAATTGTAATCGTGGATTCAAGTTGGTAGGAAATATATCTTCAAACGATGTTAATCACATGCTGACATTTAAAGACTGAGCAAGTAGTGTCCTTTACTTTCTTGCCAAAAAGCTCTTCAAGGATCTTAAGCTATTTTAAACATGTGATATAAATTTTCATTACAACACCACTTTTTCTTGGAAATGAGATATATAATGGAATATTATTTCACCATTGTGAAGAATCTTTGCAATTTCTCCACTTATTCTGCATACTGAAATCTTCACTCACTGTATCTGATTCTTTTGTATTTTTATTTCTTTCTTTTCACTTATCTTAAAATCTGCCCAAACACGTTTTTCAGTGATAAAAAACTTTTTATATGTGTAATCTGATAGAAAAGTGCCAGTGACAAAATCTGCTCAGGATAACTGCCATAAACTTCTCAAAAAGGTCCCATCTAAAAAGTGCATAAACTTACATTACTGATTGGATAGCATATACATGTATACTTGCTTATAAGTTGAGTCCAACTGCAAACTGCACAGACTCGGATCTGCTGTTGCATAATGCACTGGCAGATTTGGGTCTATGCAGTTTGTTAGGGTTATTAGTAGAACAAACAACACAGACACTGATCTGCTGGTACATTATGCAATGGCAGATCAGGGTCTATGTTGTTTGCAGTTTGACACAATTTGCAAGTGAGTATATACAGTAAAAGTTTGACACATTTTACATTTTTCACAGAAAAACTAAGTCTGCACACCATGCCCAGCACCTAAATTATGTGGAATAAATTAATATAAAGTATACTTCAACTCGTGTCGAAAGAAAGCACGAGACGAGGCTTTACATGAATATCACATATTGTTATGTGTTCGTTGTTGAATTCTAAAGAATTGAGCCCTTTAGAGGAATAACGATTTATTTGAGAAACATTAAAAAGCAAAACAAAACATTCTTTTCATTGTAATGTTTACAAAGGACAAGGTACACTTTGATGAGAAAACATTCTTGATAAAGCACCTTGTTAGAATGCTAACATAAGCTGATGCATGTATCAGCTATTAATAACTCTGCTACCAAAGCACGGAATAGACATGAACCTATTATAATGCTGCACATATTGCATTAACACTGCTATACTGCAACTATATTTTTAAAACTATAAAAAAGCAACATACAGAAAAACCAGAAGTGATTTGTTTATCTGAAGAAAAAAAAAGGAAAATGACTCGATTTGATTCTGACAGGTTAATGTTGGTGAAAGAGGAAAACAATATTTTACATGGGATTTGAACTCAAGACCACCAACATACATATCTATCATTCTACCAGCTTAACTAAACTGATTAGGCAGTTAGTCTTTCTGACTTCTGTATGACTATAAGCATTATAAGTATGAAAACTACATTTTAAAATATATTAAAAAAACATTTTCTACCAAGAGTGTGATCGAGTACCTCTGTGATTTATCATCAAATAGACTGTCTTTGTTAGAAGATTGTTTGGGACAAAATTTACAAAGGTGTTCCCTTGCGCTCATGGGTAAACATTTTTTTTATTTGTGAAAACCCCTACACAATTATAAAATTAAACACAATAGCTTTTTTTAGTTCTATGAATTGAAAACAAGAATCCCTTGAAGGGACTGACAATCAACTAGGCGAAAAGAATTTCCAGAAATTCAGGATAAGACCATTTCTTCCTTTTAACTGTCAAGTGTTGAAACCGTCTCTGATATTCTTCAGCAACAACAAGATTTTCAAATTAGCTGCTGTGGTACATAAACTGGATGTCAGCTTGGCACCATTTTTATTTTGGACAAAGTAGACATCATTAGAAGTCTTTTGGTGAAAACCCATGTCATAATGATCATCCATTTTGGGGAGAAGTGACAACAAGATTTTTAAAACATTCATCATGGCAGCCATACTGGATGTATGACTGGCACCATTTTCATTCAGGACTTGGTGAAAAACTTGTATCATAATGATCATCCAATCAGGGGAAGTAGTGACAACAAGATTTTTAAAACATTCATCATGGCAGCCATACTGGATGTATGACTGGCACCATTTTCATTCAGGACTTGGTGAAAAACTTGTATCATAATGATCATCCAATCAGGGGAAGTAGTGACAACAAGATTTTTAAGACAGTCGTCATGGCAGCCATATGGGATGTACTACTGGCACCATTTTCATTTAGGACCAACTAGGTATCATAAGAAGTCTATTGGTGAACACCCCATGTTGATATAGCCATCAGATATACAATATTTTCAAGATAAGACTTTCCATTCAGGAGGAGTAGCAATAACAAGATTTTCAAGATGGCTGCTGTGGCCGATATATTGGACATCAGATTGGCACCATTTTCATTGACAACCAACTGGACATCATAAGAAGTCTCCTGTTGAAAACCTGACATCAATATGACTTTCTGTTCAAGTAGAGTTGTGATAACAAGATTTTTTAGAAGGCTGCCATGGTGGACATATTGGATGTCAGACTGGCACCCTTTTTACTTAAAACCAGCTAGACAAGATAAGAGGTCTTTTAGTGAAAACCCCATGCTGATATGACCATCCATGTAGGAGGATTAGCGATAGCAAGATTTTCAAGATGGCCCCAGTGGTGGCCACATTGGATATTAGATTGGCACCATTTTCATGTAGGACCAACTAGACATCATAAGAAGTCTTTTAGTAAAAACCCCATGTTGATATAACCATCCATTCAGGAAAAGTAGCGTTAACAAGATTTTCAAGATGGCCACTCTGGCGGCCATACTGGATGTCCGAGCAGCACCATTTTCATTTAGGACCAACTAGACCATGGGATGAATGTGTGTCAAGGCAATCCTCCAAGTAGTTTAGGAGGAGTAGCGATAACAAACTTGTGCTAATGGATGGATGGACAACAGACAACAGACGGATCATGGACAACAGACCATCCCATAAGCACTTCTGGTTAGCTCTATGACCTGTTGAGCTAATAAATCAGCAATGTTATTTTTGTGGTATTTTCAAGACATTTGGATCTGATCTGTGCAAAAATATCAAAATATTTTGTTTCATTATATACTTAAGTGTGAAATACAGAAACTTACTGGCAAAATAATTTTCATATTTTTTTCATTCCTATATTTTCACATGTAAAAATATATCCTTATATTTTCACATGTGAAAATATAAGATTTCCCATCATGCCACGTGATGCCTGATTGTGTGCAATTACAGAAGTTATACCTGCAGCAACAAAAATGAGCAGTTTGTGAGCTAGAACAAATAAATAGAAACTGCATTATATTTCAGACATGGAAATTAATTTTAGCTGAAGAAATCGGACTCAATGCCATTCCTTGACAACAATGATAAACCCGCTGTGAACATTACTGAATCGGACTTGCTTTGCAGTCAGATATGATCAAATAGTTTACAAAAATGTAATTATAATGTGACAGATTAGGTTATCCCAATACTACCGCTGTCTTAAGTCACTGATATTTATATGATCAGTCGATGAAAGTGAGGTGAATTTATGAAAAGAGGGGGTGTTGTGCTTTGAAGCTTTGATTCTGGAGCAAATTTATTATATAATAAGAAGAAAATTTTCTTTTCCTGCATAAATACCGGATATATTTCATCTTGTGGTACCAAAAATGATATATTTTAACTCGTGGCTTCGCCATTCGTTAAATTATCACATTTTTTGTACCACATGATGAAATATATCCAGTATTAACGTAGGAAAAGAAAATATCCTCTATTTATTATATACTTAAGTGTTAAACAGAGAAAATTATTGGCAACATAATTTTCATATTTTTTTCATTCCTATATTTTCACATGTAAAAAATATATCCTTATATTTTCACGTGTGAAAATACAAGATTTCCCATCCTGCCATGTGATGCTTGATTGTGTGTGCCTACAGAAGTTACACCTGCAGCAAGAAAATCGAGCACTTTGTGAGCTAGAACAAATAAATGGAAATTGCATTACCTTTCAGACATGGAAATTATTTTTTGATGAAGAAATTTGACTTGACGCCATTTGCGTCTCTATGAAGTTATTTACCCTTACTACCTTGACAACAATGATAAACCAGCTGTGATGCATTTCTGAAATGGACTTGCTTTGTGGTCAGATAGAGTAAAATAGTGTACAAAATGTCAAAAATGTAATTTACAACAAGAAATTAGGTAATCACGATTCTACTGCTCTCTCAAGTCACAGATATTTATATGATCAGCCAATGAAAGTGAGGTGAATTTATAAAAGAGGGTGGGGGTGGTGTACAAAAGAGTGAGTTTAATCTTCTAAACTTCTAAACTTCGATTCAGGAGCAAATTTAGTATATAATAAAAAGATAATTTTCTTTTGTTGTATAAACACCAGATACATTTCATCTTGTGGTACAAAAACAATATATTTTAACTCGTGGCTTCACCAACTCATTAAAATATCACGTTTTTTGTACCACACTATGAAATATATCTGGTATTTACACAGGAAAAGAGAATATCCTTTATTTATTGCAATTCAATTTTTGGGTTTGAAAACCAGCCTCTTTACGAAATCCCATAAAATTCAGCATTTCTCCTTTTGAATTGTGTATTTAATTACAATTACAAACAAATAATTTAGCCATATGTCATAGACCAAAACAAGTTCAGATGTTAAAAACAAAAACAGTTAAAAATAAGCAAGTTCCCTTGATGGATTAATGCTAACCAAATAATAAAGCCATGTGTATGGGTAGGAATTGTGGGTACCATATATACTCACCTATACGTTGGATCCAACTGCAAACTATCTCTTACATACACACACACACACACTTTGATCTTTGTATTTCCTGGGGAAGATAAAACTGGTGCCAATCTTTAGGTTTTGCCTTTTATTGTATTCATTTTTTTTTTTACTCACTTATCAGTGACATTCATGTGATCAAAATCTTAATACAGGTACAAAAGAAATCCACTTATGCAAGGTGCAAGAGGTAATAAAAGGGGCCTTTTTACCCCTGCAACTCTATCATTCAGGTCTAACTCAAACTTTTAGTTTTTACTCATCTAATTTTGTTAAAAGCACACAAAAACTTCCATTCATCCTCTATTAGGCCTTGAATGCATAGGGAATAATACCTGTGTACATAGTGATTATGTTAAATAATTCACAAGTGTCTAAGACCACAGAGTCGTAACTAAGCACCAAGAACAAGTGAGTTCCTTAATCTCAGACACAACTGACATGTTCAACATAATACTGATGATAAAATGTATTCTTTTGTTTATTATAGACATAATGAGAAAGGAAAATTCAGACCTTTGTTTCTAAGTCAAGAAAATAATAAGTTGTGCAGATTATATCTGTATTTGTTAAATGAATGCACTGCACCAATTATAACATACCGTATATATTCATGTACAAGTCGGGTCCAACTGCAAACCTTATAGATCCAAATCTGCTGTTGCATAATGTGCCAGCAGATCTTGATCTATGCAGTTTGTTAGGAATAATAAATACAGCAAACAACAGTGACTCTGATCTGCTGGCACATTATGCAATGGCAAATCAGGGTCCATGTTGTTTGCAATTGGACCCGACTTTTAGACAATTATATATAATACAATCAAGTCATCATGGGAAAAATAATTCACTAGTGAATAGGTAATGTATCTGTCATGGGAAAATTATTCACTAGTGAATAGGTAATGTATCTGTCATGGGAAATAATTCACTAGTGAATAGGTAATGTATCTGTCATGGGAAAATAATCCACTAGTGAATAGGTAATGTATCTGTCATGGGAAAATAATCCACTAGTGAATAGGTAATGTATCTGTCATGGGAAAATAATTCACTAGTGAATAGGTAATGTATCTGTCATGGGAAAAATAATTCACTAGTGAATAGGTAATGTATCTGTCATGGGAAAAATAATTCACTAGTGAATAGGTAATGTATCTGTCATGGGAAAAATAATTCACTAGTGAATAGGTAATGTCTCTGTCATGGGAAAATAATCCACTAGTGAATAGGTAATGTAGCTGTCATGGGAAAATAATTCACTAGTGAATAGGTAATGTAGCTGTCATGGGGAATCATAAATCACTAGTGAAAAAGTAATATATATGTCATGGGAAATATAATTCAGTAGTGAATAGGAAATGTATCTGTCATGGGAAAATAATTCACTAATGAATAGCTAATGTATCTGTCATGGGAAAAATAATTCACTAGAGAAAAGGTAATGTATCTGTCATTGGAAAAATAATTCAGTAATGAATAGCAAATGTATCTGTCATGGGAAAAATAACTCACTAGTGAATAGGTAATGTATCTGTCATGGGAAAATAATTCACTAGTGAATAGGAAATGTATCTGTCATGGGAAAATAATTCACCAGTGAATAGGTAATGTAGCTGTCATGAGAAATATAATTCACCAGTGATTAGGTAATGTAGCTGTCATGGGAAAATAATAAAAATGTATCTATTGTGGGAAAAATAATTCACTAGTGAATAGCTAATGTATCGGTCATAAGAAAAATAATTCACTAGTGAATAGCTAATGTATCTGTCATGGGAAAAATAATTCTCTAGTGAATAGCTAATGTCTCTTTCATGGGAAAAATAATTCACTAATGAATAGCTAATATATCTGTCATGGGCAAAATAATTCACTAGTAAATCATTTTAAATAATTCAAAGAGTAAAATTATGAGAAACAATGGTCAGAAATTTTCTAGTAAATTTACCTCAGGTATATGTGAACTCAATTAAGAAATTTTATGATGATGTACCATCAGAGAATATCTTGGACTTTTTGAGGGAATGCAGCTTATGCTACCAATTTTGACCCTATATTTTGAGGATTTTAAACTTTTTTATGTGTATCTTGTATTTTATATACCTTTTACAGAGTTTTAACATCTTTACCTTTTATCTTGTTGTTCTACATGTTTGTTCAAAAAGATTTTTCTTCCTAAAGTTTTTTCTTTTTTGCAATTCTTAATCTGCACACTTTTAGAACTTACCTTTTAAGTTGCACCATATTGCCAGTACTGTGCTGACATACCATTAAACCCTATACATACAGACATATGTACATACATATAATTTAATGGGACACCATATGATAAGCACTCAAAAGGCTGACAAGTCTAATTTGTAAGTTCTACAAAATACTTGCATGTTTTATGAATTTAGGAGCACTGATTGCCTTTACTTGTCTCAAAAAGTCTTGGCAAATTTTAACATATTTGGCAGTCAGGTATTATTTTATTAACAACTTATATGCACAATATACTTGATAATGACAAGTTCTCCTATCTTTTATTTTCCATGAAAAGAATGGGTTAATAAGGCACTTGACTCCTAACCAACTATTGGAGAGAGCTTAGGAATAGCAGTTATGGGTAAAGGGATGTAACTCCGTTTCTTCTGCGACCAGATTTTGTTTGAATCTTTCTTATAGTTGATTCACTTTTTTCCCTCAGTAGGTATTAACAATTCTTGCAATGAATAAAAGAAGTATTTGGCATGGTTGCCTGATATTTAAAATCACCATGTGATCATTCAGAAACCTAAAATCTACACATATGTATGTATGTATATATGTATGTATGTATGTATGTATGTATGTATGTATGTATGTATGTATGTATGTATGTATATATGTATGTATGTACAGTATGTATGTATGTACAGGATGTATGTATGTATGTATGGATGTATGTATGGATGGATGCACGGATAGGGCAAATAAAATGTGTATGGTTCTGGTACCAGTGTGAAACAAATAGGATATGATGGTCAGTACTCATTGTTTTAATTACCTCTTTTTATCCAGCTCATGTTACCAGTAGTTCATGTCACAGTTTCCAATCAAAAGTTACCAGCTCATGTTATCGGTAGTTCTTGTCACAGTTTCCAATCAAAAGTTACCAGTTCTGAGGTCAGTACTGATTTTTTGTGTGAGTGTATGTGATCAAAAGCTACAGGATTAGGGCCATTAAAATAGATTAGGTCAGGTTACAGGAAACACACATTTTTTTTTCTGGTGGTGGTGGGGTCTATGGATTAACAGCATATCAGCACATTCCTGGCTATATAGTGCCACCTAAGTTTAGGTAACCCCCAAAAAGACCTACAAAACAAAGATAAAGGCAAAAATAGGGTAAAATCATTAAAATACCAATTCAATCTTTTTTTTATATATAAACTGCACTCTTTCAAAAAGTCCAAGACCCTCTTAGCTGGAACATCGTCATGGGACACATCACAGAGCAAAAAGGTTGCCTCAATCAGGCACCTCTTATGACATACAGGAGGGTGCATTAGGCCTATTCTAATTTTCTGAGCCCATAAGGGGTGTGCGTGTGTGTGTGTGTGCGTGTGTGTATGGTGGAAATAATTATGTAAGCCACTGGCGATCATTCTAATCCAAACTTTCTCTCTGCACAGTGGTATTTTAATTTATATGCAAATTAAGAATATTTAATGTTTTTATACTAATGATGCCTATGAGACTGCTTCACTACCAATAAAAGTTATTGCAAAATAAAGTTAAATACCATATACATGTATACTCGCTTATAAGTCATCCAATTGCAAAATGCATAGACCCAAATCTGCCATTGCATCATGTCTCAGCAGATCTGGGTCTATGCAGTTTGTTAGGAGTAATCAGTAGAACAAACAACACAGACTCTGATCTGCTGGTACATTATGCAATGGTAGATCAGGGTCTATGTTGTTTGCAGCTGGACTCATCTTATAAGTGAGTACATATGGTATGTGTTTTTCATATGTGGTCATAAGATTATAGCATAATAAGAGAAATTATATTTCATGTGACGAACCATGTAATTTTGCCATATCAATAACAGCTTCCGGACTTAATCCCCTGCTCATATCCACTGTTCGCTGGGGATATCCACTTTCACACTTATATGGTAAAATTACAAAAGTGAATCAAGTGAAAAAAATATACATGTTTTGCATGTCTTTGTCAGATGGTCCTTTAGTAATATGGATCCAGTTAATATGACTTCATGAACACCAATGTATAGATATCTAGAGAGATACTGTGTAATATGGATCCAGTTAATATGACTTTGTGAACAATGTATTGCTATTGTTATGTATATTGAATTTATAATATGTGTCCATGAGGTAAGTTGTACTGTAGTCATTTTGTAAACAAGATATTTACTGCATTTTAGTTCAAGGTCAGTCTTAGTTTACATAGCATTTAACAATTAGATTGGAATTTTCCATCTCTTATGTGAGAAAAGACATGTATGCAAACTAGTTACTCATATTCTAGAATATTCTGTCAGGTCACTTATCTTCATATTTAAACAGGTTTGGTAAACATGATTTCATTCCTATTCTAAACTTCATATTATTAAGATCAGTCCATTATTTATTTTAGTAATCAGATGTTACAGTTGTGAAAATCAGAGGAAATTCAGAGAGAGGAATTATTTATTTGAAATATTCTTTGGAATTACTAAAACTGCTCATTCTCATATTGGATTCATACTTGACTTTGGGATTTATCTGAATTTATTCAAAGATATTCTGGATTACATCATTCAGGCATATCAGAACATTCAAGACTAATGACACATCAGGACATTCAAGGCTACTGGAATTCACTCGGAACATTCTATATTTAGGACTTGTGATTAGGACACTTAGGATTATTGGATTATTTGGATTTTAATTCATGTTATTGTAAGTGTCTTTTGAATTTTCATTTTAAATGTCTAGAAATAAATTGCTTGTTGATTTTACTTACATTGTTGGTTTCACTTTCCTTCTGTTACATTATTTTACAACCTAGAGCTGTAACAATATCTAGAGAGATACTGTGTAATATGGATCCAGTTAATATGACTTCATGAACACCAATGTAGAGATATCTAGAAAGATATTTCTCAGTTTAGATACTGGTGATCTTGAGAAGCAACAATTATGCATTAAACTAGAGCTATTAGTGATGGGAGTAATGCAAAGGACACCACCAATTATAATTTGCTCTTTAGGGCCCTAAAGAGAGAAACTTAGGTTGGAAAACCAAAGTTGGAAAATGGACATTCAGGGGCCATGACGTCTCTAAATGATGACATGGAATGACTGAAATCCATCTTCTTCATGGACTCATCAATACAAGCAACATGTACGTAAAGATATAAAGTTGAATAACAAGGGCCATAACTCTGTCCAAAATGAAGTAGATGAGACAAAATCCATAAAAGATACATCTAGGTCTATGAAACAATGTTAACATCATCAGAATATGTTGAAGGGTTCTTTGAGCTGTGCTAATTACAAGCAACATCCCATGTCATGATATGAAGTTGACTGACAAGGGCCATAACTCTGCCCAGAACAGTGTAGATGAGACAATACCCATAAATAGCATTTCTAGGTCTAACAGACAATGTTCTTACCAAATTCCATCAGAATATATTTAAAGTTCTTGAGCTGATTGCAACATTCCAAGTTTTCATATGAAGACAATATTTGCTGGACAAGGGGCATAACTCTGTCCAAAATGTAGATGAGACTAAATCCATAAAAGGGCATAAGTAAGTCGATGAGACAACATTAATACCAAATGGCATCAGAATATGTTGAATGTTTTTTAGTTCTGCTGGTTGCAAGCAACATCCCATGTGAAGATAAAGTTGTCAAGGACCATAACTCTATCCAAAATAAAGCTGATGAGACAAAACACATAAAAAGCACAATTGCATGTGTGAGATGATGTTCATGCCAAATTGCAACATAATACTGTATGTTTAATGATTCTTGAGCTATGCCAGCTATAAGCAACATCCCCTGTGATGATATGAAGTTAATCGTCAAGGGTGATAACTCCAAGATGGCATTTACAATTTATGTATGTATGTAGTAGGATTAGATGGCACCTCAGCACAATGGTGGCTATATGGTGCCAACTAAAGGGAAAGTTCAAAAAATGTAAAAATGAATTACACCCAAGATTAGGAAGACAAATCCTTCCAAATAAATATAAACATTAAGTACAAGATAAAATATGAATCCTAAAGATGTCAAAATTCTGTAGAATGAATATATAAGAAAAGATAAAGGTAAACGTAAAAAATCCTTGAATCATATGAAAAACAAAATCGATAAAAGACACATTTAGGTCTGTGAAACAATGTACACACCAAATTGCATCAGAATATACTGAACCTAAACTGTACTGATTACACAGATCTGCTGTAGTGGAGATTTAAAATTGATGGGAAAAAGGCCAATATTTCTGTCAAAACTGGATCTGAAAAGACATCCTTTAAAAGCCACATCTATGTGTAATAGGCAATTCACCTACCACATGGCATCCAATTATGTGTAATGATTGCAGACCTCTGGTGGTTACAAAAAATGTGAACAGATGGATGGACAGACACACAGATGGACAGTTGGATAGAAAAGATGAATACTATATGGCTCTGCAGTGTAAAGGTATGAAGTTAATTGTCAAGTACCAGAATTCTATTCAAATGGAGTTGACAAGAAAAAAGTCATAAAAGACGCCTTTAAATCTGCGAGACAGTGTTCATACAAAAATCCATCAGAAATATGTTGAATGGTTCTTGAGCAATGCAATTTACAAGCAACAGCCCATGTATAGATATGAAGTTAATTGTCAAGGGCCATAACTCTATCCAAAATGTAGCTGATAACACAAAACTCTTAAAAGGCACATCTAGGTCTATGAGACAATGTACACACCAAATTGCATCAGAATAAATAGTTGGTTCAAGGACCTGCTTTAGTGGAGATTTAAAATTAATGGAAAAAGGGGCAATAACTCCACCAAACTTGGACATAGAGAGACAAAACCTTAAAAGGTACATCTACATGCAATAGGTAATTCACCTCCCAAATGGTATCCAATTATGTATAAGGGTTGCAGAGCTTTGGTGGTAACAAGCGTCAACAGACAAACAGATGGACAGACAGACAGAAAAGGTGACACTATATGGCTTCCACATTTCGATGCAAGGCTCTACAAGTTTATCTCCCTGATAGACCAGAAATCTCCTGAAAAATGCATTAATCTCCCCAGTCACATGACTAGAACATGAAACTTCCCAGCTCACCTGAATAGAACATGAAATCTCCCGTCACCTGACTAGAACATGAAATCTCCAGATCACCTGACTAGAACATGAAAACTCCCAGATCACCCGACTAAAACATGAAATCTCCCAAAACACTGACTTGAACATGAAATCTCCCAGATCACCTGACTTGAACATGAATTCTCTCAGATCACCTGACTAGAACATGAAATCTCCCATCACCTTAGACTGGACTACAAAAAGTATCAAATCTAGCTAATCTTTAGAATTCTAATATTTGAATGACAAAGGCATCATCTTTAGATAAAATGATATTGTGTAAATTAAATATTTTGCTTTAAATCTGCTCCAAAGCACTATAAAATGATTATGTTATTTTTTTTATCATAAAAAAAACTTAATTTGAAATGATGGTATTTTTGTATCGTCAAAACTCCGATAATGGTCACCTCCTTAAATATCCACCTCTTAATTGTATATTCAGTAATTGTCTGAGGTTTCTGATGAACAATTTCACTTATCTCTGACCTCTCTTAAACAGCTAAAATTGTGCAGTTCCTTAGGTGGCTGGTAGAAAGAAGCTGCAATGTAATTAACTATAAGCTACCAAATGTACTTGCTTAGAAGTCAGATCCAACTGCAAACTGCACAGAACCAGATCTACTATCATATAATGCACTGGCAGATATGGGTCTATGCAGTTTTTTAGGACTAATCAGTAGAACAAACAACATAGACCCTGATCTGTCAGTGCATTATGCATAGGCAGATCTGGGTCTATGTTGTTTTGCAGTTGGACCTAACTTATACGCAATTATATATGGTAGTTTTACGGTAGGGTCACACGAGCTCCTTCACATACCTGTGATATCATTTTTTCCATTTGCTACGATTCCCATTTACAGTGAGAAAATTAGTTAAACTATGCCATACATTTCATTTAATGGTTTTTTTTATTATAAATTCTATGTACTTTTATAAACTCCATTGTATGAGTAACAAATCCCCTAAAGAACTTTTCCAAAATAAAGAAAATAATAACATTTAGTCTTTCTGATGCTTGTCACCAACACTGTAGTTTAAGCCAAATCACCAACATGCTTGTCACCAACACTGTAGTTTAAGCCAAATCACCAACATGCTTGTCACCAACATTGTAGTTTAAGCCAAATCACTTATGAGATGTTGATAAGACCATATTTTTCCACAATTGTTAGACATTTTAATTTGATGTTTTATTTAACAGCACAGAAACGCCTGAAAGGTTATATCATGCTGAGGTAATTGGAATAAAGTGCCTTGTCCAGGAAAAAAACCATGGTAGCCGACCAAACCAAACCTAACCACAGTGGATAACAAGTGTGGACAAATATCCTCCTATCCTCAATTGTCCATTCACACTTATCACAGCTATCTACAAGGTAACTATGAATCTGTTACTCACAGGTATGATGTAGTGCTTGTATCTGTTGTATATCTTTTCCCTCTTGACAGGGTCATTAGGGTACAGGGACTTTCTTGCTAGAGCCAACAGCATCTCTCTTCTGAGCTTCATTGCCAACCGGGAGTTCAGGTCACGTTCGTGTGTCTGAAGATGAATAAATCAATTAATCCAAACAATCAATAAATCATTAATTAACCAATTAATAAGTTGATCAATCAATCAATCAACCAATCAATCAATCAATCAAATGAATTAAAAACCAGTTCTCCCTCCTCTGCTTTGATGCTAACAAGGTGTTCAGGGCTGGAAGATAATGACATTTTAAGTTTGATATTTGATATCAACCAATCACAAAAGATTTTATTATTGAAAAAGTCTTTTTTGATTGTGTGAGATTGCCAATTTAATCTCAAACTTAAGCTTATGAGTTTCTCATTTCAAGGCCAGGTGTATATCCACCCATCCAGTAAACAATCAATCGATAACTATAAATGTGTTCATGATACACTGATGCCCCACTACAGTGCCTGAAATGATCTACCATATATACTCTCTTATAAGTATAGTCCAACTGCAAACAACACAGACTCTGATTTGCCATCGTATAATGCGCCAGCAGATCAGGGTCTATGCCGTTTGTTATATTGATTAGTCCTAACAAACTACATAGATCAAGGTGTGCTGGCACATTGTGTGACAGCAGATCTGGGTCTGTGCAGATTGTAGTTGGACTCAATTATAAGTGAGTGTACATGGTAAATGCAAAACTTAACCAAGGTGTGATGAATGGAAGGAAGAATGGACAGACGGACAAGAGTAACACTATATACCCCTACTACTGTCATGATGGGGCATAATAAAAGCATTTAAAATCTTGACGATCATATTTTTGTGGTGAAACAATAAAATAAAAGATTACAAATTAAAAATTGAACAATTAAGTAAATCTGATGTCTAAAAATAAATACAGTGAAACCCCGCTATAACGCGATATTTGGGGTCCATAAAATTCTATCGCGGAAAAAGCGGGGTCGCGTTATTGCGGGGTTTTACTATCTTTTACTTCATTCAGAGAACAATGTATACACGTCTAATATAGAGCATGAATAGGGTAGCAACACCGTTTACTATCTGATATCGATCCGTCTTTGTTTTCCCACATGACAACCCTTTGATTGAGCCACGAGTTTGATCCTTGTTCAGTGGCAAGTAACAGAGAGTGGTTATTTGAAATCCCTGTGATCTTGCCGCCCAAGCTCAGTCTCTACATAAGCACCCACATATGACAATCTTTGATCTTGCCGCCCAAGCTCAGTCTCTACATAAGCACCCACATATGACAATCTTTGATCTCGCCGCCCAAGCTCAGTCTCTACATAAGCACCCACATATGACAATCTTTGATCAACCACCGCATTGTCTGGCGCTTGGTTGTTACAGGATGAATTGAAGTCCAGCGCACATGTTGGCGGCTTATATTTTTTGATGTTTATTAAATCGTGAGAATCTTTTATCAACCACCACATTGTCTGATGATCGGTTGTGTATGCAGTTAAAGAAGAAAAACATGTCGGCTATTGTTTGAGCAATGATTGTATACAGAATGAATTGAAGACAAACACAAAGAAGACTTACTGGCTTTACTCATGGATCAGTAATAAGTAACATTTCCGATAATGTTTATTTTGGCATAACACTTCAAGAAATTCGTGAAATTGTTAAATTTCAGAAGCCACGCCACGATCGAATTCATACGTGATCTCTTCCCCAAAATGATAATAAACTTTTTATACACTACTTCTCGTACTTAAATTTTTTTTTTTTTCTGTGTACGAGAAAAATACATGTACATGTATATCAAATTTCAGGAACCACGCCACAAACGTATTATACTCGAATTCATACGAGATCTCTTCCCCAAAATGATACTATAATATACACATTTTATACACTATTTCTCGTACTTTGAAAAAAAAATATTTCATGTGCGAATGAATATATGAAATTTTGGGAGCCACGCCACGATCGCGTTATATCCGAATTCGCGTTATAGCGGGGTTTCACTGTATAGATAAAATAACAAGAAAATATTTTATAAACAAGAGTGAAAATTCCATTTAAAAAAATCTGTTAAATATATTTTGAGATATTTCAGTTGTAACATTTTCTGAGAGGAATTTTTTTTTAAAGTTATTATTATTCATGAGATTTTATTTTATTATAGACAATGATTTGTGAATTTTTTAAAAAATATCTCTTAGTACAAAATAATTGTGATTGTTTTTTGTGGCTGAAGTGAAGTGATGTAAAAAAAAATAGTAATACACATTGTGCATCATAATTTGGATAAGTTAAGCATATCAAAATTTAGAATGTAAAATAATTTTAGTAAAATTTTAATTTCTTAAAATATCAACATTATATCTGACAGTCTTCATATTTCATAAAACACATTTTAAATATTGTGAATACAACAGACACATACAAAAAAAGGAGATATATGTCATTTACCTCTCCAGGACACTGAATTTTCTAAAAAATTAGATTTGAACTTTCAGTTCATCACCAGTATAAATCAGTTTTATTTCTTCTCACATAAACATGTATTTTTAATATCAGTATATTAATATCATTTTAGAATAAATGCATTCTAAATTAAAAAAAGATTTTTGGTTTTTCTTGTCTTAAAATAATACTCACATTATTTTAATCTGTTTCCCTCTTCTGTAATGTAATCAAAACCAGGATATGGTAATAAGTTTACAATAAGTTATCTCCCCTGATAAATCAACATATGCTCATAACTTCAAAACTACTTGAAAAATTTTGCTAAAATTTTCACTTTTCTTTATCTTAAGATGTCCTATACATTTTTTATTCTTGCTAATTTCTAGACTTTGTTGTCACATTAAGCCTGACCCATTGTAATTTAAATAAATGGTAAACTTCTGAAATACCATTTTCGACAGATTAACATTTTTTTCAAAGTTCTATTTATTTCATGTCCCCTTGATAAATTAAGTTATTAAGCCATCTGTACAAAAGGATCACATTATCACTGATTTCTCAATGGCTACTTTGCAAAATACTGGATAAAATATCTCTGATAGTTACACTATTATTGCAGAAAAATTACAAGGTCCATGCTTTTCACAATTTAATTAATGTTTTGAAACTCCAGACTATATTGGATGATAGCAATTTTCACAACAAAGAGATAAATAAATCAATAAATGTCCCTGTCATATTACTTTGGTTTGATCAGATACAATTGCTCAATTACTGTATTAAATCGAAATTCACAATCATTAGGTAACAAGTTGAATGATTAGAAAATTATCTACTACTGTAATCAACATCCTGAGGCATTAGACTGGACACTGTTTGTATGTGTTACCTGCACATGATCATTGTCATTCAGGAATGGTATTGATCATTGTTTAATGTACTCGCGGTTGCAGCAAATACCTGGAGGGACTAATTGTATTTCAATCTCACCTTCAAAGACATATCGGTGTGTGAACAGTGTTAATTAGTCTTATATACATTAATCTGGACCAGATATTGATACCTATTAACAGACGGTGTACTGGTATATTAAGGCAGGGACTTACAATATTTACTAATGTATAAGTCGGATTGAACTGCAAACTGCATAGATTCAGATCCGCTGTCACATAATGCACCCACAGATCTAGAATACATACAGGGATTGAAAACTCCTGATCAATCTTGTAATGCCTCAATACAAAGAGATTTAGTGGGAGTGAAAACAAAGGAGTGGACGGAAAAGGGCAGAGAACTTATCCTGCCTGTTTTAAGATGAAATTAATATCATTTAAATAAGTTCAAATATTTGTCTGTGTAGTTTCTTTGTAACTGACATTCAAGTTTTGGTTAAAAAGTTTCAAAAGTAAAACACTTCAGAACTTGACAGCTAGTCTTTGGTTAAATATGATACCTTTTTCCACACACGGCAATTCTGTTCCTGCATGTTACTGGACATAATTGATGTCATCTAAATTGACATAAGATATTGTTCATCAGTTGAAATTTTAAAAAGGATTGGAATTGTAAAATGTATGTTATTAAGTTTTATATTTAAACTGTTGGTGTGGTTGACAGTGTAAACAATTCAAAGCATGTGAGAAGTACCTTCCTCTGCACAAGACATTTTTGTAACTGCATGTTACTGGACATAATTGATATAATGTAAATCAACATAAGACTTTGTTCATTAGTTGAAAGTTTGAAAAGGGTCAGAATTATACAAATTATGTTCTTGAGGTTTGAAGTTAAACAGGTGGCATAGTTGATAGTGTAACAATTCACCACATGTAAGAAGCACCATAATGAACTTGTAACTTCACACATGAGTTATAGCGAACACGATATAATACTAGAGGTGAGAGAATTTCTAATCCCTGTATGCGTAAGTCCCCAGTTAAGGTAAGTATTCTACTTAATACACACATAATTTCAGGACCAAAATTATCTATGAATCCAATTTATACAGTTTAATGGTCTATTCAAATACCATATTTTGGTGTGCATAACATGTTCTTATGTATAACATGCACCCCGATTTTTCACCAGGATGAGGTGAAAATATTAGTTCTGCCATATGGAGCACATGCGATATTCTAAATTTCAAAATCTTGATGATTTCAATCCGTTTACGTTGTGAAACAACAATCTGACATTTTGGACAGTGCACTGATTGTTATTTGTTACATGACATTTTATTGGTTTGCTATAAAACAGTGCTTGACTGTTTCTCTGTTCTTTTCTGTGCTTAATACTTGTACATAGCTTTGATGGTTAAATTGTCTCTCTCGGTGTAGAAGTTTCTTACACGGCACATGTTGATATTTTGTCTGACTGTATTCATCCAGATTCAAGACTCGACACCCCAGGCCAGCCTGAGTCAGCCTCCTTGGTGTGTCCCTGTCAAAGGCCCTGAGCTTCCATTTCCTCGGCATGAAATAGCCAATTATATATTAAAGTGCCATTAAACCCAACAAAAACAAAACAAATCAAGATCGAACACAAAAGATGGCATGTGAAAGTTCAGGTCCAATATTTATACTTATTTGGACTAGCATGACATCTGTAAAATATATCTATGTGTCAAAGCTTCAAATTAACCAGGACAATGCATTGTAATTATGTTGGGCACATCAAGGCTTTAGTCAGCACAGATTACCTCAGAGAAGTATCAAACACTGTGATTTAAGATGAGTATTAAAAAAGAAAACCGAGTTTATTTTCAAAAGAAAAGTATGTAACCTGCAAATTTTGATACATTAACTTAATCTTAAGTTTCACGATATGTATCAATGTTACCATAATGTGGTATTGTGCACAGCTTGAAAGTATTCATGACAAAGTACACGAACAAATTACCATGGTATTTTGCACAGCTTGAAAGTATTCATGACAGAGTAGATGAACAAGTTACCATTTACATTTGCATTTCTGGTTGGGCCTCAGTAAAAAAAAGTATACAATTATGTGAAATGAAATGAGTTTATTAATATATGCAATTAAATAACATGACTATTGAGGTTTGTAAGCATTATTTATTTTTTATATAAGGCTACTAAACAACGTAGTTACAATGCTATGAATTTAATATTTCACACAAACTGCACCCCCACCCCCACCATCACCACCCCGGTCTTGAAAATACAATGGAGACAACTTCAAACAAGATGTTTTGTTCCCAGAGAAAAGAACGTTTGCATGCTGCCTTCATCTTAGGTAAGAATCATTTTAATACAATGAATTTAGTATACAGCCAAAACAGTTTTGATTTAAGTATGACTTAAGATCTGTAGAACTTAAGTTGATTCAAAGCAACACAAAATGATGAGGCACTTTCACTCTGACAGAACTTACCATATATACTTGTTATGAGTCAAGTCCAACTGCAAACAACGTAGACCCTGATCTGCTGTGACATAATGCACCAGCAGATCAGGGTCTATGCTGTTTGTTCTACTGATTACTCCTACCAAACTGCATAGACCCAGATCTGCCAGGCTGTTATGCAGCAGCAAGTCTTGGTCTATGCAATTTGCAGTTGGACTTGACTTATAAGCAAGTATATACAGTAATCTAACACTTAATCTGGATGATCATTAGAACAATGAAGTCGCAGGTGTATTGTCATATTCATGATATTTGCTGATATCGTCCTATTCATGATATTTGCTGATATTGTCATATTCATAATATTTGGTTAATTTTGTCATATTCATGATATTTGCTGATATTGTCATATTCATGATATTTGCTTATATTGTCATATTCATGATATTTGCTGATGCATTTATCCCTATATTTTTTAACGAAAGGACAGTTTACCTTGCTTCCCTCAATCAAGAAATTAATCTACCATAATTTATCCACCATCATTTTAGTTGATACACAGTGGGCCCTTACTACAAAACCCCTCAATATACTGCTGCCCCTTTTATAATGCAGGTATGATAACTGATCCCTTTAATTCATCTGAATTAAATTTCAATTTCATTCTACCATTGGTAACTTAATTATTTCATATAGTTTTAGTTCTTAGCCAATAAGAACCAATTATAATATCAGTTCTAACCAGTAAATACCCCATTTTTGTGTTTGTATGCACTGTTATGACAAAACTTTACTGGAATATCCTTCAATATACAACTCTCTAACTTCAAATACAGGTCATATTTATGGCTCCAGTGAACAGTGTTATAAGAGGGAGCACTGTACCACCATGTCAAACATGACCATATATCTTGCATTTATTGGACATGACTACATATACTGTATTCATACGACATGACCACATATACTGCATTTATCAAACGTGACTACATACACTGCATTTATGGGACATGACCACATATACATGTACTGTACCACATTTATTGGATATGACTATATACTGCATTTACTGGATATGACTACATACTGCACAAATATCGGACACAACCACATGTACTGTATCTATCTGACATGATCACAAATACTGCATTTATCTGAGATGACCACATATGCAGCATTTATCGGACATGATCTATATATGCTGCTTTTACCCGTGTATAAGGTACATCAAACTGTGAACACCACTGACCCAAATCTGCCATCACATAATTCTTATAACTGATGGATTTCCAGACCAGTGAGATTGCCTCCTCCTTGAGCATAGCAATTTATGTACAAATTATTATATACTGTATGTATTTGCATAGAAGTTTAACTGCAAACTGTATAGACCCAGATCTGCCATCACATAATGCGCTGGCAAATCTGTGTCTTTTTAGTTTGTTAGGAGTAATCAGTAGAACAAACAACATAGACTCTTATCTCCCAGTGCATTAGGCAATGACAGATCAAGGTCTATGCTGTTTGCAGTTGGACCTGACTTATAAGCAAGTATAGATGGTAAATTGGCAGACATTAAAATTTTTTTACCTTTGACTAGTGCTTTGTGTATTCCCCTACCCCTGATACTCATACACACATTCATCAAATTTTCAATCATTCTTGCTATACTCTGGTTTGATACATAATGTGGTTGGTGGTTATGGATCCCAACTACCATGTCAAAGCAGGGTTCCCCTGTCATTAATATTTATAGACATCATCCTGTTAGATTTGATGACAACTGCACCACACTTCCAGTGCGTGTGAGACTACAGATAACTATTAACCACCATATCTGAACAATGCACAGAAATTCCTGTACATTTTACCCATTATGCACTGCACCAACCAATCACTACAATTCAGAGGGGAGTTTCAGACTTAACTCAGACCAACTGTTATGTGAATGATGTCACTGTTGTGAGATTGGATTGAACTAACCAATCAGAAGACAGAGATTTTAGTAGTTACTGGCCTATGATATTGGCTTGAAAATTTAGGTGGATACCAGCCAAGTTCATAAACAGATTCTATCCCAATCAATCAAAAACTTAGACATGTTAACAAGTTCACAAGCCAAATTTACAAGTAGATTCTATCCTTCAAAATCAATGAAAACTTGTATACATGAACATCTGAGCAAATACTGACACTAACATTCATTTGCATATGAAATGGAAAAAATTGTGTAGCATATTAAATGTTTTAAATAAAAATATTTTTAAAATTCTTTTTAATATACTTTATGCTTAATATAAAGAAATATTTTGCAGATTGGACCAGTACAGACATTTGCAGAGATGTACCAGAAGTACAGACATTTGCAGAGATGTACCAGAAGTACAGACATTTGCAGAGATGTACCAGAAGTACAGACATTTGCAGAGATGTACCAGAAGTACAGACATTTGCAGAGATGTACCAGAAGTACAGACATTTGCAGAGATGTACCAGAAGTACAGACATTTGCAGAGATGTACCAGAAGTACAGACATTTGCAGAGATGTACCAGAAGTACAGACATTTGCAGAGATGTACCATAAGTACAGACATTTGCAGAGATGTACCATAAGTACAGACATTTGCAGAGATGTACCAGAAGTACAGACATTTGCAGAGATGTACCAGAAGTACAGACATTTGCAGAGATGTACCAGAAGTACAGACATTTGCAGAGATGTACCAGAAGTAGACATTTGCAGAAATGTACCAGATATACGAACATTTGCAGAGATGTACCAGATATATGAACATTTGCAGAGATGTACCAGATATACGAACATTTGCAGAGATGTACCAGATATACGAACATTTGCAGAGATGTACCAGATATATGAACATTTGCAGAGATGTACCAGATATATGAACATTTGCAGAGATGTACCAGAAGTATAGATATTTGTAGATTTACCAACAGTATTGAAATTTGCAGAGATGTACCAAAAGTGTAGACATTTTTGCAGAGATGTACCAGAAGTATGGACATTTCAAAGATATTTTTATCAATAATTAGGACAGCACGGTTAGGCTCTATGTTCAAAGAATTTTTCAGGATTACAAAACCTTGACACATTTATGATAAGATTATAATACAGGGAAAGTAACTTCAAAGAAGACAAGTGGCCATATTTATCATGCAGAATGAAAGAAATAGTTTAAACAGACCCCTAGTTTTAACTTGTTATATAAAACAACACAGAATTAATATTTTAAATGTGTGGAAGTTTTCTACATGGTTTTATTTTCATAATTTTTACAACCTGGTCAGAAATTATGAAAACTTAACCTTGCAGAACAGAATAAAATGATAAGAAAAATCGCTAAATTATGAACATTTAATCTTGGGAATTTCACACTGAGAAATTTAACAACAATAAAATTTCCACATGACTGTGACCTATCCAACAATTCTAAAACTTTTAGTACTATCACCTGGAAAAATCTGCTTCAACTTTAAGTTGCATCAAGAAAATGTGTATCCAACAGATCACACTTTTAGACCAGAAAACATGTACAAACCAATATAATTATTTAAAATTATTGCCAATGATAAATTAAGTATATGTTTTGCATTAAGAGTAGAAGATTTTAAGTTACCTAGGAGATAAAATATTTACATTGAAAGCTTATTTATCATCAATAATAGTTTTACAGTTGTAAAAAGGACTGAATCCACCATTTCTCATTGAGCACCAATTTTCATGGGGTACCAATTTTCATGGAAATCATGCTAGAGATCCATGCCAGAGATCTGAGATTAAATGTCCTGATTTTTTTGTGCTGTGTCTCTTACAAGCACTGCGGGGATCGGGGGGCCGAGTGGTCTAAGGTGCTCGCCTTTACCAATCACTATCATCTCACCTCTATCCGCGTGGGTTTGAGTCTTGGACTCGGCCAATGTGGTTATGTGAGAAAGCTTGCCAGTAGCTTCCCGTGGGTCGGTGGTTCTTCCCGGGATTTTTCCCGGGTTCTTCCTCCACCAGATATACCGGCCGCCATGTATAGCCTATCATGTGCTGAAAAATGGCGTTAAACCCATAAAACCAAAACCAAACCAAACCTTACAAGCACTGCCAGTTGAAGGAAAAACTTGTGAAAATTCTTTAATAATTTATTAACAAAGAAAGATATTGAAAAAATGTGACTGGGTGCATCACAAACGGTTTTCAGCTATCATACCGGACATACTTTTTAAACAAAACAAGAAGAGATTACTTTACTGTCAAAGCTCAAAAATAAACATAAAATTTAAAGTCATAAATTTATGATTGTGTATTGAAAATGGAAGATCAATTTTCATTAAAATTGAGATGTAACATCCTTGCATGGCTAGTTGTCCATAAAAATTGACATTTTGCAATTTTACTATCATAATTTCAAGAAATTTGACAAGGATTTTTAGCCAACCTTCTTACTTAACTTTAGAGATTCAAATCACCCATTCAAGAGGAGTAGCGATAACAAGATTTTCAAGATGGTTGCCATGGCAGTCATATTGGATGTCAGATCAGCAAAACAACAACAACAACAACCCTGAAAATTAACTGGCCAGTCCCTAAGTGTACCAACTATTTTCTGTTTTGCAAGTGTATTAAATGCTTCAAACAATACATATTATTTATTTTCTTTTATTCAAATTTGAATTTCCAGTCATTTTCTGTACGCTTCTCTGAGTGGATAACTTATTCACAATTTGTACCACATGTGCACTGACCCCACCCATCTTGGGACCTCAAAACACTTTTTGAGTCTCAAAAAAAACCCCAAAACTGTCTGGGAGATTGGTAGATATGCTATTAAGACTAAACCCAGTAAAATATCATGGAGTTAAAAATGTTTATAAATGGAAAGGGTTTTATGATAATGTAATCAACTTCATTGGAAAGAAAACTTGACCTCAAGGTAATTAAATGATGCAACTCACAAGCATCATAATCCCCAACAAAAAGACTGGTATATATCTACTTTTTACTAAGTAATGACACAAAACATTTTCTTTCATACAACAATTTGCAAGTGAAATATTCAGATTGTACGGACATAACTCTTATCAAAACTGATGCAAAGAAATCTGAAAAGTTCCATAACTCTTATCAAAACTGATGCAAAGAAATCTGAAAAGTTCCATAACTCTAATCAAAACTGATGCAAAGAAATCTGAAAGGTTCCAGCAAAAAAATAAGATGGTTTTAGTACAAGATGATACTAAAACATGTCAAATAACTCTGATCTCTACTAGTGATTACATTTTTGGCTAATTGGCTGACAGTAATTACTGATAGATGATATAATTGTCTTTAAGGCTCCTGTATTTCGATGTCCATGAATTTCATATCTAGATAAATATCTTAAAATGTGAAATGAAGAAATATATTTTACAGGTATTGTTTATACTCGCTTACAAGTCAGGTCCAACTGCAAACAAGACAGATCCTGATCTGCTACTGCACAATGTGCCAGCAGATCAAGATCTATCTTGTTTGTTCTGCTGATTACTCCTAACAGAATGCAAAGACCCAGATCTGCCGGTGCATTATGTGATGGCAGATCTGGGCCTGTGCAGTTTTCGGTTTGACTTGACTTATTAGCAAGTACAGACGGACAGACAAAAGAAAGGTTTTTGATGAAAAGACTGATGGACAGGCAAGCAGACAGGTGATCACTAATGGACAGACAGACAGACAAATGATCATTAATGAACTTAAAAACTAGTAATTACTCCTGAGAACACGAAGATCAAAGCATTGAGAATAATCACGACATGGAACAAAATCAAAGGTACAAACATAACATGCAAGATATTGAAAATCATGTTCCTTTTTTATGATCATAAGCCAGTACCAATATCCCTTTAAGTACATTAATCTTAATTATACATGTTTAAAGTCTTTTCTTTTGTTTATCTCTTAACAGAGAATTAATTAAAATTAATAAAATATTTTGGGAAAAGTATTTAGCAATTACTTTTGAAGAGCATTTTCTACTGAAATGATTCTATATTGTTTTAAGTGCTACATAGAAACTGCACACTATATCAAGGGAGGTAACCACTCTGACCACCCATTTCCTTGGGGTAAGAATTTGAGTTATGTCCCTTTACATATCTTTCCTGGCCTTTCAAAGTCAAAAGGCCAGAGGAGCTAAATACAGAAAGGGCCTTATTATTAGAAACTCAAACTATTCTTAGCAACAGACAGTAGACAATATGCCATTGGCTTTGATGGCTGAAATCTCTCCAAGCCAAAACAAAAAGTAGGAGAGAGTTTACATAAAGATTATCAGACCAGATGCTGATGTTTACATACCATAAATTAAAGAGAAATAATATCAGAATAAAAGTATGCATACCTTACTGGCTGTATGTAAGCATGTTTCTCACTGAGAGTTGATGTATTTGCATCTGTGTGTGTGTAAGTGTGTTAAGAGAGAGAGAGAGAGAAAGAGAGAGAGAGAGAGAGAGAGAGAGAGAGAGAGAGAGAGAGAGAAAGAGAGAGAGAGAGAGAGAGAGAGAGAGAGAGACTCTGATATGATGTAAAGAGACTGACTGATATGGATAAAGAGGATACCTATTATTTACTAACAAAATTCCTGTTTTAGCAAAAACTGATTCCAGAACTTTGGGGCTCTTGACATAGCCTTTTCTTATACAATTTTACTCAGCAATTAAAAATAATATATATCACTCCAGACTTGGTAATTTTATTGGAAATGTACAGAAAACAAGACTCTTGATTAGTTTGACTATTTTGGGGTAAAATTGGGAGTGGAGTGATTTTTTTAAATAAAAGACCACCCCACCCCCCATCACAATGTTTGAGATCAAAACACAATGCTTTTTACCCCTTGCACACCCCTCAACCTGACCTGTTTTTGTGAAATTTTGCAGTTTTGATGCGATGGAGTAAGTGTGTTTTTATACGATGGAGTAAATATGTTTCTTCAGAATATGTCCATGCACCTCTCTTTCTTGCATCACATTTTCTGCAATTTTTATCACATGACATCAGTTTCTATGTAGTGCATAGACTGACATTATGCATTGATGATTACAAAGGTCAGACCTTAACAGTGCTCAATGAAATTTTTGTTCAGACACAGGCCCATGGCAAGTGGCTTTAAAAAACATTAACTTGCCCTGACTCAAAATATACTTACCCGACAGGGACATATTTTATTAATATTATTTTGACACACTGTTGAAACTGCTATACTTTAAATAAACAAATATATATTAATGATTTAAACTGACTAATTTTCTGTGTGTATTTGCCTCTCCTAATAGTGTACTGCCCAAAAAATGGTGTGTGATCTTACCCACTAAAATCTGACATTAAAAGCACTGTTTTCTCCAGGTCATGATGGAAACCAGTACTCATCAGTTTCATCTTCTGAATGCTGCAAAAATCTCCACAATGAAATACAGAGAATGGAAATAGTACTATTCCCATTTATCAGTCCCATGCTTCGCTTGGTACACAGGCAACTCACTTAGAATATGGGAGAGGCCCAACTTTTTTATTTAGAGGGGCCCCGGGCATTGGGCTATCCAATTTTGCTTAGCTCTGTTTAACACAAACTCTTAAACTCATAGACAATTCCAATGCTGTCATCAAGGAAAAGTGATAACTATCTGTATGTGCAGGTGGAACAATAATAAAGACAATTTCTACATGTTGATCAATCAAGGAGTATATGACATCAATGGCTGCATTTAACATTACCTTCAGTATGTAATGATCCAATCCATAAGACTCATCTATAAAATCCTGGGTTCGTCGTGTGACCATTATACTCATGTATCTGTCCAAAATCTCACTGTACAATACAACCTTCTTTACCCGTGGCAACCACAGGTGAGGCACTCTGAAAAGAGACAGAGAGTATATGTATGCCTGAATTATACCATGGCAACCACAGGTGAGGCAGATCTGGGTCTATGCAGTTTGTCGGGACTAATCAGTAGAACAAACAACATAGATCCTGATGTGCTGATGCATAATACACTGGCAGAGCAGGGTTTATGTTGTTTGCAGTTGGACATGACTTATCACGAGTATATACAGTATTACAAAAATGCTCTCCCTTGCAGGCATGTGTCCCTTCTATAGAGGTTAAGTATTTAAGAAAAATGAAAATTGGGTTCATACATATTGTACTTGTTAACCAGGTGTCTTTAAAGACAGGTTTCACTTTAACAGAAGATCTTGACATGATGAACATATGTCACTAAAATTTCAAACTTAAAATATACATGTAATAAGTTCAACTTGCAAATGTACGATATATGAGTTTCCAGTGCAGGATATATGTGTTTTCAATGCTGGATATCTGAGTTTTTAATGCAGGATATTTGTGCTTTCAATGCTTTGCAGTCCAATCCATATTTTTTAAAAACATATTTACATATTTCTAAAACAACTTTTTGAACCTAAATTTTGAATCAGTTAAGAATTTTTCAGTATTCCCAAAAAAGTTAAGAAAATAGCAGAAGGAAATTCTGAGGATTTTTTGCAGCCTTTTAGGGAAGAGATGAATGAATAAGTAGTACATGAATATAGTTAAATTAAATAATATGACACCCTTTGTCCATTCCTCTACCAAGTCATATATCACTAAATATAAGCAAATATAAGTAAAATGTAATTGTGTACTAATCATAGTACTAAATATACATAACAATTAATGTTTAATATTTAATCTTATATAACAAAAATATTGTACCTTATAGAAAAGTAAGAAAAGACAACGATGTTCAACTTAGACAATATACATTTTTCTGACTCTTCTGGTTCCAGATTTATTCAAAACCTCTTTCACAGAAGTAGTTATGTGTAATTAGGAGATTTTATACATAAACTTGTGAATTTCTTCACTCAGGCAGCTGTGGGTGTCACATATTTTTTCCCAAGCTCTTTTATGTAAATTTCAAACTCTGACATCTCTGTGGGATCTGTAATACTCAGTTTCAATACAAGTTAGAAATATAGAAATGGCATTTATTCTACCACTATTTGCTTTGCCAAACTGAATACCCTGCATACACATGTAATGGTTAATGGATATACAGCGTTACATGGTATATTCTGTTTGTGACTTTGAACCAACAAAAAGTGATCACTGGTGAGACAAATGCATCAATTTTGCCCAGATTTATTTGGCATTAATCATTTGAAAGAAGTTTGCATCATCAAATCAACTTCTTGCTGAAAGAAAACTTATAGCCAGGAATCAAAGTAAAAAAAGAAAATCTAAGAGATATCACATGTATTAAAAAAAAAAAATACAAAAAGATATGTCTATACATCAGGGGTGTCCAACATAAGGCCCGCGGGCTGGATACGGCTCGCCAGACTCATTATTTATTATTATTCATTATTATTGACATCAAATCTGGCCCTCCATAGCAAATGAGTTTGACACCCCTGCTCTATATGATATTAATCCTTTTTAGTGATGCATTTTAAAATTGATTTATATGTTTGACTATAGGAAAATGATTTGCAAGGATACAATTTTGAGTGGAGAATACACTCAATGGGATATTCATGAATACCATATATAATTGCTTTGAAGACAAGTCCAACTGCAAACAACTAAGACCCTGAACTGCCGTTGCATAATGTGCTGGCCGATCAGGGTCTATCTTGTTTGTTCTACTGATTACTCCCAACAAACTGCAAAGACCCAAATCTGCCGGTGCATTATTTGATAGCAGATCTGGGTCTGTGCAGTTTGCAGTTGGGGTTGACTTATAAGCGAGTATAGATAATAAGTGAGTTCAGGCATTATAGAATAAATATGCATGTGTCGGTATTTCCATCATTGTATAGCTTTCTTAGGGCAGACGTTTTTCTATTTTAAACAGCACCATATCATTTTACAAAATCTTTAAATATAGATTAAAAAATTTAATATAAAGCTGATACAAAAGTAAAGAAGATATAACAACTGAAAACTACAACATAATTCTGTTTTTGTAAAACACATATCCATTTGCTTTCCAGTTTTTATTTCGAGCCCAAATTTTCAGCTTCTTGGGTAAGAATTGCTTCCAGTGACAAATATCAGTTGGATATGTACATTTGTCTTTTTGTGCCCACTAAGTATGTACATAGTTATGCACACTAAGTATGTACATGGTCATGCACACTAAGTATGTACACGGTTATGCACACTAAGTATGTACATCGTTATGCACACTAAGTATGTACATGGTTATGCCCACTAAGTATGTATATGGTTATGCACACTAAGTATGTACATGGTTATGCCCACTAAGTATGTACATGGTTATGCACACTAAGTATGTACATGGTTATGCACACTAAGTATGTACATGGTTATGCACACTAAGTATGTACATGGTTATGCACACTAAGTATGTACATGGTCATGCACACTAAGTATGTACATGGTTATGCACACTAAGTATGTACATGGTCATGCCCACTAAGTATGTACATGGTTATGCACACTAAGTATGTACATGGTTATGCACACTAAGTATGTACATGGTTATGCCCACTAAGTATGTACATGGTTATGCACACTAAGTATGTACAATGTTATGCACACTAAGTATGTACATGGTTATGCACACTATGTATGTACATGGTTATGCACACTAAGTATGTACATGGTTATGCACACTAAGTATGTACATGGTTATATAGTTGAAATCTCATTAGCTTCTATGCTGTGGACCCCAGGGTCAACGACAGCTGCATTTATAAATCTTTCTTTCCGTACCCAGTAAGTGTATATATGGTTATAGGGTCAAGATCTCAATAACTTCAAAGTTATGACCCTTGGGCTAAGTTCCTGGGAGTAGGGATGGGCCCCTGGTCAGTGCCAGCTGTATGTATAAATCTATCTTTTCATGCCCAGTAAGTGTACACATGGTTATAGAGTGGAGATCTCAACAGTTTCATTTGTAGGACCCTAAGGCTAAGACCCTGAGGTAAGAATGGACCCTGGGGTCAATATCAAAATTGCATGTATAAATGTCTTTCCATATCCAGTATTGTCTATATGGTTATAAGGTTGGGATCTCAATAGTTTCTATGTTGTGATCCAGGAGCTAAGTCCCAGAGGGATATGGAAATACCCTAAAGCATGACCCAGTGATCCCAATCTGACATGTTGACACTTGGGAGATTAATCACACAAGTCTGTTTTCAGACATGTAAGACAAAGAACTCTACCCTTAACCCCATTTCCAGGGGATAGATCAAAATTCCAGAAGTACTGGCAAAATCTACACCCACAAGACTATCATAGACTCAACTTTCATGTGTCTAGCTCTAATGGTTTAGAGGATATCAAATGTAGGTACTAATGCCTATATGTATGGGCAGACAGACAGACTGCATAGCAATATTCCTGCATGGGAATAATAAGCAAGATATCTGAGGTATGTATCTGTAAATGTCATCATAATCATCATCATCACCACCATTACTATCATCATCACCACCATTACTATCATCATCACCACCATTACTATCATCATTGTCACCACCATTACTATCATCATTGTCACCACCATTACTATCATCATTGTCACCACCATTACTATTATCACCACCATTACTATCATCATCATCATCATCACCACCATTACTATCATCATCACCACCATTACTATCATCATCACCACCATTACTATCATCATTGTCACCACCATTACTATTATCATTGTCACCACCATTACTATCATCATTGTCACCACCATTACTATTATCACCACCATTACTATCATCATCATCATCATCACCACCATTACTATCATCATTGTCACCACCATTACTATTATCACCACCATTACTATCATCATCATCACCACCATTACTATCATCATCACCACCATCATCACCACCATTACTATCATCATTGTCACCACCATTACTATTATCACCACCATTACTATCATCATTGTCACCACCATTACTATTATCACCACCATTACTATCATCATCATCACCATTACTATCATCATCACAACCATTACCATCATCATCATCACCACCATTACTATCATCATTACCACCACCATTACTATTATCATCATCACCACCACCACCATTAATATCATCATCATCACCACCATTACTATCATCATCAGCAGCAGCATCATCACCACCACCATTACTATCATCACCATCATCATTACTATCATCACCATCATCTACTACTACAACTTACCTAGCAGAATCCATTTCCTTCTTGACAAAGCCCTTAATGATTCCTTCTCCACCCCAGAGACCATTGTTGCTCTCCTTAGGATACAGGACTCGGATTGGCACATTCTGAACAGGAATCCTGTTGGAAAAAAAAACTCTAAAAGCTGTAATGGCTTGCCATCGCAAATTCCAACACTTTTTATTTTTTACTGCATATTCCTAAATCCTCTCTCCCCTACCCCCACCCACTCACCTCCAACAGTGACCCAGGGGTCAAAATGTAATTCTGTCACATGTATGATGTGTCTTCTTGCTATTGCTACATGTATGAAGTTTATCAGAAAATATCTGACAATGTCACTGTAATTGAAATATTTGTACTTTTGACCTATGACCCCTTTGCCAGATCTCTAGGCACAGAATAAAAACACTCCTTCTTACAGATGATCACCATACAGACAACACAAAAGCTACTTCCATGTTTCACTGTGGCAAATCTCCAGGCTTTTTATTATCTGTTTGCCACCTCATCCCCACTCAGTTGCTGCCCCCTTTCCCTTTGGACCATGACCCAGGGGTCATACCCCCAAACCCATTATATGTCATGTGCCCTTCCTCCTTAACAATGTATGTACAAAGTGTAGTCTAAAAATATTTAAAAAATGCAGATGTAACAACAATTTTGTATAACTGACCTTTGACCACCTTTCAGGACCCCAGGGGATATGCCCAAAAATCATACCCCTTTTACCAATGGTCACAACATGGGCAACTCAAGTAGCAAACCTAGTTAATTTCCACCCAGCAGTTTAGAAGGATACGTTTTGGGACAGATGTATGGAGGGACAGACTGATGAATGGACAGACAAAAACACAATATCCCTGACACTTTTTAAAAAAGGTATGCGGATAAAAAAGAGGCCATTCTACAAAAGCACACAAGGTGAAGAGAGCTATACATGTGATTTTCCAACTATAAACATTACTGTCCTTCTAGAAAAGACAGGGAAAAAACAGCCACAATGCTGTGTAGATTCCTACTCGATCAGGGGAAATTCCTCATTTAAGGGGACTAAGGAGATCCCTTGGATGATCAAGGTATTCAGGTTATGGACCATCTAATAGCCCTATCTTGACAAACAAATACAGTACAATGGTTGATCTAGTGGCAAAACGTGGTATTACAAGGACAAGGACATATTAGTTTCGTCTGGCACAATTTTTGTATCTACCTAATAATTATTGTGAAAATAAATCACTGTGGTGCATAGATAAATGGATACAGAAATAGTGATTTATATATATATATATATCACTATTTCTGTATCCATTTATATATATATATATATATATATATATATATATATATATATATATATATATATATATATATATATATATATATATATATATATATGTGTGTGTGTGTGTGTGTGTGTGTGTGTGTGTGTGTGGTGCATATATGACAAAAGAGAACATGTCCATATGCTGGTTCATATTTAGAAAAAAGTTTTGAAAATTCAACAGTGTATCAGTAATATCTTTTATTCACATCATCATAATGGATGGTCTTCAGGTAGATACATTATACCTTCAAAATATTTTTGTACATAAACAATTTGACATCATTGTTATGTCAATAATGTTACTGTTTATAGGGCAAGATATTAAAAACTTCTTTACATATATATATATATATACAACACTTGTATACAAAAACACATTTGTAAGACTGACGAAGTCATTAAACTCCCTTCACAGTCCTTGGCTAAGAAAAAATATATATATTTGACAGAAATGCACTCAATATAGGTCCTGTACAGGATGTTATGAAAGTGCATTAAGGTACTGATACAATGTATAAAGTGGTCTATACAAATTAAAACAACCAATATAAGTTTTCTATGGTTATGTTATGATAATGTATCAGTGTATTGATATAATGTACAAAGCATCTCCCTTTTAATTTTTCATGAATCTAAAATAATTAGTTAGAATTATAAAGGTCTGGTTGTAGAGTGCTTATGAAATAAAGTTCCTTTTCTTCTTTGAAGTATTCATTATCAGTAAATAATTTATATGAGGGAAGGACTTTGAAGTTTCCTCCTGAACAGTTATGTAGATGTTGATTAACTTTTAATAATCTGAGATCTTCTCTTCTTATTTGCTGTCTATGTACTGTCATTTTCTTTCCTAGTTCATTTTTCATCTGACCTATATAAAAGGCTTCACATTTCATACATATCAATACATAAATCACATTGTTTGAATTGCAATCCATGTCCTGTTTAACTTTAAATATCTTGTCATTATTAAATTTAGTCAAGTTTCCTTCTATTATATTAGAACATGTTTGACATCTACTCATAACACATTTGGATGCTTGGACCTCTCTTTTAATGAAGTTAAATTTAAACCTTGTAAGAATTTGTTTAAAATTTTTGGGTTGTCTCTTGCTATTAATAATTTTCATTCTTTCCAAAATATTTCTCATTTTATCACTACATCAAAGTAATTGTTCACATGTTCATACCATTGGGAAGATGTTAGTGTTCCATGGGTTATAAGTGGTAATTAAAGGAATTCCACTTGATAATGGGTTAATCTTTCCACAGTTATTTCCCTTGATCAGTCCTTTTCTTTTCGCTCTCAGTATTCCTTGATTGATATTTTCCTCTGGGTAGGTTTGCCCATGAAGATACTGATGTAATTCTGCAAGTCTCTGTTCTCGTGTATGTTTGTCCTTAACAAATGTTATCAACCCTGATGTAAGATTAAAAGGAATGTTCACTTTTATATGTTATGAATGACAAGATTTAAAGTTGAGATAGTTATATGTACCAGCTGGTTTACTATAAATAGTTGTTAAAAATAATTTGATGAGTATATCCAGGAAAAGAATAATTATTCCACTCTAAATTTTTTTTACATTTTTTTAGCTGGATGCAAGTTATTAAGTTCCTGCAAGAATTCTTCTATAGATATATGCTAATTCCATATTATGAAGCAGTCGTCTAAAAATCAATTCCAGTTCTTTCTAAAATAATCCCCAAATTCTTTTCCATGTTTATCCCTCATTCTGTCAAATAAATGTCTGATCTAAGTACCCCAAGACTGGTGTACTATAAGTTGGCACCATCTTGATGGCTAGGTTTGCCTATCTGTGCCTTTTTTCTGTATGTAGTAATTTCCATTAAAGTAAAATATATTGTGTTTGAGTACTAGTTTAAGGGATTCAATTATAAATTCATGATTGAATTGTGAATATATGCTTTCACTTATTTTGTGTAGCCAAACTTTCACTGTTTCTATTCCAAGGTCATGTGGAATATTAGTGCATAAGTTTACTAATTAAAAGTAGTGAGTGTTGATCCCTTGTTCGCGATGTCTGATAATTAATCGGTTGAGAAAATCAATATCATCCATTATAAAATTAGGAACTTCTTTGCAAAGTGGTTTTAATATAATATCAAGCAAATGACTTAGTTTTTGTGTGCAACTATTAGGTCGTACAATACAACTATTAGGTCCTCCTACAAAAGGTCTTTGTGTGCAATTATTAGGTCCTCCTACAATAGGTCTTTGTGTGCAACTATTAGGTCCTCCTACAATAGGTCTTTGTGTACAACTATTAGGTCCTCCTACAATAGGTCTTTGTGTACAACTATTAGGTCCTCCTACAATAGGTCTTTGTGTGCAACTATTAGGTCCTCCTACAATAGGTAGTTGTGTGCAACTATTAGGTCCTCCTACAATAGGTAGTTGAGTGCAACTATTACCTCCTCCAACAATAGGTCTTTGTGTGCAACTATTAGGTCCTCCTACAATAGGTCTTTGTGTGCAACTATTAGGTCCTCCTACAATAGGTCTTTGTGTACAACTATTAGGTCCTCCTACAATAGGTCTTTGTGTACAACTATTAGGTCCTCCTACAATAGGTCTTTGTGTACAACTATTAGGTCCTCCTACAATAGGTCTTTGTGTGCAACTATTAGGTCCTCCTACAATAGGTAGTTGTGTGCAACTATTAGGTCCTCCTACAATAGGTCTTTGTGTGCAACTATTAGGTCCTCATACAACAGGTCTTTGTGTACAACTATTAGGTCCTCATACAACAGGTCTTTGTGTACAACTATTAGGTCCTCCTACAATAGGTCTTTGTGTGCAACTATTACGTCCTCCTACAATAGGTCTTTGTGTGCAACTATTAGGTCCTCCTACAATAGGTCTTTGTGTGCAACTATTAGGTCCTCCTACAATAGGTAGTTGTGTGCAACTATTAGGTCCTCCTACAATAGGTCTTTGTGTGCAACTATTAGGTCCTCATACAACAGGTCTTTGTATACAACTATTAGGTCCTCATACAACAGGTCTTTGTGTGCAACTATTAGGTCCTCCTACAATAGGTCTTTGTGTGCAACTATTAGGTCCTCCTACAATAGGTCTTTGTGTACAACTATTAGGTCCTCATACAACAGGTCTTTGTGTACAACTATTAGGTCCTCATACAACAGGTCTTTGTGTACAACTATTACGTCCTCCTACAATAGGTAGTTGTGTGCAACTATTAGGCCCTCCTACAATAGGTCAAAATTTGAAATCTTCTGGCCTGTTTATTATTACATATTCCAAATTTTGCCTCTGAATTTCTTCAGTGATGGTGTAACATTGGTGGGTTTTTTAAAGGCCGTAAAAGTAACTTGAAAAATGTTCAAAATTAATTAAATAATCATTTTCTTCTTTATATAGGTCATTTCCATATTTTCAATTACTTAGTTGATTAGTTTTTGGCATGTCCATATTGGCTCGTCAACTTATTTCCTGATAGAATTCCTTATCATTCAGCATTTCATATATTTTGTCTCTGTAAGACATGTCCGGTATATATGGTGAATTCCAGAGGCCTGAAACATACATACATACATACATACATACATACATACATACATACATACATACATACATAAATACATAAATACATTAATACATATATACATACATTAATACACGAAAATATGCAACTAGTAATCTGCAACAAACTAGCATTAACTAAACCCTCCCCTTCTCACCAACACCATCTATAGTGGCCTTTGTAGATAAAAAGCAACCTCTTTCTGTATCAAAGTAGAACAATTTTACCATATTTGTCTGCCTTATGAATGGTCACCTTTTCATTGCAGAAGCAGTGATCCTAGAGGAGGGGGTACAACAGTACATGACAGTGAGCTTTCTAACATAGCTTAGAGTAAATTTTAGCAGGGTCCAACAATATCATATACTTAAATCAGGTAGTAAAGTAATCTAATATATGGTATCATGAACTTTTTTAAAAAAAAACTAAAATGACAGTCCTGAAGCTAATAGTTTCATATTTGCCTTCATTGGGCTACTGAATTTCAGCTGAGCTACCATGTTCTTCTCTTGATAGCCCTTTGGGCTTCAATCAGAATTTTAAATTTGTTGGACACTGATTTCACACTTGTAATCCTTAAAGTGTAATGTTGATTTCATCCGACATTTAATCTGCCTAATGAAAAAAAAAACAACAAAGAGAATTGCAACTTTTCTACTACTTTTGATGACATTTCTTAACCTGTTATCATTTTTTGCTCTTTTTCACACCTGTATTTAAATCTCGGATCCATTTTCCATCTGCCCTCCTCAGGTACATAATTGATAGGTGCTGGATCCTGGGTCATGAACTCCCATGCTCTTTTCTTATAGTGTTCTGGCAGCAGCTTATCTTCTTCTGCTGTCCAGTTGTATGTGTAGGCTGCATTCTCTGTAAAGTAAGCAGGCAAAAGTAGAGCAAGTGCAACATAGTAACAAAAAGTCCACTGGCTATTTGTACAAAATTTCTTAAGATAATAACTGAAATCGATATTTAGATGACTGTTATAGTTTGGTTTCGTGTTTTAAGGCACAGCAACACAAATAGGTTATTTAGTGCCTATGTAATCAGAGTAAAGTGCCTTGCCCAAAGACACACCATGGTAGCAAACCCAGGCTGAGCCAGTGCTAGGATTCAAATCTGTGCCCTTTTGGTTGTGAGTCTGGCACATTAACTACTCTGGTTTCTGCCTCCATTGGCTGACTCTTATGACATGCATGAGGGTGCATCAGGCCTATTCTACATCCTTGAACCAGCAGGTGGGGGGCAGGACATTTTGATGAAGGCTATATATGATTTGGAATATGAAAATCTACAAATATACAAGAAATTTTGACATTCACCAAAGAGAAAAATTTTCTTATTCCTGAATAAAATTAGTAATATTTTTAAAATTTGGTATAATCCTGAGGATGTGGAGTGTAAAATGGTGAATAAACAAACATAATGCTTCACAACACGTGGTAATTAATTTGCCTTTATCAGTATCGGGCAAATCAATTTATGTGAGTTCAGTAACATATTATAGTTTATAATGAGATTGAACACAGTATTGGCTGGGCCTAACAAATATGAATTGCACTATATTCCATTATGGTTAACAACCACCTGTTGATTATGGCACGTTTCAGAGACAGAATAATTGTTCTCAGTCTGCAGCTGAAAACAACTTAAGCCAGCTGTACATGCAGTCAGAGACATGCATATCCCCACACTTCATGCATGTTCTTCTGAGAAATGTTTTTAAAAGATCAGAATGTTTCCTACACATCTGTAAATGTCCAACAGTAATATTGCATAGGCTTGGATAAATACTATAGGTAAATAAACAAGACGATTTCTCAAAAATCTCCTTTTTTTACAATTGTTAAAGAAATGTCCTCAAAAATGGGCCATAGGAAAATGGTAACATCTTTTTATACATCTACACCAACCACATATTTAGCCTAAAAAATTTCAATAAAATCCTCCGTGCAGTGTGGGAGAAAAAGTGATGATGAGCTGAATTCTCAAATATGGACCACAGGAAGAAAGCTAAACATTATTGTGCATGAACACCAGCCACATATCTAAGTCTACAAAGTTTCTGCAAAATCCTCCACGCAGTGTGGAAGAAGAAGCAATGACAAACTGAATTCCCAAAATACCCAATTTTTCAAAATTTTTCAAAAAGTATCCCCCAAAAAGAGCCAGAGGAAAAAAATACATCCTTATTGCACATCTGCACCAGCCACAAACCTAGCCTACAAAGTTTCAATAAAAGCATCAAACCAGTGCAGGTGAAAAAGCGATGAAAAGCAGAATTCCCAAATACACCCTTATTTTGGATAATTTCAGAGATATTGCCCCAAAAAAGGACCATGAAAAAAAGTAAAACCTTATTGCGCATTTACACTAATCATATATCTAGCCAGCTAAGTTTCATTTAAAATTCTTTAAGTAGTGCAGGGAGGAGAAATGATGACCTGAATTCTTCAAATACTTCCTTTTTGAAATTTTTTCAATAAATTACTCCAAAAATGGACCAGAGGAAAAAAGGTTAACCTTGTTACACGTCTACACCAACCATATATCCAACGTACAAAGTTTCAATAAAATCCTCCAACCAGTGTATGAGGAGAAGTGATGACAAAGTAAATTTCCCAAAAAATTCCTTTTTTGACAATTTAAGAAATTTCCCCAAAAATTGGACAAGAGGAAAAAAGTTAAACCTTCCTGCATATCTACACCAACCAAATCTCTAGCCAACAAAGTATCAATACAATCCTCCATTTTCTGACAATTTTTCAAAAACTTTACCCTAAAATGGGCCAAAGGAATAAAAGTAAAGTTCTTTGATTAGTGTAAGTCACATGTACACCAAACAAATAATTATTACAGATAAGTAAAAATATAAATAGATATTCAGTACAAGACAGCAATGTTTCCATAGGCAAAAAGCATGCAGATCATGCAATAATGCTTGCATCTCTGTAACAGAATGTTCCCATGCTGGCTTTCTCTGGCACAGGTCCTATCAGGTACTTAGTTAGTTTGGTGTAAAGATTAATCATTGCATGTCGTGCACACGACAGCAAACTGTGACCCTTCCCTTGATAGATCCTAACTTATGCTTATTTGTTATAACTGCATGAATGCTGGAATCCAAACACTTAAAAATATTATTGTTATTATCATTATTAGTATTATTATTATAAGCATTATTATTTGGGACTAAAATACTAGGGAGCTTGAAACCTCCAATGAACTCATAGATATCATCTGATGATGATGATCTTACATTAACGATGTGTGCGGCCATTCGGATATATATATATATATATATATATATATATATATATATATATATATATATATATATATATATATATATATATATATATATATATCATCTGTTCCCTTTTGATATGCAAATGAGGTTGCCAGTGATCTGTTTAACCCTTAGATCAAAGGAAAAGCAGGGTTACTGTGCCCTCAGGCCATAAATCCCAGGTGCACTTAATTACCTAGGTTCAAGGTTGCAGTTAGGTGTAACATTGTTCTGATACCTTCGAATACTCCTATTCTAACTTAAAATCTTTAAATTTGAAAGAAATTTACACCAAAGGAAAAGTGAGTCTCTCTCCTCCATTCAGATATATTTTTATTTGCAATTTTTATGACTAATAGAAAGCAAGATATCTTCAGTGAAAAGATGTCTTAATTCTACCCACATGTGAAATGTGACCTTAAATTTTAAAGTCTAAAAATGGAAAAATATGCTTCATTTTTAGAGGAAAATAGCAGCAATGCATTTTCAATATGTGTGAAATCTATGAATATGATTTATGAATGTATCACTCATATATGTGATATGCAAAAAGTAAAGGTACTGATCAAAAGCAAATTTTGTAAAATTTCAAAAATTTAACTTATACTATCTTTTTCAAAATATCTTGCTAAAACGAGTCAATTACACTAATGCATTCTTGTATCTTTTGCAACTAAAAAGGTGCTTTTATTGTCTCTGTCAATGATGATATAGTGAAACAGTGTGGTTCACAATATGTGTACCATAAACATGGCTCTATTGCCCCTATCTATCCTTGCAGGTCCTTTGATCTCAGGTACTAGGTGCTCTCATAAGCATGTCAAAAGGGAACAGGTGACATTTGGTGGGATATATGATGAGTTTTCTATCCCTGTGCATTTTAGTCCCAGTTATTATTCTTATTCTTATTACTATTATATGGCTGCTTGCTAAACCAATGAAGAGGTGTTGTTATTGTTATCGTTATTCTTGTCATTGTTCAAGTCAAATTAATATCTTATGATTATCTGTCAGATTAAAAGACAAAATTCTACTCTAAATATTATTTGCAATTTTGTGGCGTCAGCTAACAAATTATTTTAGAGAGAAATCAAACTGCATTTCACTAAGATCCTTAATTTTAACCTAGAATGGTAAAGACTGTAAATGTAATATCTGCAAATAAATACCCCTCCCCATATCTCCTGCCATGATGATGACAACTGAAATATATCACCATTTGTTTTATTGTTTTGTCCTCTGTATCACCAAGTGCCTGTTATTAACTCCCTAAAGGCCTAATTTGCATCTCGGCAGGTTTCTAATTCTGACCTTATAATTTAAAACACCGAGACATTTAATTGTCTTTATTTCTTTAAGGCTTAATTAACATCTTAACATGCTTCAGGTCCTAAAAACTAAATTCACTTTTAAATACTACCTTTTTTAAATGCTTTGCTAGCTTACATTTTACGTCATGTGCTGTGCGATTTGTCTCTAATTGTAATAATGTGTGTGTGTCTTGCAAATTATGTTTATATAATGTCTTTACTGCTTTATGAAATGTTGGTAAAAAGCTCATTACAGCTTATGTTTAGTTGTTGTTTTAAACATGCTGACTACAAATAACTCTCATGTTAATCCTACACTAGTAGAGGCAATGTCATAGCAGGTCCTAATGCAATAGTTAGGAAAAATAGGTACAAACAGCTGAAGCAATATGTAGGAAAAATAAATTATGTACTTAGTTTGTGTAGTCTTGGAATAATAAGCCTCCTTAGTGGCAATGCATTGCGTATCATAGACATTTTGAGCTTTAAAAGTGTAGAAACAGATCAGTTATGCGCCAGTGAAGGTTGTCAGGCCGAAAGAATGGGCGCAGCCATATTGGATCGTACTAAACAGACAGAGTCAAACTCCGCAACATCAGGAACTCGAACTTACAGTGAACTAGTGAAATTTTCTACAAATACTAAAAGCTTAATATAAAATAAGACTGAGTATTGGGGGCAATATATTTCAGACTGCATGTTAAGAATATCTACAGGTAGATTGTTTTATATAACTTACAGACTGCATGTTAAGAATATCTACAGGTAGATTGTTTTATATAACTTACAGACTGCATGTTAAGAATATCTACAGGTAGATTGTTTTATATAACTTACAGACTGCATGTTAAGAATATCTACAGGTAGATTGTTTTATATAACTTATAGACTTCATATTAAGAATATCTACAGGTAGATTATTTTATATAACTTACAGACTTCATATTAAGAATATCTACAGGTAGATTGTTTTATATAACTTACAGACTTCATATTAAGAATATCTACAGGTAGATTGTTTTATATAACTTACAGACTTCATATTAAGAATATCTACAGGTAGATTGTTTTATATAACTTACAGACTTCATATTAAGAATATCTACAGGTAGATTGTTTTATATAACTTACAGACTTCATATTAAGAATATCTACAGGTAGATTGTTTTATATAACTTACAGACTTCATATTAAGAATATCTACAGGTAGATTGTTTTATATAACTTACAGACTTCATATTAAGAATATCTACAGGTAGATTGTTTTATATAACTTACAGACTGCATGTTAAGAATATCTACAGGTAGATTGTTTTATATAACTTACAGACTTCATATTAAGAATATCTACAGGTAGATTGTTTTATATAACTTACAGACTGCATGTTAAGAATATCTACAGGTAGATTGTTTTATATAACTTACAGACTGCATGTTAAGAATATCTACAGGTAGATTGTTTTATATAACTTACAGACTGCATGTTAAGAATATCTACAGGTAGATTGTTTTATATAACTTACAGACTGCATGTTAAGAATATCTACAGGTAGATTGTTTTATATAACTTACAGACTGCATGTTAAGAATATCTACAGGTAGATTGTTTTATATAACTTACAGACTGCATGTTAAGAATATCTACAGGTAGATTGTTTTATATAACTTACAGACTGCATGTTAAGAATATCTACAGGTAGATTGTTTTATATAACTTACAGACTGCATGTTAAGAATATCTACAGGTAGATTGTTTTATATAACTTACAGACTGCATATTAAGAATATCTACAGGTAGATTGTTTTATATAACTTACAGACTGCATATTAAGAATATCTACAGGTAGATTGTTTTATATAACTTACAGACTGCATATTAAGAATATCTACAGGTAGATTGTTTTATATAACTTATTGACTTCATATTAAGAATATCTACAGGTAGATTGTTTTATATAACTTACAGACTTCATATTAAGAATATCTACAGGTAGATTGTTTTATATAACTTACAGACTTCATATTAAGAATATCTACAGGTAGATTGTTTTATATAACTTACAGACTTCATATTAAGAATATCTACAGGTAGATTGTTTTATATAACTTACAGACTTCATATTAAGAATATCTACAGGTAGATTGTTTTATATAACTTACAGACTGCATGTTAAGAATATCTACAGGTAGATTGTTTTATATAACTTACAGACTGCATGTAAAGAATATCTACAGGCAGATTGTTTTATATAACTTACAGACTGCATGTTAAGAATATCTACAGGTAGATTGTTTTATATAACTTACAGACTTCATATTAAGAATATCTACAGATAGATTGTTTTATATAAATTTAGTAGAAGAAAGATGTTGTAGCAAAGGTGGTTGATTGGATTATTAACGGCACTTTGAGATCATTACTGGTTATATCATGCCAAGGACATGGGGGCAATGTGTTTTTCTCAAGGACACACCGAGACAGATGGCCAGAGCGGGTATTGAACCCGCGACTCTTGGATGACCAGTCCGACGCTCTTCCAACGGAACTGCCGTGTCAGCACAGGTGGAGATTCAAGAATACCAATAGGGTCCTATTTAGTTCATTATTGATTGGAACGATATTTCATGTATTTTGCATGTTTTAGTCTTTGTCTTCTTCTACTTCTTCTTCGTCTTATAATAATAATAATAATAATAATAATAATAATAATAATAATAATAATAATAATAATAATAATAATAATAATAATAATAATAATAATGTGGCAGTAGTAGTAGTAATGCGTACGTTGTACTGATATATATATCAGTAATTTGTTTTGCTATTTTAAATCACGTATAGGATTCGAGAGCATTAAAAATCAGAATTAAAAATCACTAGACTAAAACTGTGTGGTGATATTTTGAAAATCATTAAAATTACTAAAGTACTCATACTGACGTACATGTAAATACAGTGTTGTGAGTTAAGATTTTTCCAGGTAAATAAGTGTTTTGCATTCCTTTAGATTTTGACTTCTTGCCAGACGAGCTGACGAGAAATTTAATTCATGCCACTTATGACTGACACATTTATATTGCTTCAGGCTACAGCAAGGCATTATTTCACAAAATAAATTGTTTGCTACAGAGTCTGGTCTAATCCATTAGTAAGACTGGAAAATTGTTTTAAATTCTAATGTTGTTGAATTCATAAAATATACTCTTGAATTGGTATTAATATTTATCTCTCAGATTTTAAAATATACTGCACATAATCAAAAATAAGAACCAGTCTTGCGGCAACTGATTTTAAATCTAATTTAAATAAATGTTACAGAGAATGTGTTCTGAACCCAAGTAGTAAGAATATTGGAGTAATAGCACAGCCGACTCCCAGGATTTATTTTCGATAATTTTTAAACAAATCTGCACAACCAATGCGAAAATGTAAAAAGTAAAAAATTAGAATGAAAATATTTTTATATATATCTTTTTTCTTTTTATAAGGATCTCAAAAAGAATTTGCATGTTTTTAAAGATATTTGACAAAAATACGTATTTAAATGAATAAAATTGAAAAAAAATAATTGTAACAAGCGCAGTATATAATGAAATTGGCATATTTAGTAACTAAGAACACTCTCGTTGTGTACAGATGGCCATTACATACAAAGCAGATCAAATATGCTCCGCGATTAGAAAAGGGCTCAAAACAAAGTACGCAAACCAAAACCATGTGATAAATTGCACTGAACGGCTGACACACGAGTGCTACGTGACATAGTCACTATGTGTACTCAATAAGCTCACTATAAAGTCACATGTAAAAATACTAAAGGCTTATAAAAAAAAATTTAAAAAAAGGCACAACGTGTACACAATACCCGGAGCACAAAGTACGATCACAGAGTGCAGATTAATATATGCTTCAGACAATGTAGCCTCCCCCTGAGGTGGTAAATAATGCAGTTCAGATATAACTACCGCCAGGAGAATAAATATATAGACAGTGAGCTGGGCTATTTAAAAACATTTATAATCAAGGCAAAAAGTTAGATAGTTAAATGCACGTGAAAAATAGTGAAAAATATATTCAAACAAGTATAGCTAAATATATAAATAAAGTTAAATATATATTGATTTTTTTCTTTGTTCAATAAATCAAAATAAAGATTAACAAGTTTCGAAATAGAAAAGAAATGAGATGTATGAATAAGCAAAGTGTAAACAGAAATTATAAAAAAAGAAAACTTAAAGATTAATTTAAGAGAAATATAAATGAGTATAGATTATACGGCGGTACCAATCTAGATTTGAATGAATATTCAATTAAATTAAACCATATTTGAAGAAGATCATTAATAGAAATTTTTTTTGATATGACTCTGTGAAAGCTCACTTAGACATAGCAGTCAGATTTAGAAAACAACCCACACAGGAGGTAGAGAGAGTAGAGTACAGAAATTACCATTACAGGAAAGGCTTATAAATAGATTGAACAGAGGTGAAATTGATAATGTCGTTAAACGTTTATCTGACATTTTAATACCCAATTTGGACAGAAAATAAGCAAAAATGCAATATGGATGCTTGACAGGATTGAATGCTTGACACTGCAGATAGGCATATATCAACCGCTCGGGGGAAGTACATACATACATTTGTCTATAAGGGTTAAACACAAAAAGGTGTATATAAAAGTAAAATAAAGACGGTAGGTGTTTCTTTTAGTCATGGAATCTGTGTGAAATACACCAAATGTATCATCAAATTACAATTTAAATAGATATATTCACTGATTTAAACTATGTCGGATAAAATTTGAGGATCTTGAGAAGAAAAAAAAAGTAAATGAAGTTGATATATCCGTAAATATGTATGAAATATTAAAAGGGTGAGACAGCGCGATGGAGAGAAACTACATAAGTCCTGTTAGAATAACTGAAATAGACAGGGAAATTTATGTTCGCATCTTAATTATATTTCAATATAAAGACCTAATGACTTCAAAGACTGAAGGCACCATTTACGTTCGAATTAAAGATTTTTCCAGATTGGTGTCATCATGGATCAATAAACATTACAGACATACATATATTTGTAAAAACTGCTAGAATTATTTCCATACACCAGCAAAACTAATCAGAACACAAAAGACTATGTTAGAATATAGATAATTCGATGGACATAATGTATAAAGTGACTTCTGTTGTAAAATTCAAAATTATCAACACAAATCAAAAGCTCCATACGTTATTTATTGCGATTTAAAGTATTATTGTATCTGATTGTTCCGGAGGGACAACACGGAAAGTGAACATGGGGTGTACGGTGGCGATGACAGAGGTACAATCCTAAACACTTAAAATAATTAGACAATTAAATAACATTCCATCAGAATCTTGTTTGAACCTCAAATTATTCCACAAGATACATAGACCAACAGTTTACAGAGGAACATATTGTACAGTAGTGTTTTACGATGCATTGGGTAAGATTGAAAATCTAGTGAGATCGTAAAACTAGTGTTTGGAGAATTAAGACCCCAATAAAGAAATCTTAAGGCGTTTACAGATAAGCATCAAAGACATTTTAACTCAACATGTTACATTTGCGACTGAAAACAAAGTCATAGACGGCGAAGTGCACGCTAAAAACGTACGTGACCATGCCCATTTAACAGGTCAATATTTAGTGCAATTTGAATTTTAAATATCTGTAATATATACGATACCTTCTGCTAACCACTTTTTCAATTGGAAGCCAGATGAATAAACCATGTGAAATAAACCATATTGGGCAAACCATGGGAATAAGCCATATTGGGAAAATCTTCTAGAGTCACTGAGGTTTGTTATATTGCTAAGTTGTACATCTTTTCTGGATCACTTTCTCCTCCAATTTTGCGTAATGTGAAACACCGTTCAATCTCACTTAGGGAGAATTAGGCATGAGATTTATCAAAGTTGTATAGGCTGCTATGTCGATGATGTTCTCACTCTCGTAATGTAGTCATAAAAGAAAGCAATTCCATTTCAGTATTTGTCATTTACTGATTACACAATTTATTTCAAAGCAGATGCATCGTACTGGAGAAAAAAAGTATTGAAGTCCATAGTCTTGGTTATCACTTCAGAGCCTTTTGCAAGTGCTATGTTGAATCTGAAGTCATGTCGAAAGCGCAAAAGATACAGTGAAAAATTATATGTTCATATCTAGAACTCAAGTGGTATTTTAAACTTATTTCCATACAACTCCCGCTGATGGGAACTTCTCAGTTTCTCATTCATATTGCCATGTTTAATCCTATGTGTCCTAAATAAAACAAGTGACCATAAATCATGTGTATGTTATAAAATGTTGTAGTCATTAAACTTGAAAAGATTATCGGTCCTCTAGGATATGATGACGTCTCTCACAAGTATTCCACCAAAATTGTATATCACTGTATTGCTAGCATCTCCCTTTACTTTCACATCATAATACTAAATGAAACTATCCGGCGCAGTCATTATACCGGGACTTAGCTTTTAAATTGCTATCTGTAAAGTTTGCTTAGGTTTAATTTAGCTTGGTGTGTATATGATAAAATGATATACAATAAAATAAAATTGAACAGATAGTTGCTCCTTCAATAAATACTCCTGCTACAGTCATTGTTGTATTTATGAGTTGCAAATGTTTTAATGGTTAACAGTTTTTATTTTACATCCTGTCTGAATAAGTGGTACATTTTTGTTTTTCAATCAAATTAATAAAACATTGTTTTCTTTTAGACAATATGAACGTGATTCATTAACATGTAAAGATTAGCTTCATATTCGGCTAATGAGTAATACACGCGTTGGTTGCCTATCAATGCAGTGAAAAGATCAATATTAAATCCCCAAATTCTTAAAGGTTGAACATACCAGTTAAAAACAATTGTGTATAAGCCTGATAGTGACTTGAATAAAATAAACATCTACTAACTTAAATGCGGCAAAACAAGATGGAGCAGAGTCAAATTATAAATAATTAACTAATTTCTTGGGATAAATTTGAGTGTCACATCCCAAATATCTAAAACCCCACTCATAGATCTGGTTATAGTAGATGTTATTCTTTGTATACAAATTGAAACCACATCACCTGAACTCGCACTTAAATCAACACCATCAGGGTACCCCTTACTAATAAGAAAAATCGTATATTCGGGTATTAATTTAGTTTTCTCCTCAAAGTCCTTTTGGTGTCATTGTTTTTCTTTTTTAATTAATCCATTCTAACATCTAATACACAAGCATTTACCCCATTTCCGTGTTTATTTTAGTTCTGAAGGCCTCAATGTTTTTCGATTTTAACTGTATCAATTGTATCACTTAATGCGAGAATCAGTTCTGAATGAATCTGTGCCTGTTTTTGATCGTTCAACCTAAGCATGTAACTTGTTGTAAAATTCTGTAAAAGTGTAAATGTAGAATCTTTTATCGTTTAAGTCTTATGGCTCAAATCTTTAATAAATAAATCGAAAGCTGTTTCCATGGATCTAATCGTGCTTTCATTACCTTTTTCCCCCCAAATTCTTGGTTATCTCTGTTAAATCAATTATTTTCTGCAACTCTGTCATAGTATTAGTGCTAGCGGTTATCTTGTTTTCATACTAATAATTTCTGTGATGAAATCAATTAGTACATATTTAAACTCTTGGTCGTTTGACAAATACAAATCTCTTTGGAACTGTTCAAACTGAGACTGTAAAGTGTTATAGTCTTTCACAAATTTCTTTACTTTCTCCACGATCCTCTCCAAGGCATATATTTCACTGTGTACCCCCTGTTCCTTTGGTTGCAACTATTCTCGAGCATTTGGTATCTCATCTGCTCTTTCCCTTACTGTTTGCAATGTTTGTACGGCACTAGATAGGGTTCTGAATCTCTGTATGAATATTTCATGTGCATGTAAAATATTTTCCTGTTCTCTGCTATCTGTTTTTCTTGAATAGAGATCTTATTAGCTCTTTCAGTACCACTGTTCAATAGCTGTTAATTTATTGTCAACTTGTTCCAGTGAGGTCTTTAATATCTTTGAAATTAGTATCATCGACGTCATATTTTTTCAGTATCAACTCATTTTTTAAAATACAAAATCTATATTAACTGCATCATATATTTGTATCAGATCTATTCGATTGCTAATACAGTTATAACTGAGGTTTAGTTACTGTTAATGGCTTGATGGCTTCTTCAGAAGATGGCAAAATTTTGCAAAGCCTAATGGTAATAGTCATGATGATTTAGACATAGATCATTTCATTCCACATTTGTTTTTAAAATTTTTCTGAGCAATGAAAGATGTGTTTTCGCCTCTTAAACACTAGATAATTAATAGCTAGCGAAACCAGATCATAAAAATATAAAAGCCCTTAGAGGCAAGAGATAGAAGAGCACACTCCATATGGCTACAATTTCAAAATTGTAGAAATTATGAACAGTATTGTCTAATCCATTTTCCCTGTGGTACTCTATTATATGGTAAGCAGCTACTCCTGCAATGACAACTATCATAAAAAGTGATGTTAACGGTACAAATAAATTAACAATAAAACAACTTGTACACATTTCTTAAACGAGCATTTTTTTAATATGTTATATTTCAGCCGTTGACCTTTTGAATTTCGTATGATTAGAAGCTATTAAAGCAGAAAGAGGCGTCACCAATTTAAACGATAAATATCCAGTGAAGTATCTCAAGTCATTTGATGGCTTTTGATGGCATTTAATCATCCTTCAGTTGATTTTGTTAACAGTCTAGATTATAGATCAAAAGAAATCTACTAATCAATTATGTCACAGTGGAAATTACAACATCTGACAATGACTTGGAAATGTTAGCAGCTCTAGCGTTGACAAAGATTTGCTACGTTTTCTTTCTTTCTTTATTTGTTATTCATCTTTTCCTACTTTTCTTCAGTACAATATTTACCAGATATCTCTTTGTATGTTTTTTTGAAACACCCATTTTTGCTCTGACAAAAATTGTGTCCATTATATTTAAACAACTGAAGAAATGGCTGGAAGTGGTGAAGATGATTTTGATTATTCATTTGAAAATCCTTTGTATAAAGATGATGCTGATGTAGATACATAAGTTCAAATAGAGGCTGAATGCACTAAAAACCTAGCTAATGATATTGCAGAGCAAAGTATCAGACGTTTTGATGAAGTCAACCCTATCGAATATTTTAGACTTTCACGCCAAGTTCTCGACTGGTACAATAATGACATAAAGGAAGACCATAGCATGAACGAATTTGGAGAAAAGCAACTTTAGAATACAAAATAAAACACTATAGTGTGTAAAATCAGATGGTAACGAGGAAAATCGAGATCAGAACAATGCGAGCACTCAACACTTTAGCAGGCCAGACTGGATATGATTTGTTAGTTAGAATATGATGGATAAATCGAGGTGACACATGTTTGTTACCTATTGAGGATGAGATGCCACCTTGAACCCACTGTTGTATAAAGACTACAATTAAACTATCCGATGAAATTGAAATGCAAACAATAGACACAAATGAGCCTTGCTCAACAGGAAAGAGAATTTGAGACCATAATTGGTGAATACTAATGAAGAATTCAAACTGGAGAGCTTCCATCTGCAGTTCAAAGATTATTGAATAAAAAAGAGGACAGATAATTATTAGGTTGCGTAAATGCTGTAGAAGTTGTAAATATAATCTATGCAGTCTGATGTTGACATCTATGATAAACAGATTGTATGCAGCCTCATGTTGAAATGTGTGATAAACAGATTGTATGCAGTCTGATGTTGAAATGTATGATAAACAGATTATATGCAGTCTGATGTTGAAATCTATGATAAACAGATTGTATGCAGCCTGATGTTGAAATCTATGATAAACAGATTGTATGCAGTCTGATGTTGAAATCTATGATAAACAGATTGTATGCAGCCTGATGTTGAAATCTATGATAAACAGATTGTATGCAGTCTGATGTTGAAATGTATGATAAACAGAATCTATGCAGTCTGATGTTGAAATGTATGATAAACAGAATCTATGGAGTCTGATGTTGAAATGTATGATAAACAGAATCTATGCAGTCTGATGTTCAAATGTAGAATAGACAGATTGTATGCAGTCTGACGTTGAAATGTATGATAAACAGAATGCATGCAGTCTGATGTTAAAATGTAGAATAAATAGAACCTATGCAGTCTGATGTTGAAATGTAGGATAAACAGAATCTATGCAGTCTGATGTTGAAATGTAGGATAAACAAATTGAAGAGCTTAAAAAGGGCATCAGCAAAGATATCCAAATATAAAAGCTGTATAGCTAGAACAGCTCGAAGTGTTGAAAGCGTACACGCTCAATAGTTTGACATCTAAAACAGGTGGGTAGAAATATTAGAGAAAATACTGAAATGATTAATGAAACAGTTTGAGAAGAATTACCGTATGGTGAAAGATTGAAAATATTATTCAAAGACCAATTTCTACTATAGCTACAGCGATATCAAAGTCTATATCAACAATTGATCTCTCAATTATCCGTCTAAAATTCGGGAAATTAAGAACCTGCTAATTCAGTGAAACAAGAGGTCTTTAACTCCATTTGGAAAGATAACAGTGATAAAAAGTTTAGCTATCTCTAACATTATTCATCTTTTATTGTCATTATATAACCCATCGAAGCAGATTGTTAGTGAATTAAATATACGCTTATACAAGTTTGTATGGCTGGGTTCAAAGACAAAATCAAATAAAAATATTGATGTGAAGAACTATCATGTGGAGGGATAGGGATTAAATATGTCTGCATTTGTTTATAAATATATATATATATATATATATATATATATATATATATATATATATATATATATGTGTGTGTGTGTGTGTGTGTGTGTGTGTGTGTGTGTGTGTGGATTCTACGAGTACGAATAAAACTTATCTAACCTGTATGATAATATTATTATATTATTTATTCGTCTTTCTATCTATCTATACATTATATTATAGTATATTATATATATATATACGAATCTGACCACATGAGAACAAAATTTATTCTTAATGCAGAGGCATGTGAGGTAAATGGGTTGACACTGTCTCAACATAATATATAAAAGACAGAGGAAAGGTGAGCAATTAGGTCACGTAAATATACCCCCTGCCTTTCCCGCATCCGCCCACTAACCCCATCGATAATGGAGATAAGTCTATAATACAGTCGCAGTTGTTACCAACCGTGAGAGAGAGTAGTTCATTGAAATTCGTAGAATCGTCTAGATGATTAAGAACTGGAAAGCCTTTCCAATTCAATGTATGGATGCCATGGCATATTCTTTCCCAATGAAATGCTCTTGTTTTCATGCAAAATTTTTATATCTTTATGTAATATTTCCAAGGTTGATTTTATAAGGCATGTTTTGGAGATTGTTTGAACGGGGAGAAGAAATTGTGCGTGATGGCAAAGATGTCGAACTTGTAGAAATGTCATGTGTCTTCAAACATTTTCATACGCGTTTGTACATTTCACGTGCCCATTGAAGTCTGGAATACACACGTAATTTTTAATATTTCCTTACGTTAGATAAACATTGACAAGATGTGAGTGTCGACAGGGTAGTATACTTGCCAAATCTACATTTTACTTTCACAAATTATCACTTCAATACTCGCTTCAAAATCTGTTACTTTCGTAGGTGGTAAGTAACGTCATGTATTGCCCGATGAAAAGTGCACTGTCGATTTTTATCTCCTCTAAACTAAGTAAACAAATGGGATAATATACAGCATTTGTTGTAAAACTATTTTCAACATTTCGCACTGGAGAAATCTGATCCAACGACCATTTTACAGTGGAAGTGTCGTTCAGATTGCACATATTAAAAGAAGTAAGGAAATGTCAAAATTGTTTTCAAATATTCAGAAGGAACAATGCAGCATAGTTCGCAGACATTTACTTTTGCTGCAGTTTGTAAAATAAGTTTGCTATGATCATTTAGGATGTAGATGCGCACAACGACGAAACAAGATATTGATCAGAACGACAGGTTTCGAGCGGCAAGAGTTCAGTTTGTGGAATTAATAAATTAATAGTAACGACTTATTCTACTCCAGTTTACATGTGTGTGTATAATGCCTGCCCAATTACACACATCGTTGACCCAGATCTGCAGTCACTTTATGTACCGGCAGACTAGGGTCTGTACCATTCGTGGTATAATGACATTTTCTACCGTTTTGTACTCGTGTATAATGCATGCCTTTAGAGTTACAAACGACGATGGTACAGCTCTTCCGTCTGTAGCATTCGTTGTATTTATGATATAAAGCCAACAACGTTGACTCTGATCTGCCCAAGCATCATGCGGCATCAATCTTGATCTGCTCTGTTCGCAATTAGATACAACTCATGCACGGGTTTATACGGCATTTAAACGATTTTTTTTCAGCGACGTTGTAACAATTGTGTTTGCAGCTTCTAACTTTCTCAAACTTTCAAATATTTTGTTAAAACCTTTTAATTTTATCCTTTTTTTATTAAAGATAAACAATATTCACCCCAAACACCAAGTATAATATAAATATCAGCTCTAGGTAACCAAGTTTCTCTTCCGGATTATTCAATACAATCCTGTGATGTGTATATAGCGGAACCCGAGTAAAAACATCTGAGGGGACATCTACAATGCGTTCGTTAAATTAGTTTTACGCGCTAAACGGAGGCATATGCTAGACTATCTCCTCAATGTGTATTTATAAAAGAATTGCGCATTGTTCAAATTCTAGTGAGTTAAAAACGGATTCCACTATATACCAGTAAATATAATCATTTAAATGGTATCCCATATTGCATTATGTCTATTCACTGACTTTGTTATAACAGATTATAAACTAGAACATTTGAGCCTGTAAAAAGCATTTCATTAAATATCTCATCCACTAGGTGACATTAGGCATACACTATGTTTTAAGAATTGTTTAAACGTTCTTGTGAGTTACAAATTGAACATTTGAAGATACATGTGACTTACAAATGGAACTTTTGAAGATACATTTGACTTATAAATAGAACATTTGAAGATATATGCGACTTACAAATGGAACATTTGAAGTTACACGTGAGTTGCCAATGGAACATTTGAAATTACATGCGAGTTATAAAGTGAATATTTGAAGATACATGTGAGCTAAAAATGGGACATTTGAAGATACAGGTGAGTTACAAGTGGAACATTTAAAGATAGATGTGAGTTACAAATGCAACATTTGAAGATACAAATGAGTTACAAATGGAACAACAATTGATGCTTTGCAAGCTACTAGTAAGTGATGCTATTGTTCTTCATTAAAACAACAACAGCAGCACACATACACACAGAGGTAGTACTAAAAGGTTTATTATCATTGTCTACAGATTAAATTATTACTTAAAGAAACAACCGCACCTTATCACCAGGTTTCTTCCTTGTTATTCACAGTTGTACCAAGCATGCATGATTTCATGTTGTATGCAGAGGGGGACGATTCCAAACATATTTGTGTTATCCGTATTCGAGATTAAGTTTTGGCGTACAATGTCCATAAGCAGCTGTCCTTTTTCTCGTAGCTCTGTTTATATGCGTTTGCAGACATCTTCAGAGTTGGTGATTTTGTGGGAAATCGGAGTATTCATTAAAACTTATTATATTTCAAACCAATTATGACTACTTTTCTTTGTCACAATGGTACAAATGGATTTCAAAATTTTAGGAAATGGCAACATTATGGGTAAAAAATTAATATGTATTCAGGATGCTTATGAATCCAAGAGAGTTAACTTAGTTTTGGCAACAAGTGTTGTTGGAGTTAGCTCCCTTTGTTAGTCTGGTGCACAGTTCATTAATTATACAAATATTAATAAGTACACACGAAACGAGAAAAGGCACACACGCGCGCGCACACACACACCTACCTCTACCTATATGTTTAATCTAAATGCCTTTTTTGCGCCAATTTATATTTTATTTAATAATTTATTACTATTATTATTATTATTATTATTATTATGTATATTTGCGTTTGTTTCAATATCTTTGATTACGTTTAAATGTCTTAACGCTTCCTCTTTAAAGCCTATGGGATCTTTTTAGTTTTCTCTTTTACTTATGATTTCTTTAATGTGAATGGGCTTCTTTTCTAAGCGTCTTGGCCTTTTTATTTCCCTTAATATACCCTCCTTTCACATCCTGATTAAGTTGTGTGTGTGTGTGTGTGTGTTTTTGTTGTCGTTGTTGTTTTTCTATTCATTTTTCTATTCATTTTTCATTTCTCCCGTAAACTTGCTGGTCGTAGGTGCGCCACTGATGACTTTGCGACAATCTCTCTCCATTTCGCCCTGTTCTCCACTGCTCTTTGGGACTTTGCAAAGTCCATGCCTGTCCACTCTTTGATATTGTCTTCCCATCTCTTCTTCTGTCTGCCTCGTTTTCTCTTTCCTCTCACTGTACCCTGTAGTATTGTCTTTGACAGGCCAGTTGAGCCTGAGACGTGACCATACCATTTAAGTTTGCGTTTCTTTACAGTGGTGAGCAGATCTTCATAAGGTCCAATTGCACCTTGGATTTTAGTGCGCACCTCCGCATTAGAGACGTGGTCTAAGTATGAGATTTTCAGGATCCTTCGATAACATCTCATCTCTAAGGCATGGATTCTTCTCTGCGGTTAGGGTCCATGTCTCACATGCATATAGGAATATGGACATGACGAGGAGCCCATAAGCTTGATTTTGGACCCAAGCGTGATGTTGCTGTCTTTCCAAATATGCTTCAGCCTAGCCAGTGCAGCTGTTGTCTGCGCAATCCTGGAAAGAACCTCAGGTTTTGAACCTTCATCAGAGGCGATAGCACCTAGGTACTTGAAGCTTGTTACTGTGCCCAGCTTCTGTCCATTCACTCTTATTTCCTTTTGGATGCCACTCGGGTTGTTTGTCATTAGGTTTGTCCTTTCAGCGTTGATCTCCGTCCCATATCTTAGTGATGCTTGGTTGAGACGGTTCACTAAGGTTTCCATTTCTTCTTCATCTCCTGCTAAGCCATCGATATCATCAGCGAAGCGCAGGTTGGTGATTGTTCTGCCTCCAACACTGACACTGCCCTCATGGTCTTCCAAGGCGTCGGACATGATCCTTTCCAGGTAGATGTTGAAGAGAGTGGGTGAGAGAAGGCACCACTGTCGGACTCCGACTGTGGTTCTGAACCAGTCTCCTATGTTGCCATTGACGAGAACTGTACTAGTCGCTTTGTCATACGGGGTTTCTATAGTGCGGATTAGTTTTGCGTTTATGTTGTATATCCGCATGGTGGCCCACAAGGCTGCATGCCATACCTTGTCGAAAGCCTTCTTGAAGTCAATGAAGACATGATAGCGGTTCTGTTGATGCTGGATATATTTTTCACAGAGGATTCTAAGATTGAAGATCTGTTCTGTAATGCTCTGCTTGGGGTTTCAGTCTATTGAGGATGATCTTAAGCATAACCTTGCTTGGGTGACTGATGAGACTGATTGTTCGGTAGTTCTGGCACAGTTGTAGATTCCCTTTTTTAGGAAGAGTCACGATCAGAGACTGGGTCCATGGGGTGGGCCATTCTCCTGTTTGCCAGATTTGGTTACAGATTGTTGTGAGGACATCTATCATGGAGGTTCCTCCTGCTTTAACAAGTTCTGCTGGTATATTGTCTAACCCAGCTGATTTCCCCTTCTTTAGCGCCTTTACTGCAGTCTCTACTTCGTCCCGAGGATCGGGTGGTCAACTTCTGTTGTGGTCAGTGGTACGTTTTTTAGTACAGCTTGGTCTCCAGAAGTCTCCTGGTTGTAAAGCTCCGAACAGTATTCCGTACATCTGTTAAGAATGTCTTGGTTTTCTGTCAGATTCTTACCAGCCTTGTCCTGAATCGTATTAGATCTCCCCTGTTTCTCCGTTGTCAGGTCTTTCACCAACTGGTATGCCCTTTTACTATCATTCTGGTTCAGGCTTTCTCGACTTCCTTGCATTGGTCCTCTAACCAGCTTTCATTTGCTTTCTTTATGCTCTTCTTAATCCTGTTGTTAATCTCCCTGTATTCATTTGCTCCTTCATTGTCTCCTCGCTTACTCTTCAGTTTTCTCCTCACATCGCAGAGGTCGAGGATATCTGCTGTGACCCAAGGCTTCTTTATTCTACGATGCTTGCCAAGGATCTCTCCGGCTGTGTCAATTACTGCCTTGTTGAAGGTGATGATCAAGGAGTCTAGGTTTATTTCTTCATGTCCCAGAATTGTGAGTGGTGCAAATTTGCCGCCTATTGATGCTTCAAATGCTTGTGCCACGCTTGGATCTTTAAGTTTTTCAAGGTCGAACTTTGATCCTAACTTGTCTTGGCTTATTGGTCTTCCTCAGACGAAGTTTGAGAGTCATCATCAGCAAGTCATGGTCGCTTCCTATATCAGCTGCTGGGAAGCTACGTGTTCTGGCAATGTTTACGCTAGACCGGAAGCGCTTTCTCACCAAGATGTAATCAACCTGGTTGTGATGTTTTCCGTCTGGGCTGTGCCAAGTCCGTCTTCTGGATAGTTTTTGGGGGTCAAGGGTGTTCGTTAGCACTAGGTTATTGTATGTGGCGAGGTCCAGGAGCTTGAGTAGTCTCTCATTGGTCTGTTTATTACAGTTGGACCACAGACTTCTCGCCAGTCTGCTTGTGCGTCTTCTCCTACCTTAGCATTCCAGTCTCCTTGAATAACCAGAATATCCTTCTTGGGTGTCTGGTCTATGAGAGTTTGAAGCTGGTCGTAGAACTCATCCAGTTCCTCGTCATCATTGTCAGATGTTGGGGCATAGACCTGTATTATAGTGATGTTAAAGGGAGATGCCCTCACGCGCGTTTTTCCATTCAGCTTGGCAAAACTTACCTTTTCTGTCTCAATTTACAAATGTCAGGCCCAACGTTTTCCTATTTTCCTCAGTCTGTGTCTCTCATTGTGCCTTTGCGTGTAATTTCGCCTCAAATATGCCTATAAAAACACTTTCAGCTTTTTATATTAGATCTAATTAATATTTCCACCATGTCACTTAAGCACCTCCTTATATATTTGCCTATGGCTAGTACAAGGGCCGCCAGGTGTTGCATGCCCGGCGTGAAAGATTGTACAGTAAATTACATAATACAGGTACACAAGCGAGAGCAAAATACATGGCCCTACAAAGTAGACTAAACTGTAGAGAATTTATATTAACGTCGAGCTTTGAATAACTCCAGAAGTATCGATGAGATTTGGCTCAAATGTTGCAGGTATGTTAAGCTGCGTTTTTTGTACAGGTTTCTTGCTATTAGGAAAGATTTTCCTATTCACATGAAGGTTGAACCATTAATAGCCTCTTGTTCTATGTCTTGATATCTTCTCGTTTGGTTCTTATTCGGTATTTTTTTTCTTCTCCATGCTATGTCCCATCGCCTCTTTTAGGTCTGTTCTTTTCTTTTTGTTTTTCCTCGTTCAGACATCTTATCGGCTTTTGTTACATCTTCCTACTTATTTTTACCTCTTTTCTGTGTTTATGCTCAGTAGTTCCACCTACCGGATACAGCTCAACCCGTAGTCGTCAGGGACGTGTCTAAAACACATGTCGTGTTTCAAATTATTGCTAGAGACTCGGATACAAAATAAATCAACATTGCTTTGTCGAACTTTTACATTCCCTTCAAGAAAAGCTAGCTTTTATATGCTTGGTCTCTGATGCCATGGTGGGAGGAACAGCGGTCAGTATGATCCTGTTTAAATTTTCGGTTTTACTACGTCTTTTGAACCAAAACAAACCACAGACGCACCTCCGCCAGAGATATAACTACCCTGATTTGATCGAGTACTACATGGCATCACATCGCGACACTTTGAGACGGCTTCTAACCAAAAGTGTCGGTTTCTGACCTCCCATGACGTTCTCCGTAAACAAAATCGCGGCGTCCATACTAGCACAAGAGTTACCGGTCTACCGCACAGTTCCTAAGCATCCTGGCAATATTAATCAGTATTGACATCGCTTTAAACCCAGGACCACAAATAGGAAAGTACAAATTTCCCTGTACAACATGATGTAAACTAGTTAATGCAAATCAGCAAGGTATTTAATGTGACTTTGGTAACTTGTGGACACACCGTGCATGCATTAGTGTTTCTCGAGATAAATACCGCAAACTAGGCAGCTCAGATGATATTTGGTTTTGCCAAAATAGCAACGAGCGCCTGGCTAAATTCTCCGATTCCCTTTTCTATACTTCTGAAGCAACTGAGGAACCTTCACACTTGCCCCATACAGAATCAAACGACGGCTCCAATGTCAATCCTTTCCAACCTATCACTAAAATTAGACAAAAGCATCCTAAAAGTTTTCTACTCGCTCATCTCAACATACACAGTATTCGTTTTAAATGTGGTGAAGTCTCAGAGCTCTTGATCAACAAAATGGTAGAATTCTTGGCGTTAACTACAACCAAGATAGATTCATCCTTCCCCGAAGCCCAGTTTACTGCTTCAACTCCCGGCTACCGTATGTTCCGTAAAGACCGTACCGCACAAGGCGGCAGTGTTCTCATTTTCGTTCGATCAGACATACCAGCCAGAAGAACAATGGACCTCGAACCGGTACATACTGAATGTATATGTACATAAATAACACTTCAAAAACATAAATGGCTCTTAGCCAGCGGTTACAAACCCCCAAATATGCTAGAGACTAAGTTTACTAAGGACTGTACTTCGTTATTAGATAAAATTACTATTCATTATGATAATTTCATGCTGCTAGGAGACCTAAATTTTGACCCTTTAGACCATAAAAATGTCAGCGACTTATCGATATTTCATAATATGACTTTCGCAATGATCAAAGGAAGAGTACCAACAACAAGCCGCAGTAAATTCACATACCGTAGTTTTAAGGATTTTAATCAGGAAAACTTCAATGCCGACCTACAGTCTACACCTTTTCATGTAGCTTATATATGTGATGATCCCGATGATGTCTACTGGTTCTCTGAGTAACTGCTCATTAATGTGATTGAGGATCATGCTCCTCTTAAACAAAAAAGACAAAGAAAGCAATCAGCTACCTTTATCAATGGCAACCTTACAAAAGCAATACAAAGGAAAGCTCAACTACTTTATAAATACAAAAGATCTAGAATACCCCAAAACTGGAACAGCTCCAAACAACAAAGGATTTGGTGACCAAACTCAGGCGTAAAGCCATAAAAATTTACTTTTTCGATCGCTGCTTAGGCGGAACAAAAAGTAAGGATTTCTGGCCAACCATTAGGCCCTTCCTGGTAAACAACGGTGTTTTATCACAGAACTCAATTATCGTCCAGCAAAATGATGAGATTATTTCTAATCAGGCCTGCGTAGCAGAGGTTTTCAATGATTTCTTCATTAATGTTGCTAAAGATATAGGCAATAACCACCTAACCTACGTTGAACACTCAAGCATACAGGCTATCAAAAAGAACTTCAATATGTCTACAAAATTGTATTTCTCTCATGTTCCTGAAGACTTTACAGCTAAAGCCATATCAAATGTCAGCATTAAAAACGCAACTGGGATAGATCTTATTTCACCAAAACTATTAAAACTTGGAACTCAGTCTCTGAATGGTCCTATAACCAAACTCATAAACTACAGCATTGACTAAAACATTTTCCCTACTATACTCAAGGAAGCCGAGGTGGTCTCGATATGAAGAAAAAGGATACAATTGATAAACAAAAATATCGTCCTGTCAGTATTATCCCAACTATATAAATAGTCTTTGAACGAGCTATCTGCGACCAGATCACAAATTACTTCGACAGTATCTTACACCCATACCTTTCTGCTTTCAGAAAGAGTTTCAGCTGTCAAACTACACTAATTCGACACCTAGAAGACTTGCGCTTAGCCCTAGACCAAAACAAATATACTGCAGCTATTTTGATGGATTTATCAAAAGCATTTGACTGTTTACCCCACAAACTCCTCCTCAAGAAACTGGCAGCATATGGACTTTCAGATTCGGCAGTAAACGCTATGGCAGATTACCTATCAAACAGAAGACAATGTGTCAAAATAGGAAACTCAACTAGTTCATGGGCAAATATCTATAAAGTGGTAACCCAGGGATCAATTCTTGTACCCATACTTTTTAATATCTTTATTAATGACATCTTCTTTTTCATAAATGATTCTGATCTATTCAACTATGCTGATGACAACACACTTGCTTACGCTCTCCACGACTTTAATATTATGAAATCTATTTTGGAAACAGAGTGCAATACTTTGATTAGGTGGTTTACCAACAATGAAATGAAAGCAAATCCTGATCAATTCCAGGTTATTGTACTTGGGAAGAAAAAAAAGAAGAACTTGAGACCTTGACCTCCAGCCAGGCTAATATATCTTGTGAAGATCAGGTAAATCTGCTGGGAGTCATTTTGGATTTATTCCAAACTTTAATGAGCAAGTGACTGAAATTTGTCAGAAAGCATCTAAATAACTAAATGTCCTCAAACGAATGAGAAACTACCTTACAACCCAAGGAATACTGGCTGTGTACCACTCTTTCATCATGGCAAACTTCAACTAATGTCCCCTAACCTGTCATTTCAGTAGTCTCACTAATATGAACAAACTTGAAAACTACATGAACAAGCCCTGAGATTTATCTTCATTGATTTCAAGAAACCTTACTCTGAAATCTTGGATTTTGCAAATGTGTCAACTCTCCACATCCAAAGGATGAAGACCATGACACTTGAAGTATTCAAAATTTTAAGCAAGAAATGTCCAGCATACTTAAATGATCTGGTAGTTTAAAAAAAATCTTACTCTTTTAGGTATATAAATACCAGTGGCGTAGCGAGGCAAAGTGCCGCCCAGGGCCAATTACCAAAATTACACCCCCACTCCATTCGTATTATTTATGATATATACGGTGCTCTTACCAAATTGCCCCCCCCCCCAAAAAAAAAAAAAAAAAAATGCCGCCCGGGGCCAGCGCCCCCTTCGCCCCCACCCCTTCCCCTCGCTACGCTACTGATAAACACTGTGGAGATCCCTAAAGTAAGAACATCCAAGTATGGGCTAAACTCTATTAGGTATGCAGCAGCAAAACTATGGAATTCCCTCCCCAATAATTTACGAACACCCTCAGATTTTAAGAATTTGAAATCCCTCTTAAAGACCTGGCCTGGGAGCTTATTGTGTAAATGCTCCATATGTAAACAAGTAAATACGTTGCTGCAGCTACCTAAATCGGCTGCTTAGCGTTTTAGATTCTAGTCTTGTATATATACTTGTAGCTATTGATTGCCATAAATGTTGTATATATACTTGTAGCTATTAATTGCCATAAATGTTGTATATGTGCATGTAGCTATTAATTGCCATAAATGTTGTATATATACTTGTAGCTATTAATTGCCATAAATGTTGTATATATACTTGTAGCTATCGATTGCCCTAAATGTTGTATATATGCTTGTAGCTATTGATTGCCCTAAATGTTGTATATATACTTGTAGCTATTAATTGCCATAAATGTTGTATATATACTTGTAGCTATTGATTGCCCTAAATGTTGTATATGTGCATGTAGCTATTAATTGCCATAAATGTTGTATATATACTTGTAGCTATTAATTGCCATAAATGTTGTATATATACTTGTAGCTATTGATTGCCCTAAATGTTGTATATATGCTTGTAGCTATTAATTGCCATAAATGTTGTATATATACTTGTAGCTATTAATTGCCATAAATGTTGTATATATGCTTGTAGCTATTGATTGCCCTAAATGTTGTATATATACTTGTTGCGCTTTAAAGCCCTAAATACTGTATATATGCATGTAACAACTGATTGCCCTAAATGTTGTATATATACTTGTAGCTATTGATTGCCCTAAATGTTGTATATATGCATGTAACAACTGATTGCCCTAAATGTTGTATATATACTTGTTGCTATTGATTGCCCTAAATGTTGTATATATGCATGTAACAACTGATTGCCCTAAATGTTGTACATATACTTGCAGCTATTGATTGCCCTAAATGTTGTATATATGCATGTAACAACTGATTGCCCTAAATGTTGTATATATGCTTGTAGCTATTGATTGCCCTAAATGTTGTATATATCCTTGCAGCTATTGATTGCCCTAACTGTTGTATATATGCTTGTAGCTATTGATTGCCCTAAATGTTGCATATATACTGTACTTGTAGCTATTGATTGCTCTAAATGTTGTATATATACTGCACTTGTAGCTATTGATTGCCATAAATGTTGTATATATACTGTACTTGTAGCTATTGATTGCTCTAAATGTTGTATATATGCTGTACTTGTAGCTATTGATTGCCCTAAATGTTGTATATATGCTGTACTTGTAGCTATTGATTGCTCTAAATGTTGTATATATACTGTACTTGTAGCTATTGATTGCCCTAAATGTTGTATATATTCTGTACTTGTAGCTACTGATTGCCCTAAATGTTGTATATATGCTGTACTTGTAGCTATTGATTGCACTAAATGTTGTATATATACTGTACTTGTAGCTATTGATTGCCCTAAATGTTGTATATATGCTTGTAGCTATTGATGGTTCTAAATGTTGTATATATGCTGTACTTGTAGCTATTGATTGCTCTAAATGTTGTATATATGCTGTACATGTAGCTATTGATTGCTCTAAATGTTGTATATATGCTGTACTTGTAGCTATTGATTGCTCTAAATGTTGTATATATACTGTACTTGTAGCTATTGATTGCTCTAAATGTTGTATATATACTGTACTTGTAGCTATAGATTGCCCTAAATGTTGTATATATACTGTATTTGTAGCTATTGATTGCACTAAATGTTGTATATATACTGTACTTGTAGCTATTCATTGCTCTAAATGTTGTATATATGCTGTACTTGTAGCTATTGATTGCTCTAAATCTTGTATATATACTGTACTTGTAGCTATTGATTGCACTAAATGTTGTATATATTCTGTACTTGTAGCTATTCATTGCTCTAAATGTTGTATATATACTTGTAGCTATTGATTGCCCTAAATGTTGTATATATGCATGTAACAACTGATTGCCCTAAATGTTGTATATATGCTTGTAGCTATTGATTGCACTAAATGTTGTATATATACTGTACTTGTAGCTATTGATTGCCCTAAATGTTGTATATATATACTGTACTTGTAGCTATTGATTGCCCTAAATGTTGTATATATACTGTACTTGTAGCTATTGATTGCTCTAAATGTTGTATATATACTGTACTTGTAGCTATTGATTGCCCTAAATGTTGTATATATACTGTACTTGTAGCTATTGATTGCTCTAAATGTTGTATATATATATTTGTAGCTGTTGATTGCCCTAAATGTTTTATATATGCTTGTTGCTATTGATTGCCCTAAATGTTGTGTATATGCTTGTTGCTATTGATTGCCCTAAATGGTGTATATATGCTTGTAGCTATTGATTGCCCTAAATGTTGTATATATACTGTACTTGTAGCTATTGATTGCCCTAAATGTTGTATATATACTGTACTTGTAGCTATTGATTGCTCTAAATGTTGTATATATATATTTGTAGCTGTTGATTGCCCTAAATGTTTTATATATGCTTGTTGCTATTGATTGCCCTAAATGTTGTGTATATGCTTGTTGCTATTGATTGCCCTAAATGGTGTATATATGCTTGTAGCTATTGATTGCCCTAAATGTTGTATATATGCATGTAGCCATTGATTCCCTAAATGTTGTATATATGCTGTACTTGTAGCTACTGATTGCCCTTAATGTTGTATATATGCTGTACTTGTAGCTATTGATTGCCCTAAATGTTGTATATATACTGTACTTGTAGCTATTGATTGCACTAAATGTTGTATATATATACTGTACTTGTAGCTATTCATTGCTCTAAATGTTGTATATATGCTGTACTTGTAGCTATTGATTGCTCTAAGTGTTGTATATATACTGTACTTGTAGCTATTGATTGCACTAAATGTTGTATATATGCTGTACTTGTAGCTATTCATTGCTCTAAATGTTGTATATATACTTGTAGCTATTGATTGCCCTAAATGTTGTATATATGCATGTAACAACTGATTGCCCTAAATGTTGTATATATACTTGTAGCTATTAATTGCTCTAAATGTTGTATATATACTGTACTTGTAGCTATTGATTGCCCTAAATGTTGTATATATACTGTACTTGTAGCTATTGATTGCCCTAAATGTTGTATATATACTGTACTTGTAGCTATTGATTGCTCTAAATGTTGTATATATATTTGTAGCTGTTGATTGCCCTAAATGTTGTGTATATGCTTGTTGCTATTGATTGCCCTAAATGGTGTATATATGCCTGTAGCTATTGATTGCCCTAAATGTTGTATATATACTGTACTTGTAGCTATTGATTGCCCTAAATGTTGTATATATACTGTACTTGTAGCTATTGATTGCCCTAAATGTTGTATATATACTGTACTTGTAGCTATTGATTGCCCTAAATGTTGTATATATGCATGTAGCTATTGATTACCCTAAACGTTGTATATATATTGTACTTGTAGCTATTGATTGCTCTAAATGTTGTATATATACTGTACTTGTATCTTTTGATTGCTCTAAATGTTGTATATATACTGTACTTGTAGCTATTGATTGCTCTAAATGTTGTATATATGCTGTACTTGTAGCTATTGATTGCTCTAAATGTTGTATATATACTGTACTTGTAGCTATTGATTGCCCTAAATGTTGTATATATACTGTACTTGTAGCTATTGATTGCCCTAAATGTTGTATATATACTGTACTTGAAGCTATTGATTGCTCTAAATGTTGTATATATACTGTACTTGTAGCTATTGATTGCCCTAAATGTTGTATATATACTGTACTTGTAGCTATTGATTGCCCTAAATGTTGTATATATACTGTACTTGTAGCTATTGATTGCTCTAAATGTTGTATATATACTGTATTTGTAGCTATTGATTGCCCTAAATGTTGTATATATACTGTACTTGTAGCTATTGATTGCCCTAAATGTTGTATATATACTTGTAGCTATTGATTGCCCTAAATGTTGTATATATGTTTGTAGCTATTGATTGCCCTAAATGTTGTGTATATGCTTGTTGCTATTGATTGCCCTAAATGGTGTATATATGCTTGTAGCTATTGATTGCCCTAAATGTTGTATATGTACTGTACTTGTAGCTATTGATTGCTCTAAATGTTGTATATATGCATGTAGCTATTGATTGCCCTAAATGTTGTATATATGCTTGTATCTTTTGATTGCTCTAAATGTTGTATATATACTGTACTTGTAGCTATTGATTGCTCTAAATGTTGGCTTGTGTCGCTTACACGTTGTTTTCCTCCCTTTTAGAAGATACTTTTATTAATTATATGCTTCTGATGCAATAATACTTATCTTATGTGTGTGCTTAGTATGTTTTGCATAGTCTGTCCTTGTCCTGGTATATTTACAATCGGTATCCATGTAAATGGTATCTTAAGGATGTATTGGCCAGCCATTATTTTAACCAGTATATTTTAACACAGCATGTAAGCGCAGAGTATATCCTATTCATGTAAGCGCAGAGTATATCCTATTCATGTAAGCGTAGAGTATATCCTATTCATGTAAGCGTAGAGTATATCCTATTCATGTAAGCGTAGAGTATATCCTATTCATGTAAGCGTAGAGTATATCCTATTCATGTAAGCGTAGAGTATATCCTATTCATATAAATGGGCATTTGATTTTTAAACTGAAATTATAAATTGGGGGAGGGGGACGGGGAATATCTTAAGTGGCTAATAGCCAGCCATTACGCATGTGTATTTTAACACTGCATATGATTGAAGAGAGAGTAGAATCTTTTCATGTAAAAAGTTTTCCTGCATTGATTATTTAAATACAAATTATAAATGTTTGGAGGCAGTTTAGGTTAGAACTATAATTTTACACCAAAAAAAAAAAAGTTATGGTTGTAAGTACTGTATGTCTGATGGTTGAATTAAATTGTTATATTATTGCTTACAGTCGGTAAAATAGCTCCAACGAGTTAATGTTTCTTATTATGTATTGGAATTCCGACTTTAAATAAAATTTATCTATGCATGTGTCTATGCAGGTGACTATATAACATGTATTATGAAGCACATGTTCCTACACATTGTTCGTGACATCATGTTTCATGTACAACGTATAATCTTCACTTTTATAAAAGACTCAAAAGATAGAAGTTCATACATACATACATACATACATACATACATACATACATACATACATACATTTTTCTGCACATCAAAATATGTTATTAATAAGGACATATTAAAAAAAGAATTCTTGTAATTTATTGAATATTACACATTCCCAATTAGAATGCGACATGGCACTAATATTTCCTAACTTTTGTGAATTACTTTGCCCATACCTATTACAATTATGAGAAAAAGGAAAAAGAAAAAGGAAAACTAAGGTTGAAAGAAAACACAGCTCACACTATACATTTTGTCAAGATGTACATGCGTGCGTTTCTCATTTCAATGTTGTGTGAAAATTAAATAAATTTGACAAACTATCAGTGGAAAAGATTAGTTTTTAATGGTGTCGTTACACACTCACTAAAATTCAAATAGCTCTTCAACGGGTGATGCTTACTCAAGAGTAATTCAATTAAATCCAATGTGCTACTTGTACAAATATTTTACTCACAATTATATAAAGATATTCACTTCACAACTCATAAATAAGATGGAAAGTAGACTTTCATGTGTGGGCATAGAATGCTAAATAGGTCCAACAAGTTCAATACATGATATATAAAAAATATCATAGGCCTTGTATGCCTGCAGTGTGTATTAGCTATATACACTTCAGAATCAGTACATATCCTCACTAATACCATTCATGGAATTCATTTTATTTTGTCTTGATCTTGTGAAATATGTCCTCGACAATATTCGACAAAATGATCCGAATGTCACCATAATGAAACTCTTTATCTACAAAGTACGAGGGATGAGAAACAACATTGGCTTAATTATTATTTAAATCTAAACATGTATATTTTCTTTAATGCCTCGGCTAGTCTACTCGTTAAAACGAATTTGTCACGACTGTTGTTGAAACAAATGACACGTGGATACTTAGGAATTCCGTTGTCGATGATTCTAATGGGAGTACCGTCAGATTCCAGCTGATGGATGTTGTCAGACACAGATCCCACCACATAAATGTTATCATCAATGTCTGTAGCAACACCGTAAGGATAATTGAGACTGGCATGACTGTACTTATACATCATCCTACCATCCATGTCAAAACAGTACAGGGAATGGGCGTTAGGCACAGTGATGTACACACGTGTACAGGATGAATTCAGAGCGACATCAGTAACTGAAGAGCCACACTGACAGTCAAACAGATGACACTTCTCCTCTCCTGTATTGATGATCAGGCTCCAGTAGTGTTTACCTTGATAACCACAGTAACCAGATACAATTATATTCCCATTCCCTGCTGGAGCGAGACCACAACATTCATATCTGGTTTGAACCATCCTGGTGGATTTGATGTTCCCGCTTCTTACAGACAGGAACTGAATTGTTTTCTGACCTGGTATAGAGACAGCCACAGCCTGGCGATCCACTACACATATGCCATTTGGGCTGCCTTGCATTGTGAAACAGGAGATGTATTGGTATGAGGAGTTCAGCAGAAGCACTCTTCTGTTACTCGTATCCGCCAGCATGACTTGATCCTCTTGTAAATATGTGATACCTGTATAGTAAGGACATTTATCATCAGGCCCTTTTATCGCCACAACTTTCTCCATCTCAACCTGACATTCTTTCAAAGGCTTTTCTGCTCTTGATATTGGAAAAGTCCCAAGTTCCTTTCTGCATATTACCTTCCCGATATCAGATCTCTGGGCCAGTAAGCACTGGATTTGTGCATCAACTTCTAGATTTAATGTGACGGTCTCCGTCTCACCAAACTTCTCTTTAATCTGTTGGGAGTATAACTTCACTTGTGATATCATCCTGTCAGCCATTAGAAATATCTGAAAAATTAATATACATACGTATATAAAAAATAAAATAAGTAGTGGCTTTCTTGAATTTCTTTCTTCACATATTTTTAAACATTTGAATTACCTCGATTATTGAAATAAATCAGAATGAAATATATTTGTTCAATATCTCATAAGTTTTAATGACTGGCGTTTCTTTATTATCACAAAGCACACCTAATTGCATTTCACCACCCATTGGCCATGGCTCACAATTGAATAAATCATTTGAGAGATATGACGCTGTTTGGTTATAAAATTATGTTTTGTCGTTATTTAATTACGATACACTTGGAGTAAAGTACATTGCCCAAGGACACATAAACGTAACCGATGCAGTTGCATCTGATGGTACGATTCGAACCACACCCTTTTCGGTTACGAGTCTGGAACAGTAACTACTGAGCCACCGCGACTAATTTTGTCTGTGGAAGTAAAGACAATAAATGCTGTGACATTGTTTTTTCGTGCTTTGATAATGAAATGAAAGCCTATGTATATGTCGTGATGGAATATGTGCCACTGAAAGAATAACGACCCTTATTTAGTGAAGATTAATAGCAGCACATTTATTTAAATATTTATATTTTTCACCTAGCAGTAACGATAAGAGAACTAGTGACTGATGCTATTTATAAAGTAAACAAAAAGTAAATACACAGGCTGTTGTATGTATACTGTCTAATATCTAGGGTGTACTTGTTGTTTAGGCGTGACGACTCACAAGCTCGCCGATCACATGGCAATATTTACGTCAGAGAAAGGGCAGAGGATGATAAGTGCTGAAAACGGCCTAAATTTTGATTAAATTGTATTCCCTAAGTTTTATTTATTCCAGTTCCCGATTTTAAGACACTATATTTGGTCGCCCTGCAATGACGTATTACGCCTACTGATAACCTCATTTTTAGTCGACCAATGAGAGGGCAGTATTTCATTCAGAGCGCAGCACTTGCATATTAAGCGGGCGCGATCATGGACATATCCAGCGATAACATTAGAAAACGGGCTGGCATTCTTTAAAGGTGAGATAGTGAGTCAAATTTGATGTAGGCATAAACAGTCGAAAATGTCTGAGCTAAACATCGGTGCTAAAGTTATTACGCCACGCGAAGTGTAGCCAGAGATACAAGTGTCGATTGTGAAATATGTCGCAGTAGAAATGGTAGAAGTGTTCTTCCTTGTATACATATATTATTTATAGGTAAATTGTAAGCAACGATACGAACCCCTAGGGTGCGTCAGCTGAACCGTTTTTGATACAAAAGTTGTTATGGCGAATGATGTGACTGACTCATTCTATTACTAATAGGTTGTGATGTGTTATTTTATTACATACACATTTAATACTTGTCAGATCCTTCAGTCTGATACTCCAACACCTAGGTGACTGTCGCTATTTCTACTCATCAAACCTCTTTATTCTCGGGCATAATCAAAGCTGAGAGAGAGAGAGAGAGAGAGAGAGAGAGAGAGAGAGAGAGAGAGAGAGAAAGAGAGAGGCTGCAACAATAATTCATATCTTCGTCGGTCATCAGATATAGTTTCCTGCTTCAAAACTGCTATAAATTCAAACTGTAAACAATTAGAGCAAATGAAATTATGAGTGCTGAATAATTAAATTGTTGATGTATTCATTAAAAAATTCAGGTTTAAGTGTTAATGTCTATATCTTCAACGGTATAGGAGGAGTTACGTGCTGTAACGTTAGAGAAAATGATAAATATGACGATTAAATATTACTTTTTTGAAGTGTTCATGGGTCTGTTGAGGTTTTAACGCACCTGCAAATTTACCACAAGTCGCTATAACGACTTATGCAATTTGCATGTAAGCTACTGAGTTTATCAAGGTACGAATGCTTCAAATGCAACATACGAAAGCCACAGTGAATCCAAAGAACCATGGTGCCACCTGTGCTATAATTATGTAATATATCTCATAAAAGAATGATAACCCGAGTAAAAAATATTATGTACCTAGAAACCTTGAGTAACAAACTGATAGGGAAAAAAATTGAATCCTACAAACATATGATATCATGGGGATTTGAATAGTAACTGTCAGTTTCACACTGCTTTTCCACGTCTTTCAAACGAATGAAAGGAAAATGTGGTCAGCAATATAACTTCTCAAGGGAGGTAAATCGACATAGTTTGGGATTACCACTATTTCCTACGGATATAATGGAGGAAGAAGAATATGTGACTTTAAAAATCAAACGGTTGACATTTTAGTACGATCATCGTTATTATTAACTGTATGGAGAGACGGAATCATTGTTTGTTGTTTTTTTTTTTTTTTTTTCTTCTTTTCTTTTCCTTCAGGAGATAAAAAACTGCCGTTTTTCGAAATTAACAATAAATCATCCATTACTTTCCTAAAATAAATTGGGTAACATCGCACATTATTGCTTTTTCAGCAAACGGTAAGGAAATCACGAGACCAAATTAACGATGATGATCAATAATAATAATAGTTACTACGTTCCTTGTCAGAAGAATCTCATTTTTACTTAACGTTTCTCATTCCGTCATCCTGTCATTGGCATGTACTGTGACTGGAGGACTGTTTCCACTGTAAGTACAAGAAAATCCAAACAACAACCAATTTTTAGGACCATGTTAAAGTGGTTGCATATCTATAAAATAAATGAATCCAAAGATTCCCAGTTGACCGTTACAGAGCCTGTTCGCTTCTCA
>JAQPZY010000797.1:0-235000 GCA_029931535.1 Margaritifera margaritifera | reverse complement strand
CGCATCTTAAGAGTCCAAACTCGTGTTTTATTGAATACCGGTTTCTGCTGAGCACAAGGAGGCGTTATATCACCCTCAAATGGCCCAGGCAGTAGAGATGGCGGATATACATAGATGTGTCATGGTTGAAAAGTACTGCATGTCCAGCGAAGAGATCCAGATTAAGCCTGTTTATGTAAGCCAGAGAGGAAACTTTGTACATAACCCTCATACATCCTGTCTCTACTGCTGTTCGTCTGGAGTCGGGAAGCAGTTAAGATGGCTGGTAGACGCAGATGTAACGATGGAAGGGTGAGACTATAACAGGACGCAGGTACACCCTCTTGCATCCAGGTGTGTGAAACCAACGAGACCTGAAAAAGAAGGAAGTATAAGTGGCAGAAAACAATCTTTTTGAAAGCGAAAGAAATTCTTACAAGGCTGAGACCATATGGCTTAACTTAATGTATGTTTTAAATGCATCTGATTTCCACCGGCCTAATTGCCTTGTTTGATTGTCACTGAAACCCTCATTGGTCGCCTCAGTGGCAGTTCCAATTCTAAAGCTATAAGACTTAAAATGTTCGGAGTTTCACGTCGTTAATTCAACAAACGAACGAAGTTAAAACCACAAAGGCAAAGTCCTCGTCTTCGTTCTTATGCTAAATAAATTTTACGTTGGAAACGGGTTTCGCATTTGGGTGGATAAAAAGCGGTCCTGGGGTATTACCTATAAGTGGCAAGTAAGCATGTAAACGTGCTATGAGGCAATTACATGGGTTAGATTGGGTTGGCAAAGACAATTGATAGGGTTGCCACGAGCTGACACAGCGCTAGAAAAATCCAGAAGGCAACTGCACTACTTCACCATGACCATTCACGACAGGACCATACGTCAAAAAAGCACATACACACACTAAAAAAATAGAAGAAAACAATTATGGGTATTTATTTACAATGCATCATATATTTTGGGAAGACATTTTCATCGAAATAATCTTTAATTTGGTAGAAAGCCGTTTTAATTGTATAAACCATGGCAGTCTTTCTATAATATGAGTTCCAACGAAAGAAGAACTCCGAAAACACGCTGGTTTCGGATAAATACAAAAACTAGTTCATCAAGAATTTTTAAAAATATTCTTGTAATGATGTATAAAATTAAAAATACATGAAATCTACAGTTATTTTTTAAAATAAATTTACATTAACTCTTACCTTTTAATGTTTTGGTTGATGGCGAATTTAGTACCGGACGGCCTAATAGGATCGCTTGATTAGTTAAGCAATATTTAGGTTGTGCAGAAATATGTGCTTTCTGTCGAAGTATATTTTTAGAAACATGAAGTAAAGACTCTTGAGTGATGTTGACGATCCACACTCGACATTTGAATCAATGAATGAAGAATAAGATGATTGTGTTATTCCTTTGCTGGGGTTTTCTACAAGTATGAATTAGATATCATAAAACCAGAGTCGTAAACTTAATTAAATAAAGAAGTTTTTATTGTCTCTAAGTCTTCTAATTAGGAAAGATTAATGTTTTGTCAGCTATGTTGAAAGTTCATATAGTGTGCGCTTGAGACAACCTATTTATCCTCATCTTTATTCACATTCATGTACATATTCATATATTTCGTAATTTTCCTATTTTGTCTCTTCTCTTACATTCATGCATTGTTCATTTGTTCCTTCATTCATCCGTTCTTTCATTCATTCTCACATCTACTCTTCACGTACCCACTTATGTGCATTTATATCTGTTTGTTCGTCCATTTCTTTGTGCGTTCCTTTTATTTATAAGACTGACGGGTGAAATCGCAAACTCAATTAAATAGAGTTTTAATGGGATTCTATATAACAATTATTTAGAAAAAAAAATCTAAAGGCACAGTGTAAAAATTAAATTGATGCAGCCGCCGTGGGAAAACAATTGCTGAAGAATATCTGAATGTTCTTTTTGGGACAAAAATGCTCAGATAATGTGGGGATCTCAAACTATTAAGTAATTGTGCACAAGATACTCTCTCTCTCTCTCTCTCTCTCTCTCTCTCTCTCTCTCTCTCTCTCTCTCTCTCTCTCTCTCTCTCCAGTAGACAATATCTATTTTTAACAGCTTTGTCTAATAATTCGTCAAGGAGAAAACGATATCAATGTTTGTCTTATAATGTTTCTTTTTCTCAAGAGGAGAATCTCTTTTCACCGCCAAAGATAATATCTCGCAAAGAGTACATCATTTTTGTGGAGGTAATTAAGAATATTTAAAAGGTCATACAAATTTTAGCCAAATTCATTATATTTTTTATATTTTGTTTATTCGTATGCCATTAATGGTCACGTGATTTACTGATAAAGTATTTCTATATAAAAGCTTAGATATAATATGGTTAAACTTTCCTACCATCTTTTATATGAAATAAAGTTTGTTAAAACAATGCACGTGAAAGCATGTCAATTTTTTCTTTTTTTAAGAGATCAAGTAAATCTAGCATTTTGATCGCAAAGTTGCAGGTTAAATATAGAATCTTTATTCAACTGCTTATACCATGTGTATTTGTTTGCAATTATATTTACTAAACAATCAATTTTATTTCGTATGAAAGGGTTGTACGTTCATTTATGCATTGATTTCTATTGATCACTTAGCGGGTTTCACTGAACAATGCCCCTCCCCCCACCCCCCACCTTTTCACCGTCAGACCACGCATTATCATACGAGAAGTTGAGATTAGCGGCAAAAGGGAAGTAAAAATGTGAAAGTAGTCTGTCGATCCACAGCCGTAGAGGTGCAAAGCGAGCACTATACCACTTAGCTGTCTGTGCCCAAAATAGTTTTTCCACTCTAGGAGATTTGTGATAAATATACAGAAATTTGAGAAACGTTAAAGAATATACCACTAACAATATCATCGCTGACAAGTTGTGAGGTAATAGATTTTCTTTATACCAGGAACACAGGTGGCAGTTTCTCGGATCTTTCTAGTTTGATGCTCCGACACCTAGGTGGCTGTCACTATATATCATATATAGATGTACATATATAGATCATATAGAGATGCACATAGTCATAACTTCAACATTTTCCAACCAGGTGTTATAAAACTTTTGGCATTTATCCGTAATTATCATCATTATCAATAATGCGTATGTAATATCATACGTGTGTGGGTAGATATATAATGACGCTATTTGACTTGCTATGCTAATAAGTAGCCGGAGATGTATTTGCTCTGGACATCGATCGATAACAAACCCATGCTAACAATAAAAGGTATTCTTATGCAGAGGTTTATTGGGTATATCGATTTACACTGTCTCGATACAATATAAAAGACCAGATAAATGGTGAGCAATTAGCTCACGTAAATATGCCCGATGCATTTTTTGTTGTTTGTGTTGTTTTTGTATTTTTGTTCTTCTTGGGGGGGGGGGGTGGAGGTTGCGGCATTTTTAACACATTATTGGCTATATCATGCTGAGGAAATGGGAGCTGGGTGCTTTTCTCAATGACAAGCCCATACAGCCAACCAGGACCAGGACCTCATAAATATGCATATAATGCTATATCACATAATATGGTATGTTTAAAAATAGAAGCAATAGATTATGCAATGTCCTTTTCGGATTCCCTTTCCACACTTAAAGCCTTAATTCAGACAACCCTTTAATATTCCAGATCTTACAGAAACATGATGTGTACATGCGATCTGGGAAAATATTCCGTACTGTTGACTGACTCATCACACTGGTATAAAGGCTAATAAAAAGGCAGATAAATAATGGAATAATCCGTTTCCTAATGGAAGATTCCATATACTGACTTCAATATAATATAAATCAACATGTTATTCATGCTTCATAAAACACGTGGAATGAAAACTCCACAAACATACTTCAGAACTTTACCTTCAGTTAGCACCATGTCTCCACTGTTGTGCTGAGTTGCCGTAAAACATTACTACATATATACGTATCATCTCTGATCAATTAATTGTCTGAAAAATTAGTAGTAGTATCTTTTTAATAGTATGTCAGTAAAGAACTATGAATTCTATCAATTCTATCAGAGAGAGGGGGGTTCGTGGTGTGTTTAGTTTCATTCATATGAAACATTATTCATAGCTTGACACGTCATCACATCTAGTATTTTTAAGTGAATAGGATTATCTATCTATCTATCTATCTATCTATCTATCTATCTATCTATCTATCTATCTAGTGATGGGTAATCAGCAGGAAATGCGAAAGTTAACTTAAATATAGCCATCTGTAGTGACTCGAGGATTATGAATGGTTGGTGCCAAGTGACAGGGAAATACTACTTGATACTTAATCCTAATCACCCTTGTTACGCATCTTGTTCTGAATTTCGCTTAAAAAGGTGCTTAATATTTGTGGGAAATGCGGTTCACGAAAGTTGAAGAAAAGGATTGACTGTTTGGCAATCAAGATATACAGCAGATAGTGTCAGACGCTCATACAGATCAATAAAAAATGATGATTGTTGATATTTTTCCAATATGATTTCAGATACAGAACCTTTCTAAACAACATTTTATATTGCTGCTTTTTATATGACATTTGAGAAGTATACATTTTAGAGAGAAGCTGGATCTTAAATACAATATATAATGATATTTGTGAAAACACAAAATATGAGTCTTTATCAACAACAAAAGATGGTGAATTTCAAGGAAAAGGGGGTGTTTTTATAAGCTGAATGTCATGAATAAGTTTTTTTGTTTTTGTGAATGGAATGAACATGTCTACCACGGTTTAGCTAGAGTGACACCACCAGAGTTCGAGTAATGAAAGGGAAGTTTATCTACCCTGATTATCATGATGAAACATGAACGAAAACATGCAATTATTTGCACACATTGTTATATTATTTTAGTAAGTGGACTCTCTCTCTCTCTCTCAGTAGCCTCTTTTTAACCAGTACCATACAATATCATCCACTCAATATCACCACTTCCCCCGTCTGCTGATAATTAAATATTTTCACGTTATCCCTCGAGGCAATATCATTGACCCCAAATTTGCTAACTTTTGTGATATTGTCTTTAAAGTTATGAACTTATATTTTGTTATTATTTTGAATTCCAATTCACGGGTTTTATTCAAAGAGATAATATTTTCTTTTACGCAAGATTTAAGCAGTTGAACCTATCACAGAATGCCAGTTTATATTGCAATAAAGCATACTGTACATCGCCAATAAATATTAGACACTGTTATTTCATAAATAGACGAAAACAAAGTTTATAATATCAACTGTAAAATAAATTAATCACTCATCGTTATCATTGTTATCGTCATCGTCGTCAAAATTAAACTAATACATTCATTAAAACAACGTTATTTCTCCTCTTCTTCCGCTCGCTTTTTTTTTTCCCCAGCTGTTTCCGACTACCTCGGTTAGTTACGAAACAATGATTGACTGAGAATTTGCAAATGCATCGAACTATTTTTTCATTCGCAACTTCTCAATCAATCATATAGTCAATTCAATGGTAGAAATAGCCTAGGTGGTCCAAATAGATTGCGGTTTCTTCTTTTGCGATGAATTTTCTGGCGTACAAAATGTATAATTATTCTGTAAATTACTGCGCCGACATACATCCGATGCGTATTTTTGTCTAGCAGAAATAACCGAGGTGGTCCAAATGGCTGAAATCATAATAGCAAGGGTGATCACCGTCACTCTGAACCATTCATGAGAGATGATAAAGTTAACTACCACTAGAAAAAGAAAGCAAAATAGTGTAACATGAATGGAAGGAGTAATTATAAGAAATTGAAGACCCTACACAGTTTTTCGACCAACCAAGTGAAACTTCAGACCTAAGGTTGACAGCGGAAAGAAAGCCACTCTTTGTTTCACGAGTGGTTCTTTTTCGTTTTCATAATACTGAAAAAGTGAGCTTTCAATTTTTTCTGTCAAATGGAAAAAAAATTGCGAACAATTTTTACTTTTACATCTCTCTCTCTCTCTCTCTCTCTCTCTCTCTCTCTCTCATATTATCTTGAGTACAATATGATAATGTCACATCAACTTATACCTCTGAAGAATAACAATAAATTGCGCGAAAATAACACAGACAGCAATTGATGCTTTGCAAAATGTCAGTAAGGGATTTCATTTACCAACAACAAAAACTACACACACACAGAGAGAGAGAGAGAGAGAGAGAGAGAGAGAGAGAGAGAGAGAGAGAGAGAGAGAGAGAGTTGGAAGACGGTACTGGGAAAAAGAACAACAAAGTTTCCCTACGTTTTGACCTATTACCCAAAGCAAGGTTTTCCTCAGGGGACAATAAAACATACACACCGACACACGTTCACAAAGAATGACACGCGCAGAACAATAAACATTTACATTTTGGCGCAGAGAGGCACAGAAATACCTCATTCAGCACAAACCGGCTGAAGTTTCTAAGAAAATCAGTGAGATATGTCAATATGTAAACAACAATTAACCACTAACCACGTAGTAATTAACCTCTATCCACATAGTAATTAACCTCATTCCACATAGTAATTAACCTCATTCCACATAGTAATTAACCTCTATCCACATAGTCTTTGCACATATCTTGGTAATAACCTTTTAATTTGTAATATGAAAGAAAAATGCCAGTTACAAAAATTTGTTCAAGACGACTGCTCCTCAAAATATCTGATCAGATAACATTCTTGCCATTTTGATATTTTCGCAGAAAACTAAGTCCTTAACCACGCCCAATACCTAGATAGTTTTGAATAAAATAATACAAATTCGCCTTCATGCCCGTCCTCGTGGATATGGTATTGGTTTATTATTTATCCATGGGTCTATCACGGGAATGCATTAATTCTTAACTGACTTCTTTTCAGCGAAGTAACTCGTTTAGTTTCCCCCACATACAACTGAATTCTTTCTCGAAATAGTTAATAATCATAATCAAGACAGGGTCTGTGTATTTTTGAAACAGTAATGGCCAGTATTTTCTCATAATCAAGACAAGGTCTGTGTATTTTAGAAACAGTAATGGCCATTATTTTCTTATAATATTTAGAATAAAAAAATTTCATATCAAGGTGTTTTATATTAGAAGGTCAAAATTGTATATAGGAAAAGGTTTCTAAATAAATTAGTAAAATATATTTTAAAATAAAATATTTTAAATCATATGATGATTGACTTTTCCATATCTTGCGATTTTGTACCTCAGATTCATATCTCTTCTTCATTTTAAATTATATTTTCATTCATAAATGACATAAAATATTTCATTTAAAATTACTCGGTTCTAAAATTTAGTTTATGATGCGAACCATTCAATAGCATAATCTTCAAGTATTTGTTTGTAAAATTTTTATTATTTACTTAAAATAATAATAATAATAATAATAATAATAATAATTATTATTATTATTATTATTATTATTATTATTATTATTATTATTATAAAAACTACAGTTCGTTTCTTAAAACTGTGGCTTAACGGTGAAAATTGCGTAGGAAGTCTCGAGATAAGTAGTAGTTCAAGAATAATGTTTGCAAGTTAATTTTGACCCCTGTGGAAAGAAAAAAAAAATTTTGAAGTTTGATAAAATAATTTGCATATAGAATTCAAATTAATAAATGTTAGCATCATCACTTAACGACAACAACAAAATCATCATCATTATCACCGTCATTCATGGCTATAAAATTCAAATAATAATTATCAATTTAATATTAAATGCACCAATATATATATATTAAATCTATTAGAAATAACTATATATATATATATATATATATATATATATATATATATATATATATATATATATATATATATATATCCGTTCCTACTTACCAAGGGGTATCAAAAAAGAAGAAAAAATTAAATGAACTATTAATCTTTATATTTATTTATTTATTTAAACGTTCGCCTTTATTCACAAAACAAAAACAAACAAACAAACAAAAACAAAAAAAAAATTGTCTTTATTTGTCACTTAACTTGATACAAACATAATTTATCCCCAAAAGATGTTATTGCGGTAAACTAGTTTTCGTTGTAAGGAAAACTTATCTGAAACAAAAACAGAAAAGTACCAAACGCACGATAAGAGATTTATGGGACCGGGTTTTCTGGTGGCGCTATGTTTCGGATTCAGGGGGAAGGAACTTACATCGATCGAAAGCTGAATTACATGAAGTAAAGCAAGTCAAGTAAAATTTATTTTAAGTCAAAATTCACACAATAACATAAACTCTACTGAGCTTTTATATCGACATTGCATATGACATCGAAAACTGTTACCAATTACAACATTAAATCTGATGTACATTGTCCACCCTTGTCCATCCAAGACAGCATTATAGTGGTGTGTATGTACTGCGCATGCTGGATGTGAGCGAGATAATTCAGACCAATATGCATGCACTGCTGTACCCATTTTTCAAATGGACAAAGCACGACTGAATTCTCCACCAAAACGTTAAACCGACAAGTCATTCTTGTGAACCTACAGATACTTGCGTAAGAAATTTACAAGACATAGTTGTAACTTTGGAGTAATTAGTACACTAGATAAATTAGTACCTTTCTCTGTTCTGTGAAAACTGATGACATCCCTGCTGCTAGCAGACACGTCTATACCACACGTGTTAACGTCTATAAAACATATGTTAATGTCTATAGCACACGCGATAACGTCTATAACACATGTGTTAACGTCTATAACACATGTGTTAACGCTATATTGCAGCAAAACCCCTGTCATATTGTATTTGAATTTGTGTCAGTCTAATAACTCTGGAAATGTTAAAAGATCGTTAGTCTATGATAGCAATTGTACCGTGTGTGTGTGTGTGTGTGTATATACACAATTACTTATGTTTAGCTCCATTATACTTCCTCTAGTTTTCTTTCTAGTTTTTAATTCCATTTTCATATTTTTCTTTTTAATTTTAGAAGTCTGCAAATAGATTTTAATGATTCTTCGTCAACAATGTGGTCACTACGAAGTTCATCGTCGCACGCTTAGGGCGAAAATCCGCAACGCTCAGACCGCAGTGCATTTTTTCGCCCGTGGCTTGCAATGTTGTACCAAGTCACACACACACACACACTCATATATATATCCATGAAACTTTGTAATACTCTTTTACATCTTCCTTCTGAGTCGAGAGGTGGAATGATCTTAGATAATTAACATTCTTTGTTCTGTTTTTTTTTTGTTCGTTTTTTTTTTTTTTTAATTGGGGAAGAAAGGATGCAAGACTGATTAAGGGTAAAATATTAAAATTTCCCTTAACTCATAACGTCGGTTAAGCACGTGTGTAATTTCATTTACATAGGGATGTATTTCTACGTTATTGTCGAGTGGAGAATGAGAAATGTGCCGCGAGTTATCAGAGTGGTCTGTCATTGCTATAAATAACTTAATCATGTAGCCCAAAAACCTTACAGGTAAGGTTGAATAGGTGTTATATAGTACAGGTAAGAACGAGATCATTATCGTCTTCATATACAACTCCTTGGTAGTATAGTGGCAAGTATCCCCGCCTGTCACGCGGGAGACCGGGGTTCAATTCCCTGCCGGGGAGTATATGTTTTGTTTCTGTTTTATCCTCACAGGATCAGAAATATTTATTATTCAATCATCACGCGTGTCATCTAAAAGTCTTGATTTCTTTTAAATCAGGATATGCATACCTAGACAGATATCCAAAACGATTAAGACGATGAATTATTACTAGTGCAGCACTGCACACACACACGCACGCATGCCTGTGCACACACATCGCTATGTCAGTTCCTTGGCTAGGTGATTCACACATAATATATCTGATGTATTTGGGCTTATATTAAATATATAACAAGGTTCTAAAACAGAACATTGAACAAAAGTTCGAAGGCGTTTCTCTCTCTCTCTCTCTCTCTCTCTCTCTCTCTCTCTTGGTTGGCTAGTCGTTTTGTCAGTTTTACAACGATATATCCAGATATATACGGTCTATTCTTCTTCTCTCTCTCTCTCTCTCTCTCTCTCTCTCTCTCTCTCTCTCTCTCTCTCTCTCTCTCTCTCTGATGATACAACTGACATGCAACCAAACAACAAAGATAGATAGAGAGATTGAAGGATAAAAACAAACGTTATGATCTGTAGCAATGCTAAGTTAAGCATAATTATGAATTCAATGAGTCCGTGTAACACTTAATAATTCAAATCTCAAATGTTTAGATTGTTAGAATTTTGGTAAAACATCTAACTTTCTAATTTGTAACTTTTAGATTCTTGGTAAAAATTCTAAAGATTGAACTTTTAGATTTGCAAGTTTTTGCTCAAAAGTCAAAAATTTCCAAATTTTATAGTATAGATATCTGAACCCATTTGCAACAATCTATAAAGTTTAAACTATTCGAAGGTTTGAGTATTTCGAGCTTCCACTTATTAGATTTTTTTTATTAAAAGATCAAAATGTCAAACGTGTTAAGTAGACTAGATTATCTCGTTTTACACGGAGAGTATCAATTGGATATTTACAGTATTAATTCCATATTTAATCTCTCCTATTTGATATCCCCCTATGGTGCATGAAATAAATGAATAAATATATAAATAAGTAGCAAGAGATGAATATAAAGTTGACAATAATCTTTAAAGACACATTAGCTGTATAATTAAGTTGACAATAATCTTTAAAGACACATTAGCTGTATAATTAAGTTGACAATAATCTTTAAAGACACATTAGCTGTATAATTAAGTTGACAATAATCTTTAAAGACACATTAGCTGTATAATTAAGTTGACAATAATCTTTAAAGACACATTAGCTGTATAATTAAGTTGACAATAATCTTTAAAGACACATTAGCTGTATAATTAAGTTGACAATAATCTTTAAAGACACATTAGCTGTATAATTAAGTTGACAATAATCTTTAAAGACACATTAGCTGACTTGATACCATTGAACAAATCACATTTAAATAAAGGACTGGGTTATACGTTTGAACCATGCAGAACAATTTTGAACAATGCAGAACAACTCTTGACTATATAATTGTTAACAGAAGAATACCATTTAGTGCATAAACCTTACAAGTAGAACATGAATGTACGAAAACATTATGAGACACCCTTATCTGTATCTCTTCGGTAGTATAGTGGCCAGTATCCCCGCCTGTCACGCGGGAGACCGGGGTTCAATTCCCCGCCGGGGAGCAGTAATAATTTTTGTATCCAAATACCCTTAATGATCAGAAATATGTATTAATTAATTGCTTTGCATGGTATCTCAAACTCTTTTCTATATTCATGCCTAGACACATAAATCCAAAAGGATGAACAAGATGATTCAATACAAGTGCCGTATTGCACACACACACACACACACACACACACACACACACACACACACACACACACACACACACACACACACACATGGCTGTTAAGTGTTGGTGTAAGGTAATTTTATATACCAATACTATGGGAATATATCAAATTATGATTCGTTAATGGCGTATGAAAACGCATATAATTATGACTTGCACAGGAGACCATTGCTTTTATACTCTCTAGACCCAGTTATGAATTTCTAGTTATTAATCATTAATAAAAGGAAAATGAGCAGAAAGATTAACATATTCGCTGCGTTATCTACTTTTTCCAAAATAAATGAAACACGTTACACAATTTCGAAATCTCTCTGCTTTCCCTGTTTGTTTGTTTTTTTTCTCTCTCTTGTCATAAGTACATGAAAAAATACGTGGAAATCTGCGGAGAAAAAAATTCAGCTGGATGAAAATCTTGAACTTCAACTTGTATGAATGTGCCTTCGGCCCTTAATTATATGCAAGCAGGGGAAACAAAAAAGAAGTGGGTCGACTAGAATGACCTGTTGATTTGGCTTTTTATATTTTTAGGATCACATGCGGAAAATTGATAAATACAGTTGATATCTTTTTAAAGGTTATTGTAAACTTTGTATTTCATACACCATAATTGAATCTAGGGCCAAAATGCAGCATTTGTTAAAAAAAAAGAAAAAAAAAAGTTTAATGAACTGGGGATATAACTTAGGAGAGTGGAAATATTCAATTCGTACACTCGGTCTAAACGAGACAATACAGTCCATTTGCTCCCCCCCCCCCTTTTTTTAAAAATTACGGATCAAAAATCTAAAAAGTAGCATTTCGAAATAATCAAACTTCCAAACAGAGAAAACTTTTAGATTGTTAGAAAGTGTTCAACTATCTAAACTCGAAAATTTGGGAATTTAGACTGTTGAACAAAAACTTACCAATCTGAAGGTTCACTATTTAGAATTTTTCCGAAAAACCTAAAGGTAGGAAATTGAAAATTTTGAAATTTGACCAGAATTCTAAAAGACAAAAAAGGTTTTGAGACTTGAATTATCTAAATGTTACATGGACCTGTCGAATTCATTATTATGTAAGATTTACTATTGATACTGACCATAACACTTGTTTTTATCCTTCAGTTTCACTCTCGTTTGATCGGTTTCTCTGACAGTCCTGTCATCAGAGAGAGAGAGAGAGAGAGAGAGAGAGAGAGAGAGAGAGAGAGAGAGAGAGAGAGAGAATATGATGGTCGTTTTCTATTGGAAATCCACAAGAACAGAAAGGATTGGCGATAAGATTACATCTAAATAAATCATAATTCAGCGAACTGCATTTGTGTCTTAACCGGCTTGATAGCACAGAAGATTACTTATTACCAAATGTTAAATAACTTGGAGCAGAAATTTTGGTGATTTCCTTTTTGAAGGTTATTATAGATGAACAATTTCTTGTATATAGTGGCAGATCGTTCCAAAAGTCGATTAGTGTTGGTATATATGAGTTGTTGAACAAAGAGGTTCTACATTGATATTGAATGAAATTGTTCAAGTTTCTCAGATTATAAGGCACTGTGTCTCGCGAACAAGGATTTGGCAAATCAATTATATGATTCGGAGACTGATTGTTGATAATTTGATAACAACTGCAGAGACTTTTTATGTTTCACCTTGCTGCGAGAGTAGGCCATCTAGTTTCAAAATAAAGTGTTTCTCTACAAGCAAATATTGGTAGTCCAGAAAATATTGTGTTTGCTTCAAGCTGTAATTTTTTAAGCTTTTCTGAATCTGAGTTAGTGCAGGAATATCATATTTCAGATGCATATTCCTGAATTGGCGAATTGGGCGAATGTAGGTTAAATACATTTTATTCAGGTTATGTTTTGATAATACATATTTAAACTTCCTCAGTCGTCCAATACGCATAGATGCAGATACAGAATGAATTATAGATTCTATATGGTTGCTCCAAGAGTCATTGGATGATACAATAATTCACAGACGTCGATGTGATGTAACAACACGAATCTTTTCATCCGAAAATTCGATGTCTGGTATGTATTCCAGCTCCCTGCTGGTGAAAAGGACGCACTCTGTTTTGGATGAATTAAAATTAACAAACCAGAGATTTGCCTAATCCGATCATTTTTTAAGATCATCATTTGATACGCTTTGAATGAAAAGTGGATCAGTGATTTTAAATTATCGGCTATATCAAAAATGTATACAAGAGAAAGAAAGGGACCTAATACTGATCCCTGAAGTACTCATGCAGTGAGTTCTCCGAAGTTAGAGAATTTATTTCCAAGGATGTCTCTCTGAGTCCTGTTAGCTAAGTATTCATCTATCCATGCCAATCGATTTCCGTTAATTCCATAGCTTTTCAATTTATATAATAATCCCCTCTGACACACTCTATCAAAGGCTTTAGATATGTAACAGAAGATAATGCACGAAATTTCACTTCGGTCAATTGCATTGCAGATGTTATGAAGAAAGAAAATATCCATGATCTGATATGTGGTGGAATTACATGTATAAAGTATTGATATTTGTAAAGAAAATAATTTTCATAGAAATAATTATACATATATTTAAAAACCAATCTTTTGAAAATGTTGCTAATGCTACTTAAAAGGGATATGGATCTGTAATTTGACGGAATATATTTGTCATCTTTCTTCAATATTCGCAACATGACTTATCAAAAGGTAGTTATTGTGGTTTGCAAATTGAAAATTTCGTTTTCTTAACTAAGAAGCTGCTAATAAATTCTTTACCATACTTTCGGCACAAAAGGGGGTCACCTTAAAGGCCTTTTAGCTTCACATAGGTAAAGGTCCAAGAGGTGTCCACTCAAATAAAGCATATTTATTTCTAAGAATTTCTTCGTGGTCTCTCCTTTCTATAAATAAATTAAGCGTTTAGCAGATAAACCGTACAGGTACAATAGGGCATATATAGAATATGAAAGTAAGAAAACATTATGAGATATCCGCATTTGTATCTCCTGGGAAGTATAGTGGCAAGTATCCCCGCTCGTCACATGGGAGACCGGGGTTCAATTCCCCACCGGAGAGCAATACTATTTTTGGTATCCATATACAAATTAACACACTTGGTGATCAGAAATATGTATTCGTTAATTGTTTTCCATGTTATCTACAGGTCTTTATTATACGCATGCCTAGACACATAAATCCCGATTAACAAGATAAATGAATACAAGTGCAGTATTGCAGTATTTCACACACATACGGGCGTATATACGTACGTACGTACACACACAAACACACACACACACACACACACGATACAAATAAGATGGCGGTTAAGTGTTGGTATAAAGCAATTTGATATACCAATAAGATGGGTATATTTCAAATTGTGATTCGTCAATGGCTTATGAATACGCATATAATTATGGCTTCCACAGGAAACCATTGCTTTTATACTCTTTAGACCCGGTTATGAATTTCTAGTTATTAGTCATTAATAAAAAAGGAACAAAAACAGAAATAAATTCCATATTCACCGTTTAATCTACTTTTTCGAAATCCATAAAACACGTTACACAATTTCGTCGAAATCTCTCTCTCTCTCTCTCTCTCTCTCTCTAACTACGTGAAAAAATACGTGGAAATCTTTGGATAAAGAAACAAGAATTTGAGCTGGATGACAATCTTGAACTTCGATTCAAACAAAGTCGGGGGCCCCGGGTGGCCGAGTGGTCTAAGGCGCTCGCCTTCATAGATCACTGACATCTCACCTCTGTCCGCGTAGGTTCGAGTCTTGGGACGAGCCAATGTGGGTATGTGAGAAAGCTTGCCAGTAGTTTCCCGTGGGTCGGTGGTTCTTCCCGGGTTTTTTCCGGGTTCTTCCTCCACCAAATATACTGGCCGCAATGTATAGCCTATCATGTGCTTAAAAATGTCGTTAAACCCATAACAACAACAACAAACAAAGTCACTAAGTAAGCTAGAATAACCTGGGTTGTTATGTATCATTTATATAGCACGAAGGCATCTCTTTATAAATAACTTAGGACACAAACGACTCATGTCAGCTTACTGGTTTAAACGGCATTCAATTGGTTCATTAAACTAGTAGGCGGAGCTATACGTCAGATGTTCCATGAACAGTTCCCGCCATTATGTTGCAAGTGCACCATGCGTTCAGATGCGAATCACGATGATTTCGAATGATGTAATGACATTTTTGACATAGATGACGATTTTAAAGATATTTTACCACTGTCGGATGACAACTCCTTGCTGTCACAGTTATTGGACATTGCAACTCATAATCTGGTACAAAATCAGTGGAGTAATCGGTTTGTACAGCCCGTATTATTAAAAAAGTATTCAAACGAGTCACAGGGGTCTGTAATCGTGCAGAATCACAGTATAGAGCACTTATCTGTATATAGGGAAATTTCCAATGGAATTTTTTTGTCACAATGACGACACTTTTAGCACTGTTTGATAACATAACTGTGGAGATTTCGGCATTCGGTACATAATTAGCTGGTCCAAACGCCCCGGTATGGGTTGCGAAAGAAGATTTTTTGTGTGTGTAAGTTGGACACGTCATTTTTTTGTCCTTTGTCAGTATTAATGTGCATTAATTATATGCAAGCGGGAGGGGAAAAAAGACGAGGTAGACGAGAATGACCTGTTGGTGTGGCCTTACTAATACTGTGTAGGTATATTTTTAAAATCATTAAAATTACTAAAGTACTCATACTGACGTACATGTAAATACAGTGTTGTGAGTTAGAATTTTTCCAGGTAAATAAATGTTACGCATTCCCTTTAGGTTTTGGCTTTTCGTCAGACGAGCCGACGAGAAATTGAATTCATGCCACTTATGACTGACACATTTATATTGCTTGGTGCTGCAGCAAGGCATTATTTCACAAAATAAATTGTTTGCTGCAGATTATGGTCTGATCCATTAGTAAGACTGGAAAATTGTTTTAGATTTTAATGTAGTTGCAGACATAAAATATACTCTTGAATTGGTGTTAATGTTTCTCTCAGATTTTAAAATATACTGCACATAATCAAAAATAAGAAACTGTCTTGCGGCAACTGATTTGAAATCTTATTGAAATAAATGTTACAGAGAATGTGTTCTGAACTCTAGTAGTAAGAACATTGGAGTAATAGCACAGCCGACTCCCAGGATTTATTTTCGATAATTTTGAAACAAATAATCACAACCAATGCGAAAATGTAAAAAGTAAAAAATTAGAATTAAAATATTTATTTATATATCTTTTTCCTTTTTATAAGGATCTCAAAAAGAATGTGCATGTTTTTAAAGATATTTGACAAAAATACGTATTTAAATGAATCATATACCATTGAAAAAAATAACTGTAACAAGAGCATTATATAATGAAATTGGCATATTTAGTAACTAAGAACACTCTCGTTGTGTACCGATGGCCATTACATACAAAGCAGATCAAATATGCTCCGCGATTAGGAAAGGGTTTTAAACAAGGTACGCAAACCAAAACCATGTAACATAGTTACTATGTCTATTCAATAAGCTCGCTAAAAAGTCACATGTAAAAATACTAAAGATTTAAAAAAAAACAACAAAAAAACAAAACAAAAAAACCCAAAAACAGTCACTATGTGTACACAATACCCGCAATACCCGGAGCACAAAGTACGATCACAGAGCGTAGATTAATATATGCTTCAGACAATGTAGCCTCCCCCTGAGGTGATAAATAGTGCAGTTCAGATATAACTACTTAGACATAGCAGTCAGACTTAGAAAAGAACCCACACAGGAGATAGAGAGAGTAGAGTACCTAAATTACCATTACAGGAAAGTCTTCTACATAGATTGAACAGAGGTGAAATTGATAATGTCGTTAAACGTTTATCTGACATTTTAATACCCAATTTGGACAGAAAATAAGCGAAAGTGCAATATGGATGCTTGACAGGATTGAATGTTTGACACTGCAGATAGACATATCTCAACCCCTTGGGGGAAGTACATACATACATTTGTTTATAAGGGTTAAACACAAAAAGGTGTATATAAAAATAAAATAAAGACGGTAGGTATTTCTTTTAGCCATGGAATTTGTGTGAAATACACCGAATGTTGATAGACCATCAAATTACAATTTAAATAGATATATTCACTGATTTAAACGATGTCGGATAAAATTTGACGATCTTGAGAAAAAAAATGAAATGAAGTTGATATATCCATAAATATGTATGAAATGAAATATTAGAAGGCTGAGACAGCGGGATGGAGAGAAACTACATAAGTCCTGTTAGAATAACTGAAATAGAGGGGGTAATTTACGTTCACATCTTAATTATATTTCAATATGACGGACCTAATGACTTCAAAGACTGAAGGCACCATTTACGTTGGAATATAAGTGTTTTCCAGAATGGTGTCATCACAGATCAGTAGACATTACAGACACACATATATTTGTAAAAACTGCTAGAATTATTTCCATACACCAGCAAAACTTATCATAACACAAAAGACTATGTTAAAATATAGATAATTCGATGGACATAATGTATAAAGTGAGTTCTGTTGTAAACCTCAAAACTATCAACACAAATCAAAAGCTCCATACGTTATTTATTGCGATTTTAAAGTATTATTGTACCTGACTGTTTCGGAGTGTTATGTATGATGTTTATATAATATTGTGGATGTTTTGGGAGATTGTAGATGTTTCTTCACTTTAATGTTTGCTTGGGTCTTGGTGCTGTCGGGAAGGGCATGTTTAGCTGGTGTCCTTGAATTAGGTTGTTTTGATCAATATAATGTTTTCTCAATTTGAAGGTCAAGGTTGATTTTTGTTTACAAGTAAAATTCCATTAGGATGACACACATTCTAGAACATTCTGTCATGTGACCAATCTTTATATATACCATGTTTGGTTGACATTTTTTCAGTTTTGACATTACCATCAGTCTTGTAAAGAGCTATTACAGTTGTGAAAATTCATTCCAAATTCTAAGAGAGGAATTATTTTAAATATTCATTGGATTATAACAGTGCTCATAAACGTTTGGATTTTGGATTTTTAATTAATGATTTTGGAATTTAACTGAACTTATTCAGAGATTTTGGAATACTTCATTTTGACATCAGCACATCAAGATTACTAGTACATCAGGACTTTGGAGACCATTAGCACATCATAACATTCAAGGACACAGCCGTGAATTCGGAACATTCTATATTTAGGACTTGTGATTAGAACAATCATACTTATTGGATTATTAGGATTTCAAAACACATTACTGTAAGTGACTTTTTGATTTTTCATTTTAATTATCTAGTAATAAATTGCTTGTTGATTTTTACTTGATTTGTTGGTTTCACTTTCTTTCTGTTACATTTTTCTTAGACCATAGAGTCGTAACAGGAGTGACAATTAGGAAAGTGAACATAGGGTGTACAGTAGCGACGTCAGAGGTACAATATTAAACACTAAAATAATTAGACAATTAAACCACATTCCATCAAGATCTTGTTTGAACCTCAAATTATTCCACACGATACATAGACCAGCAGTTTACAGAGGAACATATTGTACAGTAGTGTTTTACGATGCATTGGGTAAGATTGAAAATCTAGTAAGATCGCAAAACTAGTGTTTGGAGGATTAAGACCCCAGAAAAGCAAAACTTAAAGCGTTTACAGAGAAGCATCAAAGACATTTTAACTCGACATGTTACATTTGCGACTGAAAACAAAGTCATAGACGGCGAAGTGCACGCTACACACGTACGTGACCATGCCCATTTAACAGGCAAATATTGAGTGCAATTTGAATTTTAAATATCCATAATATATATCATTCTTTCTGCATCCGCTGTATCAATTGGAAGCCAGATGAATATACCCTGGGAAATAAACCATACTGGGCAAACCATGGGAATAAACCATATTGGGCAAACCTTCTATGGTCACTGAGGTTTGTTATATTGCTACGTTGAACATCTTTTCTGGATCAATCTCATTTAGGGAGAATTAAGCATGAGATTTATCAAAGTTGTATAGGCAGCTATGTCGATGATGTCCTCACTCTCGTAATTTAGTCGTAAAAGAAAGGAATTCCATTTCAGTATTTGTCATTTACTGATTGCACAATTTATTTCGAAGCAGATGTATCGTAATGGTGATAAAGTGTTGAAGTCCATTGTCTTGGTAATCACTTCAGAGCCTTTTGCAAGTGCTATGTTGAATCTGAAGTCCCGTCGAAAGCGCAAAGATACAGTGGAAAATGATATGTTCATATCAAGAACTCAAGTGGTATTTTAAACTTCTTTCCATATAACTGCATCTGATGGGAACATTCTCAGTATCTTATTCATATTGCCATATTTAATCCTATGTATCCTAAATAAAACAAGTGACCATAAATCTTTTGCATGTCATAAAATGTTGTAGTCATTCAACTTGAAAAGATTATCGTTCCTCTAGGATATGATGAGGTCTCTCACAAGCATTCCACCAAAATTGTTTATCACTATATTGCTAGCATCTCTCTTTACTTTCACATCATAATACTAAATGAAACTATCCGGCGCAGTCATTATACCGGGACTTAGCTTTGGAATTGCTATCTGTAAAGTTTGCTTAGGTTTAGTTTAGCTTCGTGTGTATATGATACAATGATGTGTTGGACTGAGGAATTTAACTGCTAGCAGTAACTTTCCTGCTAAAAAGCACAAGCTGCCTAGGGAAACCTAAAAAAAGGTTGAAACAGTTTTAAAGAAACTTGTAAGCAACATGCACACTAACACCCATCACAAGTGCAATATAATATATGTACTCGTATCTATATGATCATTATAATGTTGGTAGAAATCACAAGTGCAATATAATATATGTACTCGTATATACATGATCATTATATGTTGGTAGAAATCACAAGTGCAATATAATATATGTACTCGTATATACATGATCATTATATATTGGTAGAAATCACAAGTGCAATATAATATATGTACTCGTATATACGTGATCATTATAATGTTGGTAGAAATCACAAGTGCAATATAATACATGTAATCGTATCTACATGATCATTATAATGTTGGTAGAAATCACAAGTGCAATATAATACATGTAATCGTATCTACATGATCATTATAATGTTGGTAGAAATCACAAGTGCAATATAATACATGTAATCGTATGCACATGATCATTATAATGTTGGTAGAAATCACAAGTTTAGCTTGCTTTGGTTTTAAATTTTGCCTTCTTTTCTGGGCGAGCAGATGTGTCCGTGTGAGCAGAAGCAGGTTCTTTTTCAATCCAAGCATCATCCAGGTTGTTTTAAGTCTGTGTCACCAAATCTTGTTCTCTCAATCTTTTATTAAAGTAATCCAGTGTCTTTGATATGTTCATTTGAACTCTACAGTTCTTCAGTGGTTTTGTCGTATCTAAATCTTCATCAGTTCTATTAGGATATATATATATATACACACACACACAATCAAATAACTTGAACAGATAGTTGCTCCTTTAATAAATGCTCATGATACAGGCATTGTTGTATTTATGAGTAACAAATGTTTATATTGTTAACAGGTTTTTTTTTTACATCCTGTCTAAATAAGTTGTACATTTTTATTTTTCAATCCAATTAATAAAACATTGTTTTCTTTTAGACAATATGAACGTGATTCTTTTTCATGTAAAGATTAGCTTCATATTCGGCTAATGAGTAATACACGCGTTGGTTGCCTATCAATGCAGTAAAAAAATCAATATTAAATCCCCAAATTCTTAAAGGTTGAACATACCAGTGAGAAACAATTGTGTATAAGCCTGATTTTGATTTTAAATGACATATTCATCTACTAACTTTAATTCGGCAAAACGAGATGGAGCAGAGTCAAATTATAAATAATAAACTAATTTCTTGGAGTAAATTTGAGTGTCAGAAGCCCCAAATATAAAAACCGCACTCATAGATCTGGCTGTAGTAGACGTTGTTCTTTGTATACAAATTGAAACCACATCACATGAACTCGCACTTAAATCAACACCATCAGGGTACCCCTTACTAATACGAAAATCGTATATTCGGGAATTAATTTAGTTTTCTCCTCAAAGTCCTTTTTGCTGTCATCGATTTTCTTTTTAAATTAATCCATTCTAACACCAAATGCACATTTCCGTCTTTAGTTTAGTTTTGAAGGCCTCAATGTTTTTGTTTATTTCGATTTTAACTGTATCAATTCTATCACTTAATGCGAAAATCAGTTCTGAATGAATCTGTGCCTGTTTTTGGTCGTTGAACTTAAGCATGTAACTTGTTGTAAAATGCTGCAAAAGTGTAAATGTATCATCTTTGATCGTTTTAATCTTATGGCCCAAATCTTTACTAAATAAATCGTAAACTGTTTCCATTGATCTAATCGTGCTTTCATTAACTTGTTTTCCCCCGTACCCTTGGTTATCTCTGTTAAATCAATCATTTTCTGCAACTATGTCATAGTATTAGTGTTAGCGGTTATCTTTTTTTCATACTAATAATTTCTGTGATGAAATCAATTATTACACATTTAATCTCTTGATCGTTTTATCGGTTTTCGTTATACAAATCATTTGTAACTGTTCAAACTGAGATTGTAAAGTATTATAGTCTTTCAGAAATTTCTTCACTTTCTCCACGAACCTCTCCATGGCATCTATTTCACTGTGTACCCCCTGTTCCATTGGTTGTAACTATTCTCGAACGGTTGGTATCTCATCTGCTCTTTCCCTTACTGTTTGCAATGTTTGTACGGCACTAGATAGGGTTCTGAATCTCACTATGAATATTTCATGTGCATGTGAAATATTTTCCTGTTCTCTGCTATCTGTTTTTCTTGAATAGAGATCTTATTAGCTCTTTCAGTACCACTCTGTTCAATAGCTGTTAATTTATTATCAACTTGTTCCCACGAGGTCTTTAATATCTTTGAAATTAGTATCCTCGACGTCATATTTTTTTCAGTATCAACTCATTTTTTAAAATACTAAATCTATATTAACTGCATCATATTTTTGAATCAGATCTATTCCATTGCTAATACAGTTATAACTGAGGTTTAGTTACTGTTAATAGCTTGATGGCTTCTACAGAAGATGGCAAAATTTTGCAAAGCCTGATGGTAATAGTCATGATGATTTAGACATAGATCATTTCATTCCATATTTGTTTTTAAAAAATTTCTGAACAATGAAAGATGTCTTTTCACTGCTTAAACACTAAATAATTAATACCAAGCGAAACCAGATCACAAAATTATAAAAGTCCTTAGAGGCAAGATATAGAAGAGCACACTCCATATGGCTTCAATTATAAAATTGTAGAAATTTTGAACATTATTGTCTAATCCATTTTTTCCCTGTGGTACTCTATTATATGGTAAGCAGCTACTCCTGCAATGACAACTATCTTAAAAAGTGATGTGAACGGTACAAATAAATCAACAATAAAACATCTTGCACACATTTCTTAAACGAGCATTTTTTAAATATTTTATATTTCCGCCGTTGACCTTTTGAATTTCGTATGATTAGAAGCTATTAAAGCAGAAAGAATCAATTCTAATTTAAACGATAAATATCCAGTGAAGTATCTAATTCCATGTTATGTCATTTGATGGCATGTAATCATCTTTCAGTTGATTTTGTTAATAGTCTGAATAATCGATCAAAATAAATCTACTAATCAATGATGTCACAGTGGAAATTACAACATCTGACAATGACTTGCAAATTTTAGCAGCTCTAGCGTTGACAAAGATTTACCACGTTTTCTTTCTTTCTTTATTGTTTATTTATCTTTTCCTACTTTTCTTCAGTACAATTCTTACTAGATATCTCATTGTATGTTCAATTTGAAATAGCTATGTTTAACACCCGTTTTTTCTCCTGACTTTGTAGCTATTTTTTCTTCGACAGATCCCATTTCTGTTTCCAGCTAACGGCACATTTGGCACACGCTGTGCCTGACAAGAATTTTGTCCATTATATTTAAACAACTGAAGAAATGGATGGAAGTGGTGAAGATGATTTTGATTATTCATTTGAAAATCCTTTGTATAAAGATGATGCTGATGTAGATACATAAGTTCAAATAGAGGCTGAGAGCACTAAAAAACCTAGCTAATGATATTGCAGAGCAAAGTATCAGACGTTTTGATGAAGTCAACCCTATCGAATATTTTAGACTTTCACGCCAAGTTCTCGACTGGTACAAGAATGACATAAAGGAAGACCATAGCATGAACGAATTTGGATAAAGACATCTTTAGAATACAAAACAAAACACAATATTGTGTAAAATCAGATGGTAAGACAGTTCAAATCTCGAGGAAAGTCGAGATCAGAACAATGCTAGCACTCAACACTTAAGCAGGCAAGACAGGAAATGATTTGTTAGTTATAATATGATGGATAAATCGAGGTGACAAATGTTTGTTACCTATTGAGGATGAGATGCCACCTAAATATCCGCTTAAACCCACTGTTGTATAAAGACTACAAATTAAAGTATCCGATGAAATAGATATGTGAACAATAGACACAAATGAGCCGTGCTCAACAGGAAACAGAATCTGAGACCATAATTGGTGAATACTAATGAAGAATTCAGACTGGAGAGCTTACATCTGCAGTTCAAAGATTATTGAATAAAAAAGAGGATAGATAATTATTAGGTTGCGTAAATGCTGTAGAAGTTGTAAATATAATCTATGCAGTCTGATGTTGACATCTATGATAAACATATTGTATGCAGCCTAATATTGCAATGTATGATAAACAGATTGCATGCTATCTGATGTTGAAATGAATGATAAACAGAATCTATGCAGTCTGATGTTGAAATGTAGGATAAACAGAATGTATGCAGTCTGATGTTGAAATATAGGATAAACAGAATCTATGCAGTCTGATGTTGAAATGTAGGATAAACAGAATCTATGCAGTCTGATGTTGAAATGTAGGATAAACAGAATCTATGCAGTCTGATGTTGAAATGTAGGATAAACAGAATCTATGCAGTCTGATGTTGAAATGTAGGATAAACAGATTGAAGAGCTTAAAAAGGGCATCAGCAAAGATATCCAAATATAAAAGCTGTATAGCTAGAACAGCTCGAAGTGTTCAAGGCGTACACGCTCAGTAGTTTGACATCTAAAACAGGTGGGTAGAAATTTTAGAGAAAATAAATAAATAAGTAATGAAACAGTTTGAGAAAAAATACTGTATGGTGAAGGATTGAAAATATTATTCAAAGGGAAAGGTGTACCAATTTTCAAGAGCTTAAAAATGGCATCAAAAGAGCGTACAAGCTCAATAGTTTGACATCTAAAACAGGTGGTTTGAAATTTTAGAGAAAATACTGAAAAGATTAATGAAATAGTTTGAGAAGAATTACCGTATGGTGAAAGATTGAAAATATTATTTAAAGACCAATTTATACTATAGCTACAGCGATATCAAAGTCTATATCAACAATTGATCTGTCAATTATCCGTCTAAAATTCGGGAAATTAAGAACCTGCTAATTCAGTGAAACAAGAGGTCTTTAACTCCATTTGGAAAGATAACAGTGATAAAAAGTTTAGATATCTCTAACATTAATCATCTTTTATTGTCATTATATAACCCATCGAAGCAGATTGTTAGTGAATTAAATATACACTTATACAAGTTTGTATGGCTGGGTTCAAAGACAAAATCAAATAAAAATATTGATGTGAAGAACTATCATGTGGAGGGATAGGGATTAAATATGTCTGCATTTGTTTATATATATATATATATATATATATATATATATATATATATATATATATATATATATATATATGTGTGTGTGTGTGTGTGTGTGTGTGTGTGTGTGTGTGTGTGTGTGTGTGGATTCTACGAGTACGAATAAAACTTATCTAACCTGTATGATAATATTATTATATTATTTATTCGTCTTTCTATCTATCTATACATTATATTATAGTATATTATATATATATATATATATATATATATATATATATATATATATATATATATATATATATATAATATATATATACGAATCTGACCACATGAGAACAAAATTTATTCTTAATGCAGAGGCATGTGAGGTGTATGGGTTGACACTGTCTCAACATAATATATAAAAGACAGAGGAAAGGTGAGCAGTTAGGTCACGTAAATATACCCCCTGCCTTTCCCACATCCGCCCACTAACCCCATCGATAATGGAGATAAGTCTATAGTACAGTTTCAGTTGATACCAACCGTGAGAGAGAGTAGTTCATTGAATTTCGTTAGAATCGTCTAGATGATCAAGAACTGGAAAAGCCTTTCCAATTCAATGTATGGATGCCATGGCATATTCTTTCCCAATGAAATGCTCTTGTTTTCGTGCACAATTTTCATATTTTTATATAACGTTTCCAAGGTTGATTTTATAAGGCATGTTCGGGGGATTATTTGAAAGGGGAGAAGAAATCGTGCGTGATGTCGAACTTGTAGAAATGTCATGTGTCTTCAAACATTTTCATACGCGTTTGTACATTTCACGTGCCCACTGAAGACTGGAATACACACGTAATTTTTAATATTTCCTTACGTTAGATAAACATTGACAAGATGTGGGTGTCGACAGGGTAGTATACTTGCCAAATCTACTTTTTACTTTCACAAATTATTGCTTCAATACTCGCTTCAAAATCTGTTACTTTCGTACGTGGTAAGTAACGTTATGTATTGCCTGAGGAAAAGTGCAGTCGATTTTTATCTCCTCCAAACTAGATAAACAAATGGGATAATATACAACATTTGTTGTAAAGTTATTTTCAACATTTCTCACTGGAGAAGACTGATTCTACGGCCATTTTACAGTAGAAGTGTCGTTCAAATTGCACATAGTAAAAGAAGTAAAGAAATGTCAAAATTGTTGGTAAACATTCAGAAGAAACAATGCAACATAATTCGCCGCCACTTACTTTTGCTGTAGCTTGAAAAATAAGTTTGTTATGATCATTTTGGATGTAGATGTACACAACGACGAAACAAGATGTTGATGAGAATGACAGGTTTCGAGCGGCAATAGTTCAGCTTGAGGAATTAATAAGTTAATAGTAACGACGTGTTCTACTCCAGTTTACATGTGTGTACAATGCCTCCTCAATTACACACATCGTTGACCCAGATCTGCAGTCACTTTATGTACCGACAGACCAGGGTCTGTACCATTCGTTGTATAATGACATTTTCTACCCTTTTGTACTCGTGTATAATGCGTGCCTTTAGAGTTACAAACGACAATGATCCAGCTCTTCCATCGCATTATGCGCAGCCGACGAGGGTCTGTATCATTCGTTGTATTTATGATATAAAGCCAACAACATTGACTCTGATCTGCCCACGCATCATGCGGCATCAATCTTGATCTGCTCTGTTGGCAGTTAGATGCAACTCATGCACGGGTTTATACGGTATTTAAATGAGTTTTCAGCGACGTTGTAACAATTGTGTTTGCAGCTTCTGACTTTCTCAAACTTTCAAATATTTTGTTAAAACCTTTTCAATTTATCTTTTTTCATCAAAGATAAACAAAAATTCACTCCAAACACCAAGTACAATAGAAATATTAGCTCTAGGTAACCAAGTTTCTCTTCTGGATTATTCAATACAATGATGTGATGTGTATATAGCGGAATCCGAGTGCTACAAACTGAGGGGACAACTACAATGCGTTCGTTAAATTAGGTTTACGCACTAAACGGAGGCAAATGTTAGACTATCTCCTCAATGTGTATTTATAAAAGAATTGCGTATTGTTCAAATCCTAGTGAGTTAAAAACGGATTCCACTATAAACCAATAAATATAATCATTTATATGGTATCCCATATTGCATTATGTCTCTTCACTGACTTTGTTATAACAGATTATAAACTAGAACATTTGAGCCTGTAAAAAGCATTTCATTAAATATCTCACTCACAGGGTGACATTAGGCATACACTATGTTTTAAGAATTGTTTTAACATACATGTGAGTTACAAATTGAAGATTTGAAGATACATCTGTCTTACAAATGGAACATTTGAAGATACATTTGACTTATAAATGGAACATTTGAAGATACATGTGAACTGCAAATGGGACATTTGAAGATACATGTGAGTTACAAATGGAACATTTAAAGATACATGTGAGTAATGTTACGACTCTATGGTCTAAAAAATGTAGCAGAAAGAAAGTGAAACCAACAAATCAAGTAAAAGTCCTAATACAGAATGTTCCAAATGAATGGCTGTATCTTTGAATGGGTTGATGTGCCAATGGTCTTTAATGTCATGATGTGTCAGTAGTCTTCAATGTCCTGATATGCCAAAATGAAGTACTCCAAAATATCTTTGAATAAATTCACATAAATCCCAAAGTCATCAATTCAAAATCCAAAATCCAAAAGTCTATGAGCACTTTTAAAATCCAATGAATATTTTAAATAATTCCTCTCTCAGAATTTAGAATGACTTTCCACAACTGTAATGGCTCTTTAAAAGACTGATAGTAATGTCGAAACTGAAAAACTGTCCACTAAACATTATACATATAAAGATTGGTCACATGACAGAATATTCTAGAATAGTAAATGGCCTATGTGCTTTTTGACACATAACCCCTAAGGTAATTTCAGTTTTATCTGTAAACAAAATCAACCTCAAGAAACATTTATAATTTCCTAAAATATTTATAATATTATATAAACATCATACATAACAGTATCAAATGGAACATTTGAAGATACAAGTGAGTTACTAATGGAACAACAATTGATGCTTTGGAAGGTACTAGTAAGTGATGATATTGTTCTTCATTAAAATAACAACAGCAGCACACATACACACAGAGGTAGTACTAAAAGGTTTATTATCATTGGCTACAGATTAAATTATTACCTAAAGAAACAACCGCACCTTATCTCCAGGTTTCTTCCTTGTTATTTACAGTTGTGCCAAGCATGCATGATTTCATATTGAATGCACAGGGGGACGATTCCAAAGGTCAAACACATTTGTGTTATCCGCATTCGAGATTAAATTTTGGCGTACAATGTCCATAATCAACTGTCCTTTTTCTCCTCGCTCTGTTTATATGCGTTTGCAGACATTGTCAGACTGGGTGATTTTGTGGGAAATCGGTGCGTTCACGGTCTACGTTCGACAACATTAAAGTAAAATTAGGGACGCAATTGAGACCGCCTTATATATGAATGTCTCTAATTTGTTAAGTATATCTTCTGTATCGGGTAGACAATCGCGAGTTTCAGGGATTTTCCCGTGTTACCGGCACGGTGGTCACTCGATACTTTTGAGATTATGCTGTTGAACAGGCCTTATGTTAATGGAGTTCAATGTTGAATAGGTGGCATTAATATATATTGATATCATGTGGTATTGAGGTCATAGTCTTCAAAAAACTAAATCCCATTGGCATGTGGCCGATCAACCAAGAGAGAGAGAGAGAGAGGTCACTTGTTGTACCATAATGATATGTATTTATTTAATAATATGTATTTATTTTTCACGTATCCAAACGAAGTCAGCGTGCTGCATGCATTGGAGTACTAAGGTTAAATGGCAAGAATTTTATCAGCTGTTTTGGCGCCCCAAGACCTCTGGCGCCCGGGACAACTTCGCGCTCCTGCATGCCCCCCCCCCCCCCCGCCCCCCCCCCCCCCCCCCCCCGTTAGTACGCTACTGGCTGCATGTACTTCCAACGCCTCGTTTTGTAAATTCTGAAAACGAGGTTAATAACCTGTACACATCACGTTTATCTTATTGATCAATAGATGAGAAATTTGAAAGCAATGCCTGAGTTATGAATAGTGAAAGTACATGCCTCTTCTTCTTCTGGTATGAAATGTGCTAAACAGACCTTAATGTGTGTGTGATGGTGGTGGTGGTGATTGGAGGGGGGGGGGTTAAAGTCATTCCAGTTATCCGATCCTTTGAGCATGTATTCCCTAAATGATCTTTTTTTGTACAGGTTTCTTGCTATTAGTAGAGTTTTCTCTGCATATGAAAGTGGAACTAAGGGCAAATAGTGGAACCATTAATAGCCTCTTGTTCTATGTCTTGATATCTTCTCGTTTGTTTCTTATTCGGTATTTTTTGTTTTCTCCATGCTATGTCCCATTGACTCTTTTTGGTCTGTTCTTTTCTTTTTGTTTTTCCTCGTTCAGACATCTTATCGGCTTTTGCTGCATCTTCCTGCGTATTTTTGCCTCTTTTCGGTGTTTAATCTCAGTAGTTCCACCTACCGGATACAGCTCAACTCGTAGTTGTCAGGGACGTGTCTAAAACGCATGTCGTGTTTCAAATTATTGCTAGAGACTCGGATACAAGTAAATCAACATTGTTTTGTCGAACTTTTACATTCTCTTCAAGAAAAACTAGCTTTCATCGCAGCTTGCTTGGTCTCTGATGCCATAGTGGGAAGAACAGCGGTCAGTATGATCCTGTTTATTTTTTCGGTTTTACTACGTCTTTTCAATCAAAACAAACCACAGAAGCACCTCCTCCAGAGATGGAACTACCCTGATTTGATCGAGTACTATATGTTATCACATCGCGACACTCTGAGACGGCTTCTAACTAAAAATGTGGGTTTCTGACCTCCCATGACGCTCTCTGTAAACAAAAATCGAGGCGTCCATACTAGCACAAGAGTTACCGGTCTACCGCACAGTTCCTTAACATCCTAGCAATATTAATCAGTAATCGCTTTAAACCCAGGACCACAAATAGGAAAGTACAAATTTCCCTGTACGACATGATGTAAACCAGTTAATGCAAATCAGCAAGGTATTCAATGTGACTTTGGTAACTTTTGGACACACCGTGCATGCATTAGTGTTTCTCGAGATAAATACGGCAAACTAGGCAGCTCAGATGATATTTGGTTTTGCCAAAATAGCAACGGGCGCCTGCTTAAATTCTCCGATTCCCTTTTCTATACTTCTGAAGCAAATGAGGAACCTTCACACCTGCCCCATGCAGAATCAAACGACGGCACCGATGTCAATCCTTTCCAACCTATCACTGAAATTAGACAAAAGCATCCTAAAAGTTTTCTACTCGCTCATCTCAACATGCACAGTATTCGTTATAAATGTGGTGAAGTCACAGAGCTCTGGATCAACAAAATGGTATAATTCTTGGCGTTAACTGCAACCAAGATAGATTCATCCTTCCCCGAAGCCCAGTTTACTGCTTCAACTCCCGGCTACCGTATGTTCCGCATACGGCCGCGGTGTCCTCATTTTCGTTCGATCAGACATACCAGCCAGAAGTAGGATGGACCTCGAGCAAGAACATATTGAATGTATATGTACATAAATAACCCTTCAAAAACATAAATGGCTCTTAGCCAGAAATTACAAAGCCCCAAACATGCTAGACACTACGTTCATTAACGACTGTACTTCATTATTAGATAAAATTACTATCCATTACGATAATTTCATGAAGCTAGGAGACCTAAATTTTGACCTTTTAAACCAGAACAAATGTCAGCCCCAGTAGTAGATGGGGGGTGTTGAGCGTCAAAAAAAGTGGGGCCTCTATAGCGTCAAATGGACTACGGGAAATTAACATATTGGGGCCTCTATGGTGTCAAAATTAACATTGGGGTCTCTATGGCGTCATACGAGAAATTAACATTGGGGTCGCTATGGCGTCATACGGGAAATTAACATGGCGGTAAGAATGGTAGGCAAGAATGGAAAAATTAATCTTTCTTGAAAAATGGGTGGCCCTGAAAAGGGCCGTTGGAGGAGGATTATTATTTCCTCCAACATTTGGTTAGGAAGCCTGGGAGGTGGAACTTGTTTTTCTTCTTCTTCTCCTTCTTCTTCTCGGGTATCCAGTCGGGATGATTCAATTGTCTGAACTTGTCCTGAATTTTCATCCAGTTCAAGTTCAGACGATTGAATTCTTTTTCTTTTTTTTCCTTAGCCCACATTAACTTGATTTTTGCGACTTCCTGCTCCATAATTTTTTTAACAATGGTTTCAACTCGGAGCAGGGCCACTTTTTGTCGAGTGAGGATTGGACACTTTAAATTGTCATCTAACTTTTTTAAACAATCCAGGACTTCTTTAAGAAGTCCTACTCGACAAGGTGAAGAGGAGTTCTTGCTCTTCTTTACTTCCTCCTCCTTCTTCACTTCTTGAATTAAACCCATAATCAAGTTAATGTAGGCTAAGTATTCTATTTCCCAGTTTAGGTTCACTGGATACCACCACATCATTCTTTCTCTGTAATATTTTACTTCTACCATCCAGTCCCAGGCTTCCTGTAGATTTTCTATTATGTTCATCATTCTTCAGTTGAAGTGTGAATGGCGCAACTGTGGAAGACACCGCTTTATATGCTAGAAGCGCGGACGTGAAGGAAAACATCCCCCTTTTTTTTCCAAAAAACCCCATACATACAAACAAAACACACAACACACTATCCTTTTTTTAATATTTTTTTTATCAAACACACTCTATACAAACACACCCACATACACACACTTATATATGGCAATAATGGAAAATTAATCTTTTCTTGAAAAATGGGTGGCCCTGAAAAGGGCCATTGGTTTTTTTTGTTTGCTACTTTAGCATTCACATCGTTTGGTAGGTCTTCTTCTTCTTCTACTTCTTCTGACTTCTTCCCCATACATCAGCACTCTTTTCAAACATCCTTGCCTTTCAATATAAATTCTTCTTTTCCAGTAGGTGTTTTCATCAAGTCTAGTCACAGCCCATGATGCTCGAACATACATGGGATAGTTGGGATTGAAGAGCATCCCTGAGACTATGGTCGAAGCTTCTACACTTGTCCACATGATTTCTTTCTTTTACGACTGGAGAAAAAAATTTGGTGAAGCATTATGAGACACGCGGTGGTATATATACCTTACGATCGGATTGAAATGCATTGAAATGAACTGCCAATCCCAACGCGCGTTACAAGCGGGTTGGATTTTCTTCCAATGGGAAGAGAGTAGGGGTATGACGTCATTTGGGGTATAAAGGTATCGCAGAGTAAGTAGGGATTATTACTTTTTCGACAGCCTTCATGGAGACCGGAAAGACGAGCATGTATTGGAGTGATCCTACAATGATTAATGCTGCTGCTTTGCTGAACTTCCGACCGGAAGACTTTAATTTAGATTTTCTAAATCAAGAATTTGAGTCTGAGACTACTGCTACTGCTGCTGTTGCTGCTACACCACTTCCTTCTTTGCTACCAGTGATGGAGGAATTTAAAAAGAAACAACAGGAAGAGATGGAAATTTTTTTAAAGAAACAGCGAGAGGATGAAGAAATGTTTCTTCAGCAAGAAGAGGAGAGAAGAAGAAAAAGTGAGGAAGAAATCAGACAACAGTTAGAAGAGGAGGAGGAGGAGAAGGAAATACTAAAGGAAGAGAGTCAGGAAGATAAAACGGTGAGTCTTCTCCAAGAGATTTTTTCTGAGTTGAAATATTTGAGAAGTTTATATGAATATTCTCTTACACAACCCAAACGAAAAAGACCATCACGGGCTAAACATTCCAAGTCTACCACTTCTAGTGAGATGCCACCACCACTACCACCAGTGACTACCACCATTACCAAATCAGCAGCAGCAGCAACAGCAGGAGGAATCGGATTGGGTCGTGGTAAAGGACTACGACAATTGAAGTTGATTATGTCAACTCCATAAGTTTGTTTTTAACAAAAACAAAACAAACACCCCAACGGTCCTTTTTAGGGCCACCCAGATTTCTAGAAAAGAAATCAAATTGCCAAATCAAGTAAAACTTAAAAAATCCCATTTTCTTGTATATAAGTGTGAGTGCGTGCGTGTGTGTATTTTATACTCTAAAACAAAATAACACAAAATCACTTACTTTTTTTCCAGTCTGGTGTATTCTCTCATTTTTTTTTACAAAATAATTCACCATGAACATATAACACCACACTCCAAAAGAAAAAAAAAAAAAAAAAAAAAAAAAACAAAGTTCACTTTCTGTCTCTCTTGTTCTCCTTGAATTTCTTCACAGGAATCATGGGTTCCTTTTCTTCTTCATTCTCACTGTCTTCCATCCATCTCACTCTCTTCTTACTTTTCTTGATGATATGTTCTTCTTCTTCTTCTAGGTTTGAAGATCCTTCGGCTTCCTCCCTCTCCTCTGGTAGATTTTCTTGTTCTTCTTCTTCTTTCTGAGGGCATTCCGAAGACCAATGTCCTTTTCCTTTACAATGATAACAAGTATCTTTTGTTTTGTCTCTCTTTTCTTTTCTTTGTTGACGTTGTGGACATTCTGGAGCCCAATGTCCTTTCTCTTTGCAGATATAACAAGTATCTTGACTTTTATCACTCAATTTTGTTCCATAGCTTTGAATTTGTTCTTTTCTTTGTTGACGTTGTGGACATTCTGGAGCACAATGACCTTTCTCTTGGCAGATATAACAAGTATCTTGACTTTTATCTCTCACTGTACTTCCTCGGCTAAAATAATCCCAATAATACTCAGAAGGATGTCCTTTCTTTGGGCATCGATTTCTTCTTCTTGACTCTTCCATCTTTACAGTTTGAAAGTTCAATCACCAAAGACTGATTCTGAAGGTACGAAGGTCTCTCTTTATATACTCTCCTCTCTCTATATATAGGTACCTGGGTGAAACTGAATCAGTTTCAAAGTAAACTTCAAGATGAAAAGATCACGCCCAAACCATGAGAAACGAGAAGAAGAACAAGAAGAAACAAAGAGGCCACGTCGCCGAAGACATTCTGTGCCGCCTGAAACACCACTGGTTGAACTACTAGCTCAAGTCCATGCTAGTGACTTCGAAGAGGAGATGAGTGAACCTGAAACCCAAACTTCAAACCCACCCAAAACAAAACCCACCACTACCAACACCAGAACCCCTGACCAAAAAAGACTACCTAGTACCTTGGCTCCTCCTGAAAATTACTATCGGATTCGAGAGACTCAAAAAATTACCTCTCGAAAATTTAAAACTACAGCCTACTCACACGGTTCACTTCAAAGACTTCAAGTCCGAAGTACCTCCGGAGAAAGCGGCGGGGTTCATTAGTGATTTGTGGGAATCTGTGTTACAGAACTTGAAATGCCAATGTGGAGCCAAAGAAGACGATCGATTGAGACTGTCTATTCATCACGACAATTTGAAGAGTCCTGTTTGGATCGAGTTTAGCACCCCGGCAGAATTAACGCCAGACAAAGTCATGTCCAAAATAGAACATGTTCAACAATCGAATGACAAGTTTACCATCACTGATGGAAAGGCGACACTTTACATGACTCACGTTGCTCCTCCTCGAGGAAGTGGAAAAAGTAGGAAACCGTTATTGGTGGACGATCTTCGCACTACCAAACGAAGTGTCGTCCAAATCGACAATACTCAAGACCAGATGTGTTTGGCTCGGGCTATTGTGGTGGGGCGTACGTATGCCAACAAGAACGAGAGTAAAGAATGGAAAAAGTCTGGAAGAGCATTCAACAATCGGACAGAGCCAAACAATGAAAAGAGGCAGAACTCCTGTTGCAACAAGCTGGGATCCCTAAAGAGACCGTGTGTGGTATTTCTCAAATGCAACAACTTCAAGATGTTTTGGCTCCTGGCTATACTTTGAAAGTTCACCCTCAAGAAGTGCGCGGAGCTCTACTGTTTCGAGGCCCCGATTTCCCCGAGGGAAAATACATTCATCTCTATCACCATCAAGAACATTTCGATACCATCACCAGTATCACTGGATTTTTGGGATACTCTTACTACTGTGAGAAATGCATCCATGGGTTTAACAGTCGAGAGCGACACCTTCATTGCGGATCAAGATGTCGGGGCTGTTTAGCTGACCAACCATGCCTTCCTGAACAAAATCACGTCCATTGTGAAACGTGTCGACGCCGTTTTGTCAGTACCTCTTGTTACCAACAGCATCGCAAGACACAAGGACACCAACAAAAATGTGCTTGCGACTTATTGAAATCGTGTTCCACGTGTGGACAACTAATTCGCACCCATAACCCCAAGGCACACGTTTGTGCTGGCAAGAAAAGATGTAGCATTTGTCACCAGATGGTGGATTTTAATCATCAATGTTTTATTCAAAAGTTTGACAAGACAGAGAATAAAGAAATAAAGAAGAACAAGAACCAAGTAGATTTCATCTTCTTTGATTTTGAATGCATGCAAGAAACGGGTATTCACATTCCTAATTTCTGTGTGGCTCATCGGGCTTGTGATCAGTGCATTCAAGAATCGATCCACTTTCACTGTCCTCATTGTAGTCGAATTCCAGGAGGACGTGAAAAAATCTTTCGTGGGGCTAACACTTTGTCTGAGTTTGCTGAATGGATTTTAGACCCTACCACCCACGACAGTTGGAGCGAAGAGGGCATTCAACGTTATGGAGACTGTCATCGGTATGCGACCGTCATAGCTCACAATTTTTCGGTATACGATGGACAGTTTTTGTTAAATTATTATTTGAACCATGGTACCGAACGCCCTGAAGTCACCATGAACGGAAAAAAGCTCATCTACATGAAAGTAGGACAAGTACAGTTCAAAGATTCTATGAGTTATTTGGCCATGCCTTTGAGTCGAAGGTCAAAAACGTTTGGCATGACAGAAATGGCCAAAGGATACTTTCCTCACTTCTTCAACACGGAAGCTAATCAACATGCTGTCCTACCTCATTTGCCTGACCTTCATGATTACGACCCCGACGGAATGCGCCCCGAACAGCGAGAAGCCTTTCACACTTGGTACCGCACTCACCAGGCCGATCCATTTGACTTTCAAGAAGAGATGTTGAAGTATTGTCGATCTGATGTGGATATTTTAAGACGTTGTTGTGGAAAGTTTAGAGAGTTATTTCTCGATCACGGAGACGTCGATCCTTTGAAAGATGCGACCATCGTACCCAAAGCCTGTTCCTTAGTCTACAGGCACAATTTCATGCCCGAGAACCAACTAGCCATCATCGACTCCAACACGTCTCTCTTTGTTAGTCGTCAATATTCGGTCAAAGCTTTACGTTGGCTTCATTACTCGTGTCAAAAAGAAGACAAATGGATACAGCATGCTAGAAACGGAGGAGGAGAAAAGAAGATTGGAGCTTATTCCGTGGATGGATTTGATTTAGAAAACCCACACACAGTGTACGAGTTTCAGGGTTGCTTGTTTCACGGATGCCCTACTTGTTATCCTGACCGAGACATGAAAAGTCCTTATTCAGGTTCTACCATGGAACAGTTATACGAACAGACTTGCCAACGACGACTTCACTTAGAAAGTCAAGGATACCAAGTGGTAGAAATGTGGGAGCACGAGTACGATCGACGTTTGAAAACCGATCCTGAATTTAAGAACATCACCCAAAGTTACGACTCGGCCGACATCGAACCTTTGGATCCGCGACACAGTTTATTTGGAGGGCGAACCAATGCCACTCGCTTGCTGTACGACGTGGATGAATCCCAAGGAGAAGAAATCAAATACATTGACGTGTGTTCTTTGTATCCTTGGGTGTGTAAATATGCTCGTTTTCCCACCGGACACCCTGAAATTTTGACAGAACACATTGACGTGGAACACATTCGTCAATACGAAGGATTAATCAAATGTAAAGTCTTACCTCCGACAAATTTGTACCATCCCATCTTGCCTCACCATTGTCAAGGAAAACTGATGTTTCCTTTATGCCAGACGTGTGCTGAAACGTGCAACCAATATCACCCCTGTCACCACACGAAGGAAGAAAGGTCGTTGACAGGAACGTGGGTTTGTGCCGAATTGTTTAGAGCTCTGGATCGTGGATACCGTTTGTTGAAAGTATACGAAATCTGGCACTTTCCAACTACAGCTCAATACCAAAAGGACGACGCTACGAATAATCCAGGCATTTTCTCGGGGTACGTCAATCAGTTTTTAAAACTGAAACAAGAAGCTAGTGGTTATCCTTCGTGGTGTCAGACTCCTGAAGACCAAAAACGATTCAAAGAAGAGTACCGTGACATCGAAGGCATCACTTTGGAAGAGGTGGAAAAAAATGAAGGAAAAAGATCGTTTGCCAAAGTGATGCTTAATTGCTTGTGGGGAAAAATGGCACAACGTACGATCTTACCCAAAACGGAATACGTCACCGATCCTTATCGTTACTTTAAACTAGTGGACGACAAAAGTATACTAGTCAAACACGTCGAAATCGTTCGCGATGATTTGATCATAGTCAATTTTGAAGAAGAACCCAAGTTTGTCAAACCTGACAAGTTTAGCAACGTAGTCATTGCTGCTTACGTGACAGCCCATGCTCGCTTTAAATTGTACGACGAAGCGTTAGAAGTCTTGGGAGATCGTGTTCTGTACTTTGATACTGACAGTTGCATGTACATTCATCGACCCGCTAGCCCCCACCCTACCATCCAAGGAGATCGTTTAGGAGCCTGGACAGACGAGCACCCTCAAGACACCATTCTGAGTTTTGCCAGCGGTGGCCCTAAAAATTACGGCTACCGATACCGAGACCTATAAGACCAACTTCACACCTCCTGTAAAGTCAAAGGATTGACCCTCAACTATCGAACCAACCAAGTGGTGAACTTTGAGGTTTTAAAAAATGCTTTACTGTTTGGACAAGTGAAAGACTTTCGAGTGCACACGTTAGAACCTCACAAGATTGTACGGTTACCTAATCATAAAATTGTCACTCGACCTGTACAAAAAGTGTACCGCATCGTATACCAAAAACGAGTGAGACTTCCAGACCACACGACTTTGCCTTACGGACACGCTGATTTGGAGTATAAAAAACAGGAAACCCTCTTGAACAGAAAAAAAGACAACACCAAGATGACTTCAACATTAGCCTTGCCTGACTATTGTGAGTGTGCCAGTCGTTTGAAGACGTTCAAAAAATGGCCTAAACACATGCCTGACTATTGTTATTGTACCCATCGATGGAACACATTCAAAAAAGGATCTAAGCTTAGGAAAAATGGATTACCTACTTCCCACTCTTTAGCCAGAGCAGGATTTGTTTACTTTGGAAAGGGAACCCAAGTACAGTGTTTTAGTTGTGGTGTCACTATTCGTATGGATTGTAAGAATTCAGCTCTCCTGGAACATGTCAGATGGCCTCCAAACTGTGCTTACCTTTCTTTGGCGTTTCCACCGATCACATTACAGTACTTTGTGGATGGTACAGTCGACAGGTATAAAAAAGGAACCCCTTCCAAGTCAAACCATTCATTCTAACTTTCAACGTTGACCGAGCAAGAAGAAGAAAGAAGAAGATGAGTAATTTTATCATTCTTCCACCAAAGTATAATAAGAATACTCAAACCACCCACCCACCAAGGGAGAAATCTAGTATGAACTTCAAGTACCATCACGACTTGGAGTGCGATGCGGTACCATGCAATGACGAGACGGATTCCGTACGCTTTCGCATCCCCGATTCACACGATCAAACGGATTCCGTACGTTGTGACATCGTGGATTCAGTCACTCACCGACGACCCTCTAAAGATGCAGGACGACCTTTACTCTTTACTAATCGTACACATAATGGCACTACCTGCAGGCCTAACCAATTGATGATACCAGTGGCTGTGCCTGGTTATTCCAAGTATGAAAGACGTCTCGAGACGTTCAAAGACAAGTGGCCAAAATATTTAAATGGGCCTAAACCCGAAGATTTAGCCAGATCTGGATTTTTTTACTTGGGAGAAGGAGATCAAGTGAAGTGTTTCAGTTGCAGTGTAAGACTTAAATATTAGGAGCCTTACGACTTAGGTTACATCGAACATGCCCGATGGTCTCCGCACTGTCAGTTCTTACCTTTAGTGGCTTTAGAAGAGTACGGGTACGATGAGTCAGATGACAAGAAGAAGTAGTAAACCATGTCGGAGGATACTTTACAAGAATACATTTGTGGTTTACCTTTGGAGCTGCGAGAACACATTTACCAGTATTTTGTCACTATCAAACCTAGTTTAGAAGACCGCATTCGTGGTTTACCTTTGGAGCTGCGAGAACGGATTTACCGAGAATTGATCAAGATCCAAGTGAAACGTAAAAAACAGTTACATCCTTTACGACAGACATGTTGTAACCATTGGTATCTGAATGCGATAAGACATCTGATTTGGGCCAAGATATTCAAATGGTCAGACATTCATCAAAAACTATCCCCCACCTTTAAGAGTTTGGAGGTTACCACCTACAATGTGGCAGTGGAACATAAAATTCGATGGAACGAAGGGAAGGAAAAAAATGTGACCAACATACAAGAATACCAAAAACTGTTACAAGAACTGTCACCTCAAGACGAATCGCCTTTACGTCGTTTGAAGTTAGATAGGATAATCACTGATAATCTTGGATATCCTTTACCCACCGATTCCGTTTGGTTGGTGTGTGAGTATTTTGTCACCAAGAAGATTACTTTAGAAGATCGCATTCGTGACTTGCCTTCGAAGTTGCGAGTTCGGATTTACAGAGAATTGGTTCAGATTCAGGTGAAACGTAAACTTCAATTCATTCCTCGATTTGCGTACTACCGTGACTTTCACCGTATCAGAAATCTGATTTTGGACAAGAACTATCACCGCTATCGTGAAGAATACAAAAGAGAGTTACTTCTTTCCAAGTCGGAAACTTTACCAAAACACATTCTTGCTTGCCTTTGGAAGTGCGCAAAAGGATTTACCAAGAGTTTGTCAAGTTACAAGTGAAACGCAAACTCAAAGTCATTTCTCGAGCTGTGCACTATGCTCTCTTCCAAAGTCATAGAAGACTGATTCTGGGAAACTTCTATCGCTGGGACCACCTTGAAGGAGACTATCTCAAAAGGTACCATCCTTGGGAACCTGGATATAAAAACCTACCACCCAAGATACCTACCTTAGCCATCTCACCCTATAAAGTGTCGCTATGTCTGGACTTTACTCCTCACTCGTGAAACGGATTCCGTGGAAGGAAGTCAACGATCGTGTTCAGACCTTAGAGGATTATAAAGACTTGTTACAAGAATTCTTTCCATTGAATTTTGGACGCTATGTGGTGTGTGTCTTAGTGACTGCTTATCTTGGAATTCGTTTTACAGGACATTCATTGTGGAGTATTTTTGAGGACAAGTGTTTGCCTTGGATTATTTTGGAGGACCCGTGGTTGTTTTGGACTAATTTGTGGAGTCCCCCAAAAAAACAACAAAACAATATGACCATTCATGTACCACTCTTAGTAGAAGATTATAAAGACTTGATTTTATCAGTACACGAAAGACAAATTGTACTTAAAGTATTGAGAGTGGTAATGAAAAACAATGAGGTACCTCCATGTGAAGAAGACATTCGTCACACTTTATCTGTCTATAAAACATTTCAAGAAGTGTGTTTTGCTAGTGAGTTACACCAACAACTTTTCAATTGGAAAGATGTACGTCCCTGGAGAGGTCTTGGTTTCCATGCTTGGCTACAAGAAGTGGCTCAGTTTGCCAAAGATTTGGCAACATGTCCATAAGTGTCCAAAAGTGAAATGGGAACCCCTGAAAGAAGAAGAACCTGATACAACAGAAAAAGATGACCACACCACCGTTGTCCAAATACAACAACCACCCCCTGAGGAACACCACACTCCTCCTTCCTTACCGCCGTCAGAGCATTCTTCCAAAAAAAAAACAAAAGACGAACAGAAGAAGATTACCACCCCCAGCAGTGCCTGTGCCTTCCATTTCTATGATACCAAAATGTTGTACATTTAATTGTTTATACAACATTTTGATTGTTTTACTGGCAGTCTTATTCTTGTACGTCAGTATTTGGGCCTTATGCTTTTTACTCTATTATTATCGCTTGGTGTAAAAAAAAATGTTTTTTGTTTGTTGTGTTGGTTGTTTTTTTATAAAAAAAATAAACGTGTATGAAAACGTATAAAATGTCTTGGGTCTTTTGTCTTCTTCTCAAAAATCTTCTTACCTCAGTCATGGCTACATCTTCTTCTTCCTCTACCTCTTCTGTGGTTAAAGTGATTGACGAAAAGTTAGATCGTCCAAGTTGGAACGCTTTGTATCTACGCCATCCTTTTAACATGTTGATTGCTGGACCTAGTGGTTCAGGTAAAACCGAATTTGTCAAACGTTTGATCGAACACAAATCTCATTTGTTTGATAGTCCACCTCAACGTATCGTGTGGTGTTACAAAGAGTGGCAACCGTCTTACACGTTATTGAAAGAAAGTCAAGGAGAAACCATTTCGTTTGTAGAAGGCATCCCTCGCGAAGACGATGGAATCGTGTCTGACGTGAGTCAAACACATTTGGTCATCTTTGATGACATGTTAGGAGAAGACGAAGAAGAAATTAAACTTTGGTTTACACGAAAAGGACACCATCGAAATGCTAGTATTGTATACATTACTCAAAATTTATTTCAACAAAGTAAAGCCCATCGGACGATCAGTCTTAACGCTCATTACGTGGTCTTGTTTAAAAGCCCCAGAGACAAATCTCAAGTACAAGTGTTAGCCAAACAGTTAGGCACTCCTTGGCTCAATTATGCGTACGACGATGCCACTCAAACCCCTCACAAGTATTTACTCATTGACTTAAAACCCACCACTCCTGACTATTTGAGATTTCGTGCCCAATTGTTTCACCCTTGGTGTCAAGAAGGAGGCCCTGTCATTTACACGTCCCCTACAACCACTCTCTAAAAAAACTATAAAAACATCTACCACGTCATTTCTATCTCACAGTCTTCGAGATGACTTCCTTTCAATCTCATCCTCCAGCCAAATTGATTCGTGCCTTGTATGGCATCAGTCGCGAAAAATATGCACAAGTCCGTGCTCATTTGTTAGAAGCTAGTCTTAAAGAAGTGTTACGATGGTTTACTTTGACAGCACGTCAATTATTGCAAGGCATCATTCACATCCCTCATCAAACTCAACGTTTTTTTCAAAAACATAAAGGGGTATTGTCACAACTGGCTGATCCTAGAATCGATTCAGGGACTAAAAAACAAATCATTTTAACCCCTGGAGGAAGCGGTTCTTTAGGTGGGGTTATGATTCGTTCCCTTTTGAAATGGGATCCTAATGCCCAAGCCAAAAAACCCAAAACACCCAAAAAGAAGAAAAGTCCTAAAAAGAAAAACCCTAAAAAGAAGAAGAAGAAAGTCTCCAAGAAAAAGAAAAGTTCTACCCAGAAGAAAAAGAAAAAAACACCCACCACCACCACCACCACTGGTACCCGCCGTAAGAGAGGTACTGCGGCCAGGACGCAAACGTACACCAGCAAGACACCACCACCACCACCACAACAGTCCCCAGTGACAAGGTCTCCTTTTGGGTCCACTTCATCATCTTTGTCTTCTTCACCACCCTTCATGATGATGCCTGCCAAGCCAGACTTAAGACAAGTGTTTCCTAATTTAATGCAAAAATGGAAACCTGTTTCGAAAGTTACCACTTCGGGACCCTCGACATCGGCTGATTTGGCCATGGCAGCAGCAGCCAACAAAGTACCTTCCCCTAAAAACCAAAGTCCAAGAAAGAACTGGTGTGTTACAAAGTTTAGTGGATTTATCCAAAGAAGAATTGAGACGCTTTAGTCCTTTGAAAACACCTCAACGTCGAGTAAGGCCTGTCATGAAGATGGTACGTCGTACAGACAATCAGTGGAGACGTGTTCCAGTATAAATTAGAAGGGTGACCTACCAGAGACTTCAGACTTGTTTTTTCTACCTACTAAAAAAGATGACTCCCAAACGTGCACACCACCACCACCACCAAAAAGAGAAAAGCAAAAAAGGACGACTTCCACCTCGTCTGGCAAAACATTGGGATGTTTTGTCTGTCCTGACCAAATCCAATCCTCCCATGCGAAAACAACTCATTCAAACAGCCCCTAAAGAAATCATTGATACCGTGTGTGAATGTTGTTTGAACGTTTTGAAAGGAACGGTACCTTTGTCCAAGATACAGAAACAAAAATTAGGGAAACATCGGAACGTTCTTCGTCAAATGATAAAAAAGAAAATACCTCTTCAACAAAAGAAAAAAATGTTGGTGCAACGAGGAGGATTTCCGCCTATGCTGTTAGGACCATTGTTAAAAATAACGGGTCCTTTGTTAGGAACGATTGCTGGACCCCTTTTAGGAGGTGTCATGCGATAACAAAAAAAAAGAAGACAAAAAAGGACCACCCTTCTCTGGAAAGACCACACATTTTTGGTACCTTTGGATGAAATGGAAGGACGAAAACTGACTTTAGTACCTTACAAACGATGGATGGAATTTCATCGTTGGAACGAACAACGGATACCTCATTTACCACCCAATCCTAATCTCAACGAGATGTCCCAGTTACAACAAGAATTACAAACCCTGATGGAACGAAGCGATTTGTCAGAAACAGAAAAATCCCAACGGTACGGTCAACTTTTACAACGTCTGCAAGTCTTTCGCCAATAAGCGGTCGACGAAACAGCTCCACCCACTCTGAGAGATTTCAAAACCCTGATGAAAAGTTAACCTAAAGTTACCACCACCACTAAAACAGACACCGCCACGGGGATGCCAGAAGAAGACGAACCCCGAGAAGTGTTTCAAACTCCGTCTGCTGGTATCTCTAGTAAAATTGCAGCTTCCTTGTTGACACCCTCGCCTACCCCTCATCGAGAAAAAATGAAAGATTGGGTTCATAAGAAGATGTCCACTCCTTCTTCAGCAGAAGAAAAAAAGAAAGACAGCAAGACTAAAGTGAAAAAAGAGACTAAGAAAAAACCTGCCATTACCACTCCTGTGGCTCGTCGAACGCGTCAAACCTCACGACACCCAAAGTAGTAGCATCGAACAGTGGGTGTCTTATTGATCAATCATGGAGAAACTGTTAGCTACCATTTACTACAATCCTGGTCATGCTGCTGGTTACGGAGGAGTTTAAAAATTATATCGAGCTGCTAAAAGTAAATTGAAAAGTGTACGTTTGCCTGAAGTACGACGATGGTTACAAGAACAATCGACGTACACGTTACACAAACCCATTCGACGTAAATTTTCTAGAAGTTCAACCAAAGTGGAAGGTATCGATCATCAATATCAAGCCGATTTAGCCGACGTCTTTCATTTAGCCACCTACAATCGTGGTCACAAATATTTGTTTTGTGTCATTGACGTGTTTTCCAAATATGCTTGGGTCGTGCCTTTGACTTCTAAAAGCAGTACCGAATTGGTACGTGCCTTAAAATTAGTTTTGAAACAAAGTGGTCGTCAACCTTTACGAAGGCAAACTGACAAAGGCACCGAATTTCTAAACCAAGCTTTTCAAAAATAATTGAAACAAAGACAAATTCATTTTTTTACCACCGAAAATCCTGAAACCAAAGCCAGTATCGTGGAACGTTTTCAAAGAACTTTGAAAGAACGCATGTGGAAATATTTTACACATCAACATACTCTCAAGTACATCGACGTGTTACCTCGTTTGGTTAAAGCGTACAATCAATCGTACCATCGAAGCATCGGATGTACCCCGAAGAGGTCAGCCCTGAAAACGAAGTGACTGTGTTTGATCGATTGTTTGGTACCTCAAAAAGGAAACCACCTCATACGACACCCCCCTTGTTTTAGTTAAAGACGGGTGATTGGGTTCGCATCGGAAAAACCAAACGTACTTTTGACAAAGGTTATTTACCAACTGGACCACCGAATTGTTTCGTGTCACTACCCCTATGCGAGGACGCCATCCTCCCGTCTATAAATTGGAAGACATGAACGGTGAAGTACTCAAAGGAACCTTTTACTTGCCTGAGTTACAACGAGTGACCAAAAAAAGAAGACACCTTGTACGATATTGAAAGCATTCTCGAACAAAGAACACGTAAAGTAGGCAAACATCGAGTAGAAGAAGTCAAAGTACGTTGGAAAGGATATCCTCCTAGTTTTGATTCTTGGATTGCTGCTTCTCAAGTCGTCGACTATAAAATGAAAAAGAACAAGTAACATGCCATTCAACACAGCAACTACGACTTCAACGACTCCTTCGCAGAGTTCTTCTCTTCAAGTATTACAAAAACAACCGCTTTGGGTGTGGTGCGGAGAACGTGTGCCTAAAAATCAAATCGTCTTTTTCTGCCAAATTTTTGTAGTGTATTGTGTCATCGGAGCAGCTATTGCCAATTTGAGTTTGCAACAAGGAGACAAACAATTGTGGACCATTTTACTTAGCAGTTGTATCGGTTATTTTTTACCCAGTCCTTCTTTGAAATTTACGACGACGACGGACAACAGCCAACACCACGGTACAGCTAACGCCAGTCCACCTTCTTCTTCGTCCAGTCACCACCAAAATACGAACCCTCTTTTGGAACCTTTTGAACATCATTCTTCTGTCTACTTGAGTGACTCCTCGGAGACCAGAACCACTTTGGAACTATGAATGACCAATTTTATTTAACTTTACCTAGTGACAGTTCTATGAATGTGTTTCCCAACAACACCTTATGTTGTTTCACGACCAAATTACCTCAATCCATTCAATTGGATCACGATGCTCATTGGGAAGTCAGTTTGGTAGAAATCATTCATCCTACGCAAATCATGAACATCAACAAAGGTCAAAACACTATCATTGTGGAAATCTTGAACAAAAAACTACAAGATGAGTTGGAAAAAAATGATCCTAAAATCTGGGAAGGAGACAAAAATAATCCTGACATGAAGGGATCATTCAAAAAGGTATCAGATGAAAAAAAAAGGTCTTTGGCCAGTATACCCTGAGAATTCCTACGGGGTATTATTTTAGTTCTGGACATTTGGTGGACACTATTGAGTCCATCATTTAAGGTCAATTTGGCAAAGCATTAAGCAATAACCATAAAATTGTACGTCTCAGTTTCAATAATGTGGCACGCCGTTTCCACATGGAATTTTTAATGGTAGACCTAGATACTATGGATGTCATGAGCGACAAAACTGCTAAAGAAAAAGGTGTACCCGAGCAGGAGAGAAGATTCATGACCACTGAATTTTCTCCTGGTTTGTATGCTATTTTGGGTGGAAATACATTGTATACCAATCGAAAAGTCTCAACCAACATAGAATTCGTAGATGCTTTTCGCAGCCCTATCGAAGTGAACATTGGACTGAATTTAATGTTTGTGTACTACGATGTGGTAGAGCACAACGTGGTAGGACACACAGCTGCTCTCTTACTGAGAGTCATTCCTTTCAAAGTAAATACTGATGCTGGTGCGTACGAAGAAGGTGGAAACACGTTTCATGTTCACCGTGAATTTGTACACCCTCATTATCTTCCAGTCAGTAAATCGTATTTTGACAGTGTCAACATTAGTATAAAAGGAGATTTGGGACAAGATGTACCATTCACTGACAAAGGAAAAGTCACGGTGAAACTACATTTTAGAAAAAGGATCTCTAACGCCTTGTAACATTTCCAAAAACAAATGTATCCTGTGTACCGAGGAGTGGCTCGACAACGAGGACATGGTTTAGGAGATATGTTAAGATCGGCATTTCGGACGGTAGCTCCTATTTTGAAACCTATGGTGGGTCGAGGATTTCATGCCTTAAAAGATGCCGCTTTGACACAAGGAAAAGAATTTTTGCAAAATGTCCTCATTGACAAACAAAATCCTAAAGAAACCTTTATGAGAGCAGGCAAAAATGTGTTGATGAACACTGGTAAAGATCTTTTGGGTCTCCGAGAAAATCCTATAAATACGCTTCACGCTTCAGGCTCTGGCATTACTTCACATCAAGGACAAGGCAGAAAGAGACGACGACATCGAAATCCTTTCAAAGTTCATAAAAGAACACACGGTAGTTCAAAAAAGAATAAGAAAAGAAAAAGAACCATCCGAGAATTAGACGTGGTTGATTATTAAAACCATTGAAAATGATGTACCGAGATTCTTGCGAATGTACCAAGTCAGAACTTGATATGTTTACTATGCCTCCCACCATGATGACGATGCAAGAATCCCAATGGGTAGAATTTCATCCTGTATCGTCTTTGTCGGATTCAGCTCCTATCTAATTTGAAATCAAAGGACAAACCGAAGATTACATCGATCTGAATGACAGCTACTTGTACCTGAAACTCAAAGTGATCAAAACGGCGGACAGCAGCCTTCCTGATGGCAATTCCAGAGTAGCTCCAGTCAATAATTTCATGCATTCCTTGTTCAGTGGAATAGATTTGTACTTGAATAACAAACTGGTCAGCAGCAGTTTGGATACTTACCCTTACCGTGCTTACTTGGAAAATCTCTTGACGTATGGAAAAGAAGCCAAGAACACTCATCTGGATGCTTCGGTGGTCTGGAAACCTGACACCGCAGGAGAGAATACCTTCAACGACACAGAGGTGACAGTACCGGCGAGGGTTGACAAGAAGGCTGATGGTACTGTCACTGATAATGGAACTATAATTCCAGCAGAGCCGCACAATGTAGGATTTAACGATCGTCGAAAGAAAATCAGACAGCGCAGTTTAGAAATGATGGATCGTTTGCATTTGGACATGTGGTTGCAAGACAAGTATTTACTCAATGGAGTAGATGTACGCCTGAGACTGAATCGAAGTAGTACCGCTTTCCATTTGATGGCTAATGCTAACGAGTGGAAAACTGTCATCCAAGAAGCCAAACTTTATGTGCGACGTGTAGAAGTCTTACCAAAAGTGGCCAACGACATCAGTCAAACCTTGAGCAGAACCACTGCTAAGTATCCTCTTAGACGTGTGGAAGTGAAAACCTTTACCATTGCCGCTGGACTCCGATCCATAGTCGAAGGACAGCTCCCCAAACGCTTGCTGATTGGTATGGTCAAAAATTCAGCCTTCAACGGAGTCCACGATCAGAATCCTTTCCAGTTTCAACACTTCAACGTCAAAAAGATAGAAGTCAGTCAAGATGGCAAGACCTTGTGTACCAAACCTTTTGAACCTGACTTTGGCGTCAACGTAAAAAATTACTTACGATCTTACTTGACCCTGTATGAAGCCACAGGACAGTTAGGCACCAACAGTAGCCACGGCATTTCGTACGACGATTATGCAGGAGGGTATGCCTTGTGGGGATTTTATTTCACTCCGGACCAAGGCAGCGATGAAGGACATTTCCACCCTATAAAATCAGGCCCACTTCGAGTGGAACTTCAGTTTGATCTACCTCTACCCGAGACAGTGAACGTCGTCTTGTTTGCAGAATTTGATAACACTCTAGAAATCAATAGTTTAAGAGAAGTAATTCTAGACTATTAGAAGAAAAGAAAAAAAGATGCAGCACGAAGAACCTATGGAGATAGATGAGGGATTTTGTGATGAAGTTATTCAACAGTCACAAACTACCACAAAGGAGGATGATGATGACAAAGTCATTCATTCAGTACCTCGAATAGAAGAAGAAAAAGAAGAAAACAATACAGTTCCTGAGTTTACTGGATTTATGCCTTCTCGATGGCCAGAACAAGAACAACAGTTAGTTTCCTGTTATGCTCAGGAATTGACTGTAAGAATTAACAGTCTGACCAAAGAACATTGTTATGGATGTCAAACCGATCATCCCAGTCAGAAACAACACGACCAATGTTTGATGATGACTCCAGAAGAAAAATTGGATGAATATTTGGAAACAGCCTGGTCACAGATCTCGGAAGAACACGTGTTGAAACAATGGTATAAAGTCTTGGGGAATTCTTCTTTTCCTCCGCTCACTCCTCTGGAGATCAAACGGATCGAAGGTCTAATTCAACAGAGTACAGAGACTATCCGCCGTGAATATTCGTGGAATTACTTGACAGAACAATTCAAGTATAAAGTCAGGTGTGAATTGGTGGTTCTTTATTTCAACTGGTAAAGAAGAAAAAAAATGGATACCAGAGAACTTTATTACATGTTGACTCGCAGTTCCTACACTTCTTCTTGGAATCCTGTGGTGTGTGCTAAAGATGAACTACCTTATCGTAAACCTAAAGACGTTCATGCCTATGTCATCAATACCGACGACAGTTATCTACCGGGAACCCATTGGGTAGCAGTGTACTTTCCCAACGATCACAATGGTGGAGGTGTGGATTATTTTGATTCTTATGGATTACCTCCTTTGGAAAACGACATCATTGACTTTATGAGAAGAAAATGCCGTCTCTACTCGATTCAATAATGTTCGATTACAAGGATCGGATTCCATGGTGTGTGGACAATATTGTGTACATTATTTTCATCAACGCAGTTTTGGATATTCCTTAGAACATTTAGTGACTTGGTTTGATAGAAACTATTCTAGAAACGATGCTAAAGTAGAAAGATGGTTTTGTGAACGTTATGGATATCTCTTATCTTTAGCTCAGAAACGTAATGCAGATCAGAATGATGTTGATGTAGAAAGGTGGAAGTTTAGTTTACCTTCCCAACGTTGTCAACCCTGTAAATACGTTCCATTTTAATATCTTGTTGGTTGTTAGTTTTTTATGTTATAAAAAGCTTCTTCTTGTTGTTGTTCATTAAAAAAATGTTTTTGTTGGAAAAAAAATATATGGTGTTGTGTGGTTTTTTATTGAATTTGAAAAAAATAATTATGTTCTATCTCTCTCTCTTTCTATCGATCTAAAAGTAACCCCCTCTATCTATTATCTCACTGTCGATCTGAACCCCATGTTTTCCATCGCATCCGCGCGTTAAGCATATAAAGCCGTGCGTTGGTCAGTGTAGTCATTCTCGTTGACTCGTCAAGATCTCAACAGTTCAAGAAGATGGCAGCAACAAAGATTACAAAACTGAATGAAGCTATGGTAAACATTCAGAGGGTGAAGAATCATTTGATGGAGACCCACCCGGAGAGAAAGACGATGACGTTCTTCAAATGGCCCATGATCTGGTGGAAGAAGTACTGAGAGAAGAAATACTTCGGGAAAGAACAGAATGGGAGGAGAGACAAAGACTACAGCAGCAGCAGCAACAACAACAGCAACAGCAGCAAAGACAACAACAGCAACAACAACAACTTTGCAGTCCATCAAACTACCTGACGGAGAAGTAAGTTGCAAGATTTACTGTGAGGAATTTGCCTTCTCTTTCACCCGAAAGAGACCTGCTTGTCTTAAAGCCGTGAGACCTATGGCTAAACGTGGCCGCCCTGCTGGAGCTGCTGCAACCGCTACTTCTTCAACCACAAGAAGTTAAACAACATAACTTCTTAAAACACCCCAACGGCCCTTTTCAGGGCCACCCCAATCTCTAGAAAAGATAACTACTCTAATATTGCCATATATATTTGTTTTATATGTTTGTATGTTTGTGATTTTACCCACCAAACAAAAAAACCCTTTCCCTTGTATATTTGTGGTGTGTTTTTGTGTTTGATATAAAAAAAAAAATAATAAAAAAAATGGTTTGTATGTTTGTGGTGTGTGTTTGATTTAAAAAAAAAAAAAAAAAAAGGATTGTATGTTTGTGGTGTGTGTTTGATTTAAAAAAAAAAAAAAGGATTGTATGTTTGTGGTGTGTGTTTGATTTTAGAAAAAAAAATAAAAAGTAAAAAAAATGGATAGTGTGGTGTGTGTTTGATTTTTATCAAAGGTAGTTTCTTTTAGGTCCGCGCTATGGGGTAAGGGGTAATGGAGTGCAAAATCCGCGAAGCCTAGAATGACGTCAAAAGAATGACGTCAGACGCGGGGTAGTGGGGGGATGTTTGTTTTGGTGTAAGGGATGTTTTCCTTCACGTCCGCGCTTCTAGTATATTAAAACAACACCTTCACACTTGAGCTATCCCATTTATTCAAGAGAATGAATAACATTGAAACGATGCGCCAAATTAGAGTACATCTAGAGGTGGCATGGCACCTCCTCCAAGACTTGGAAAAGAAGGAGAAGAAGGAGAGGGAAAACAAGATCCCCATTAGACCCCACTCAATGATGGAGGAGGAGAATAAGGAGAATTGGGATCCGGAAGCAAACCATCCTCCTTTTGCTTTGAAAAAGGCCAACCGCTGCATGAGTGCAGCTACATGGAGGGGGAGCGGTTCCCTCTTGTCAGGCTAAGCCTGGGAGGTGTCCCCACCTCTAAGTGTACTCTAAAACAAAATCCAACGGCACTTTTCAGGGCCACCCATTTTTCAAGAAAGATTAATTTTTCCATTCTTGCCTACCATTCTTACCGCCATGTTAATTTCCCGTATGACGCCATAGAGACCCCAATGTTAATTTCTCGTATGACGCCATAGAGACCCCAATGTTAATTTTGACGCCATAGAGGCCCCAATATGTTAATTTCCCGTAGTCCATTTGACGCTATAGAGGCCCCACTTTTTTTGACGCTCAACACCCCCCATCTACTACTAGCCCCTTATCGATATTTTACATATTTTTAACATGATAAACATAACTTCTGGACCAACCTGTTTCAAAAATCAGGACACACCCTCGCATGTAGATGTTATTTTAGTAAATAAAAAGTAGTATCTATGTAACTCTGGAAATTTTAACACTGGTATTAGTGACTTTCATAATATGACTTTCACAATGATCAAAGGAAGAGTACCAACAACTATCCGCAGTAAATTCACATACCGTAGTTTTAAGGATTTTAATCAGGAAAACTTCAATGCTGACCTACGGTCTACATCTTTTCATGTAGCTTATATATTTGATGATCCCGATGATGTCTACTGGTCCTTAGAGTAACTGCTCATTAATGTGATTGAGGATCATGCTCCTCTAAAACAAAAAAGACACAAGAAAGCAATCAGCTCCCTTTATCAATGGCAAGCTTAGAAAAGCAATACAAAGGAAAGCTCGACTACTTCATAAATACCAGAGATCTAGAACATCCAAAAACTGGAAAAACTACAAACAACAAAGGAATTTGGTGACCACTTTTAACCAGTATATTTTAACACTGCATGTAAGCGTAGAGTATATCCTATTAATGTAATTTGACTTCTCAGCATTTAATTTTTAAACTGAAATTATAAATTGGGGGAGGGGGGTATCTTAAGTGTGAAATAGACAGCCGTTACGCATGTGTACTTGAACACTGCAAATGATTGAAGAGAGAGTAGCATCTTTTCATTAAAAAAGTTTTCCTACATTGATTATTAAAATATAAATTATAAATGGGTGAAAGGGTATGCAGTTTATGTTAGAACTATAATCTTACTAAAATAAAGTTATGATTGTAAGTACTGTATGTCTGATGGTTGAATTAAATTGTTATATTATTGTTTACAGTCGGTAAAATAGCTCCAACGAGCTAATGTTTGTTATTATATTTTGGAATTCCGACTTTAAATAAAATGTGTCTATGTATGTGTCTACGCAGGTGACTGTATAATATGTATTATGAAGCACATGTTCCTATACATTGTTCGTGACATCATGTTTCATGTACACCATACAATCTGCATTTTAAAAAAAACCCTCAAAAGATAGGAGTTTATACATACATACATACATACATACATACATACATACATACATACATACATACATACATACATACATACATACATACATACATACATTATTCTGCACATCAAAATGTTATTAATAAGGACATATTTTTAAAAAAGAATTCTCGTTATTTATTGAATATTACACATTCCCAATTAGATAGCGATATGGCACTAATATTTCCTAACTTTTGTGAATTACTTTACCCATACCTATTACAATTATGAGAAAAAGGAAAAAGAAAAAAAGAAAACTAAGGTTGAAAGAAAACACAGCTCACACTGTAAGTTTTGTCAAGATGTACATGTGTGCGTTTCTCATTTCAATGTTGTGTGGTTTTGTACGATGTTTTTAAATCAAAATTAAATAAATTTGATAAAATATCAGTGGAAAAGATTATTTTCAAAATGGAGTCGTTATACACTCTTTGAAATTCTAATAGCTCTGCAATGGGTTATGCTTACTCAAGAGTAACTGAGGTTTATCCAAGTTCAATTAAATCCAATGTTACTTGTCAAATATTTTACTCAGAATTAGATATAAATGAGGGATATAATAAATATGGAAGCTGTTCTCAGGCATGTTACGCATTTTCTACAGGATAAGCTGATGATATTCACTTCACAACTCATAGATAAGATGGAAAGTAAACTTTCATGTGTGGGCATAGAATGCTAAATTGGTCCAACAAGTTCAATACATGATATATAAAAAGTATCATAGGCCTTGTATGCCTGCAGTGTGTATTAGCTATATACACTTCAGAATCAGTACATCTCCTCACTAATAACATTCATGGAATTTATTTTATTTTGTCTTGATCTTGTGAAATATGTCCTCGACCATATTCAACAAAATGGTCCGAATATCACCATACTGAAACTCTTTATCTACAACGTACGAGGGATGAGAAACAAAATTGGCTTAATTATTATTTAAATCTAAACATGTATAATTTGTCACGACTGTTGTTGAAACAAATGGCACTTGGACAGTTAATACCCTTATCGATGATTCTAATGGGAGTACCATCAGATTCCAGCTGATGGATGTTGTGAGACTCGTCTCCCAGCACATAAACGTTATCATCTCTGTCTATAGCAACAAAGGAAGGCGACACGAGATTGGCATGACTGTACTTATACATCATCCTACCATCCATGTCAAAACAGTACAGGGAATGGCCGTTATACACAGTGACGTACACACGTGTACAGGATGAATTCAGAGCGACATTAGTAAAACTAATTGAAATGTCATACTGACAGTCAAACAGATGACACTTCTCCTCTCCCGTAGTGATGATTAGGCTCCAGTAGTATTTACTTTGATAACCACAGTAACCAGATACAATTATATTCCCATTCCCTGCTGGAGCGACACTCCAACATTCATATTTGGTTTGAACCATCCTGGTGGATTTGATGGTCCCGCATCTTACATACAGGAACTGAATTGTTTTCTTAACTGGTATAGCGACAGCCACAGCATGACTATCCACTACACATATGCCCCATGGTCTGCCTTGTAATGTGAAGCAGGAGATGTATTGGTATGAGGAGTTCAGCAGATGTACTCTATTGTAATTGAAATCCGCCAGCATGACTTGATCCTCTTGTAAATATGTGACACCTGAATAGTAAATATTCCTATCATCAGACCCTTTTATCACCTCAACTTCCTCCATCTCAACCTGACATTCTTTCAAAGGCTTTTCTGCTCTTGATATTGGAAAAGTCCCAAGTTCCTTTCTGCATATTACCTTCCCGATATCAGATCTCTGGGCCAGTAAGCACTGGATTTGTGCATCAACTTCAAGATTTAATGTGACGGTCTCCGTCTCACCAAACTTCTCTTTAATCTGTTGGTAGTATATCTTCACTTGCGATATCATTCTGTCAGCCATTATAAATATCTGAAAAATTGATATACATACGTATTTAGAAAATAAAATAGATAGTGGCTTTCTTGAATTTCTTTCTTCACATATTTTTAAACATTTGTTTAAAATCTATCATACATAAAAACTCTCTCTTGTGTGTGTGTGTGTGTGTGTGTGTGTGAGAGAGAGAGAGAGAGAGAGAGAGAGAGAGAGAGAGAGAGAGAGAGAGAGAGAGAGAGAGAGAGAGAGAGAGAGAGAGAAAGAGAGCAAAGTGAACTGGCGTTTCTTTATTATCACAAAGCACCCCTAATCGCATTTCACCAACCACTGGCCCTGACTCACAATTGGATAAATCATTTGAGAGATATGACGCAGGAAGTTATGAGTGCTGAATAATTCAATTGTTGCTGTATTCATTAAAAATTCAGGTTTAAATATTAATGTCTCTATCTTCAGCGGCATAGGAAGAGTTACTTGGCGTGCAACATCATATATCTCCTAAATTTTCTTCAAAAGGCGCAGGGATTAATAAACCATTTCTTGTATTAATAAACTTGATGCAGTACTACTACTACTATTACTACTAATACTACTCATGATGACGACGATGGTGACTTTATCTTTTATATACATCTTTCAGAATTTTCACATCTGTACGTTTTATATCTTATCTTGTTGTGGTTCATGTTTACATTTATTGGAAGTGTTTATCTTCCTAAATTTCTGTGGAATTTAATTTTACATTTTTGGAACTTTACTTTTAGTTGGCACTATACAGCCACTATTGTGCTGACATGCTGTAAAATGCTACATACATACATACATACATACATACATACATACATACATACATACATACATACATACATACATACATACATACATACATACATACATACATACATACATACATACATACATACATACATACATACATACATACATACATACATACATACATACATACATACATACATACATACATACATACATACATACATACATACATACATACATACATACATACATACATACATACATACATACATACATACATACATACATACATACATACATACATACATACATACATACATACATACATACATACATACATACATACATACATACATACATACATACATACATACATACATACATACATACATACATACATACATACATACATACATACATACATACATACATACATACATACATACATACATACATACATACATACATACATACATACATACATACATACATACATACATACATACATACATACATACATACATACATACATACATACATACATACATACATACATACATACATACATACATACATACATACATACATACATACATACATACATACATACATACATACATACATACATACATACATACATACATACATACATACATACATACATACATACATACATACATACATACATACATATACTTCAAAATCCAGACAAAACGCTATAATATCTATATGACAGGATGAAAGGGAACTATACTACATAACAAAGCAAGAAAACAAAAAAAGAAGGAAAAATAAATTCTGCCAAGAATCAACACATTGTAAAATCTAAAACGGGATGATGAAATAGCAAGTCCATTAAAACTGAACATGATGACAATAGGTGTATACATGTGTTGAGTGCAGGCGATCCTGGCTGTATGAAATCTATGGAAAAGAACTTTTACTTGGTCTCTTTGTTAAATATTATAACAAAGGAAACGGAAGTGTACAGTTCTAGACAATGTGATGGTATACCATTGAATGCTAATATTGATGAGTCCAACTATTTATCCGTAGGGTTCAGGTACTAAACTTATACCATGCACAGAGAACACACAAACTTCAGATATTAAATTTCCGCTTAACCGAAAAAGGATAACTGCTGTAACTTTAGAGAAAAAAAAAATATGACGATTAAATATTACCTTTTTGAAGTGTTCATGATTTTGTTGACGTAGTAATGCACCTGCAAATTTACCACAAGTCGCTATAACGAATTATGCAATTTGCATGCAAGAAACTGAGTTTATAAAGGCACGAATGCTTCCAATGCAAAGAACCATGGCGCCACCTGTGTTATAATTATGTAATATATCTCATAAAAGAATGATAACTCGGGTAACAAATATTCTGTACCTAGAAACCTTGAGTAACAAACTGATAGGGAAAAAATTAATCATACAAACATACGATATCATATGGATTTGAATAGTAACTGTCAGTTTCACACTGTGTTTCCCTGTCTTTCAATCGAATGAAAGGAAAATATGGTCATTAACATAACCTCTCAAGGGAGGTAAATCGACATAGTTTGGGATTACCACTATTTCCTACGGATTTAATAGAGGAAGAAGAATATGTTACTTTAAAAATCAAAGGGTTGACATTTTGGTACGATCATCGTTATTATTGACTGTATGGAGAGACGTAATTATTGTTTGTTGTTTTTTCTTTATTATTTTTTCTTTTCTTTATTTTCCTACAGAAGATAAAAACTGCCGTTTTTCGAAATTGACAAGAAATCATCCGTTACTTTCCTAAAACAAATTGGGTAACATCGCACATTATTCTTTTTTCAGCAAACGGTAAGGAAATTACGAGACCAAACTAACGATGATGATCAATAATAATAATAATAATAATAATAATAATAATAATAATAATAATAATATTAATAATAATAACCGTTACTACGTTCCTTGTCAGAAGAATCTCATTTTTAATTAACGTTTCTCATTCCGTCATCCTGTCATTGGCATGTACTATGACTGGAGGAGTATTTCCACTATAAGTACAAGAAAATCCAAGAAAGAACCAATTTTTAGGACCATGCTAAAGTGGTTGCATATCTATAAAATAAAATAAATGAATCCACAGATTCCCAGTTGACCCTTACAGAGCCTGTTCGCTTCTCATTATGTTTATATGCAACATACTTATACAACACAGTAACATACCTGCATATCACTACCGTGTTTCATGACCATATCCAAAGTCGCATGTGAGTTTCGCACCGCATTTAACAAGGCCTGGCATGCGTGATTTTCCTCTTGCTTTCTAATTGCTTCTTGTTTGAACAGCTGATTTCCTTCCGACTTAACCTTGCGTTCTAAATCATCAAGAAGGTTATTTAGCTTTTTCCTGATCTCCTGTATTTTGTTTGTCATATCCTGTACTTGCGATTCAAGACTAACGATATTTGAATCATTCTTTTCCTCGAAGTTCACAAGATGGTTTTCAAATTTCTTCATCTCTTCAAGGACATGGAGAGGTTTAACTTCTTGTACAAGATCTTTTGCATCTTTCCTCAAGTCCGTAACCTGGCTGCAGTTTCTGTGATGAATGATGCAACAACTTGAACAATAAGCAATCTTATGGTCTCTGCAATAAAACTTTAATTCTTCATCCTCATGTTCTTGACAGAGGAAACCCTTGTTAAAGCCGATTAAATTTTGGGGGCTTTTTGTCAGCTCCTCTATGGTTATAATGGAGTGGTCCTTTGTTGCCTTTAGTTTTTGATGAACCTTGAGACAAGTTTCACACATTGCCTCCTCACACACTACACAGAATCTATGAGCCGTGGCGGAGACGCCATCAGACTCACAACAGTCACAGTGTCTGTCCTCTTTCGCTTTCCCTTCTATAGATTGTAAAATTGAATCGATCGGAAAAAAAGAAGTCCACATTTTAGGAGTTTTACTTTTCCTCGGAATGGGAGCTATGGTTCTGCATATTGGACATTCACATTCTTTCAGTTCCTTCACCTTTGCAGCCTTGGACGAAATATAATCCTCTAGGCAACATTGACAAAACGAGTGTAGGCACGGCAGCTGTCTGGGCGTTTTGAATTCACCCAGACATATCGGACAGTGTGGTTTCTCTGTATTCTGACTATGGTCTGGATTTGCGGCCGCCATTTCGATCAAATTAATTAATCACTTGTAACGAAATAAAAATTGAAACCTTGTAGACTTTTGAAGATCTTTGTAAAGACGTGTCCCTTGCTTGTTGTTATATCTTTCACAGAATGCAACGCGTTATCTTTATCAACTCGAACGAGACGTAGCAAAGTACAAAGAGCTATGCAATATATAAGTAGGTCAAGTTACCTAAATGGTGTCTTTATCTTCATTCAGTACATATCGTACTGGAGTTATACACACTATAGATGTCTATCGAAATGTAAAGAGTGTTTTGAAATGTCAAGCTATCGTAGTCGTGGTTCAGAATGTCAAACGGCTCCCGTTTCACTTGCGCCTTGCCATATATTATGAAAAATAGAAAGGGCATACTATTCATCTTACTACAGTGAGTTTAAAATATGCATTTCTGAAGTAATACAGGGAATTTATAGCTAAATCGCTACAGTCCTCCACCCCACCCCCTTTTTTTTTGACATTCATTCACGAATGTCACGTGGATGAATGCCACCCAGAGTCACCTCAGAGCGGTCAAAACCCATTCTCAATCGGGTCGCAAGCTGCTTAGCCGGACTAACCCACAAATGTAACAGGTGGGGATAAAAAGTCGTTGTCGGAAATTGAACCCTATTCGTCTATCTTACAGTCAAGCACACATACCACAAGACTAAAAAGTTCAGACCAGTTAGACTGGTTAGTAAGTGTGCTCATATACCTAAACAGTTACATGTGTACATAATGGAAATCAGTATGTATGTATGTATGTATGTATGTATGTATGTATGTATGTATGTATGTATGTATGTATGTATGTATGTACGTACGTACGTATGTATGTATGTATGTATGTATGTATGTATGTATGTATGTATGTATGTATGTATGTATGTATGTATGTATGTATGTATGTATGTATCTATGTATGTATGTATGTATGTATGTATGTATGTATGTATGTATGTATGTACGTACGTACGTACGTATGTATGTATGTATGTATGTATGTATGTATGTATGTATGTATGTATGTATGTACGTACGTACGTACGTACGTATGTATGTATGTATGTATGTATGTATGTATGTATGTATGTATGTATGTATGTATGTATGTATGTATCTATGTATGTATGTATGTATGTATGTATGTATGTATCTATGTATGTATGTATGTATGTATGTATGTATGTATGTATGTATGTATGTATGTATGTATGTATCTATGTATGTATGTATGTATGTATGTATGTATGTATGTATGTATGTATGTATGTATGTATGTATCTATGTATCTATGTATGTATGAATGTATGTATGTATGAATGTATGTATGTATGTATGTATGTATGTATGTATGTATGTATGTATGTATGTATGTATGTATGTATGAATGTATGTATGTATGAATGTATGTATGTATGTATGTATGTATGTATGTATGTATGTATGTATGTATGAATGTATGTATGTATGTATGTATGTATGTATGTATCTATGTATCTATGTATGTATGTATGTATGAATGTATGTATGTATGTATGTATGTATGTATGTATGTATGTATGTATGTATGTATGTATGTATGAATGTATGTATGTATGTATGTATGTATGTATGTATGTATGTATGTATATATCTATGTATGTATGTATGTATGTATGTATGTATGTATGTATGTATGTATGTATGTATGTATGTATGTATGTATGTACTTACCTACCTTAGTATGGATAAATGGGTGAACACATTGATGAATAAAGACAGGGATAAATGGCTAAATGAACGATCACATTTAAAATAGCAGTACTAAAAATATATTTTGTTATCAATCTCAGGTTCTGATTTTTTTTTTCGCTCTTAGTCTTTTAGGTTATTTCATCCTATATCGGCAAAACTCATTAAGGGTAGTGTTTTCTCAACCCTGTAGGGTCTTTGAAATTTGATTTCCCAAATCGAATGATACTCGTAGTAAGTCTACATTTATCCTGTTGTTGACTTCCATTTTATTTTTCTTTCTATGTCTCTTAGCATTCATGTAAGAAAGATAGTATGTTTGTCTCGCCAAAATTAACACTCAGTAACGGCCCTGTGTGGTTCTGGCTGATTAGGTTTCTCCCTACCAGCTCATTATGTGGAGACACCTTTCAATCATATTAGGTAAAGGGTCTTTAAAAGAGCAGTTAAAGGTTACAAAGTGGGATAAAAAGAAGGAAACGGGTATAGGTAAGACGCATTTGAAAGGGAGGTAAGCACAGATGGGCTGTGTAGTATTATTATAGGTGATGAGATGGAGAGAAGAAGAAATATCACACACATACGAACACACACTCGACAACATAAAAAGTTGAAAAAGGAAGAGAAATAGAGCGAAGACAAATTTTTCACACAACAGATCATTCATAACAGAAATATAAAGTCAAACACATGTTCTTCTACAAATACAACAAAATGCCCGACATGTGTTAGATGTTGGCCACTATTGTGACTTTATTTTGTATACAAACGATATTTTGAACCAAACATTAACGATTTATTTACGTTGTATCACGTGACTGTTTCAACAATGCATATAAAGTAAACGTGCTAAAGGTTAAACACTAGAACATACATCATTATAAAGAAATGTTGAGGCTGCAACTGCCATAAACAGAAATACGGAAAGTGATATCTTCGATATTTCTGGCACCCCAAAAATGAGACAAATTGGAAATTTATTCTGCATCAAAGAAAAATTGGTACAAGTGTAAACAAATGTCGTCGATGATTCAGGTGTGAAACCATAAACACATCCGCAATTTATCTGCTTTGAAAATGACACTTAGCAATTATGATCTAGAAAAATGTCAATTCATGCAAAGGAATCCGAATATTTACAAAACAATGCGCCAAGAACAGTAATCGTATGAGATTTTCAATCTATCATGCTGGAACATCAAGGAATACTATGAATGCAAAAAAGGCACATGCAAGAAGATAAATTTACATGTCTATGAGAGGGGTGCTTTTAAGGAGGGGGGGGGGGGGGTTATTGAATACCGATTTCTGCTGAACACAAGGAGGCGTTATATTACCCTCAAATAACCCAGGCAGTAGAGATGGCGGATATACATAGATGTGCCATGTTTGAAAAGTACTGCATGTCCAGCGTAGGGATCCAGATGACGCCGGTTTCTGTAGGCCAGAGAGGAAACTTTGTACATAACCCTCATACATCCTGTCTCTACTGCTGTTCGTCTGGAGTCGGGAGAACACCATCATACGCTCCTTGCAGTGAAGCTGGCGGATAGACGCAGATGTAAGGATGGAAAGGTCAGACTATAACAGTACGCAGGTACACACTCTTGCATCTAGGTGTGTAAAACCAACGAGACCTGATAATGAAGGAAGTATAAGTGACGGAAAACAATCTTTTTGAAAGTAATGGAAATTCTTACAAAGCTGAGACCATATGGTTTAACCTAATGTATGTTTCAAATGCATCTGATTTTCAGCAGCCTAATTGCCTTATTTGATTGTCACTGAAACACTCACTTGTCGCCCCAGTGGCAGTATCAATTTAAAAAAATTACTCCTGCTCCCCGGCGGGGAATTGAACCCCGGTCTCCCGCGTGACAGGCGGGGATACTTGCCACTATACTACCGAGGAGATGTACATAGAAATATATGATAATGATCTTGTACTTACCTGTGTACTAACACCTATCCAACGCTACCTGTAAGGTTTTTGCGCTACATGGTTAAGTTATTTATAGCAAGAACAGACCATTCTGATAATTCGCGGCACCTTTCTTATTATCCACTCAACAATAACGCGCGCGCGCGCGTGTGTGTGAGTGTGTGTGTGTATATATATATATATATGTGTGTGTGTGTGTGTGTGTGTGTGTGTGTGTGTGTGTGTGTGTGTGTTGATACAACATTGCAAGCTATGGGCGAAAAAATGCACTGCTGTCTGTGCGTTGCGGATTTTCGCCCTAGGCTTGCGACGATGAACTTGGTAGTGACCATATTTTTGACAAAGAAACTTTAAAAATCTATTTGCAGACTTCTTAAATTAAAAAGAAAAATATGAAAATGGTAATAAAAACTACAAAGAAAACTAGAGGAAGTATACTGGAGCTAAACATAATTAACAGTGGAACAAATTTTTAAATTTATTGAGGGACATGTCAAAAATTGTCAGATAATATTTGTTGCTTATATTTTTAAAAATTATTTACTTGTAACTAAAGTGTACAATATTTTAATTCAAACTTGGACGAAATAAAGGAGAATTGAATGGCTTGTTATCGAAAATATTGACATTACAACATGAGTTAACGGATGAAGAAAACAGATGATCTTTTAACCTTTTGTTAGGTGCAGGGGGTATCTATCATTATTTGTGAACTCGATGTTTTACATGTTATGAAGATTTTACGAATAACTTCCTAACATGATCATTAAAACATATAGTAATAATTGTAAGAAATTAGTTGATATATATATATATATATATATATATATATATATATATATATATATATATATATATATATATATATATATATATATATATATATATATATATATATATATTAGCAGCAGAACCTTTAGGGCTTGCTATAAAAGCAAATCCTAATATCAAAGGTATTCCACTTCCATTATCTAGTAATACAAGTAAAGTCTGTCAACATGCCGGTGATACAACAATGACATTAGCGGACAAACAATCCATTAATCAAGCCTTGAATGCACATAATTTATATTGTAAAGGTTCTAGTGCGAAAGTGAACAAACACAAAACGGAACTTGTATGCACTGGATCTGGTAAACTCTCTGATGAATATTGCAGACATCTCCAAATTCAAGTTTGTGATCAATGTATCTTAAATTTGGGAACTTATGTCGGAAAATGTGCACAGTTATGTGAGCAGATTAATTGGAATAAAAGATTGTCTAAAATGAAAAACTTATTACAATTGTGGACACATATATATCTTATAATACAGGGCAAAGTTACAGTGGTTAATATTTTATTAATTTCCAGAATATGGTACATCGTGTCAATTCAACCTCTACCTGATGATTGTTGATGAATTAAAACAATTATTTCTCAAAGTTATATTCTCAGGAAAGTGTCTCTTGGTCAATTATTATACAATAATTAGTGTATTATAAAATAATTGGTGTATTATACAATAATTGGTGTATTATACAATAATTGGTGTATTATAAAATAATTGGTGTATTATACAATAATTGGTGTATTGTACAATAATTAGTGTATTATAAAATAATTGGTGTATTATACAATAATTGGTGTATTATACAATAATTGGTGTATTATACAATAATTGGTATATTATAAAATAATTGGTGTATTATACAATAATTGGTGTATTATACAATAATTGGTGTATTGTACAATAATTAGTGTATTATACAATAATTGGTGTATTATACAATAATTGGTGTATTATACAATAATTGGTGTATTATACAATAATTGGTGTATTATACAATAATTGGTGTATTATACAATAATTGGTGTATTGTACAATAATTGGTGTATTATACAATAATTGGTGTATTATACAATAATTGGTGTATTATACAATAATTGGTGTATTGTACAATAATTAGTGTATTATAAAATAATTGGTGTATTATAAAATAATTGGTGTATTGTACAATAATTGGTGTATTATACAATAATTGGTGTATTATACAATAATTGGTGTATTATACAATAATTGGTGTATTATAAAATAATTGGTGTATTATACAATAATTGGTGTATTGTACAATCATTGCTTATAAGTAAAAAGGAGGATTACAGTTAACTGATATAAAGATGAAAATGTATGCATTCAGACTCAAATTTGTGAAAAGATACTTTGATGTTAATTGCAATGCAATGTGGAAAAATACCCTTGATTACTTTTTATCTATTGTTCTAAATATGAAGTTGACAAGGGAGTATTATGTCCCTAAATAAGCAACAATTGAAAGTCCTCCCGTGTTTTACAGATAAATATTTCATGCATGGGAACAAATTAGAAATAATATCTACATGAATATTGATGTGCTAAATGTGTTTGAACAACCTCTCTTTTTGTAAATTCTAATAGTACATGTGGTGGTAAAACATTGTTGTTCGCATAATTTATAAAGGCAGAAATTGTTTTTGTGTTCAGAAAATCACAGATGAATTTGTACCTGGATTATTGCCTAATAGAGATATTAAAGAAATGATACATGAATCAAATCCTGATGTCATCGCATTAAAGATAGAAAAAGACTACAATTGTATAATGTGAAGTATACCATTAGATTGGAAAAATATTGTTGCAAAAGACACAAAACTCACTGTGTCCAATAGAAGAAATACCATGTATCTCAAAATTGATACCAAATTGTATAATTTCTGTTCATGTACAACACAAATATTTTGCGCGCTCTTATGTAGTTTCATTTTTCAAGAACCAGCCTCTGTTTCCTTTTGGAGAAAAATATTTAGTTTAAAACAATTAAATCACTGGAAATTAATACATTTGCCTTTCATGACCCCAGATTCTGTAGATTTCGATTACAAAATAATGCACAATAAAATATTTACAAAATAGAGACGGAAATATAATGGTAAAATTTATAATGATTTATATCCAGTTTGTCAGTTGGGAACAGAGGATTTATTTCGTATGTTTTTCAAATGTCCTGAATTAAGCTCTTTTAAGAATGATATTGTATATACAATATAGAATCTTTTTAAAAATTGTGCAGTTGGTGTTCTTAATAGCATTCCTTTATGAACAAATGCTCCTGTGGGATATAACAAAGACTCAACATCAGTAAATGTATTTTTTTTTTCTTTCACCACTTAATGAGCATTGCTCGATTATGTATTTACAAAAGAAGAAATAACATGTCATTATTTGGAAAGAAAATAGACATAGAAAGTCTGTTTAAATATTTGAATCGGAAATACGTAGTATATGCTTATCAACACTACAAACACAAAAAAAGTTAGGCTTTGACTGCAAAATACTTTGTACAAGATAATCCGTTTATAAGAACAGCTCAGGAGAAATTGTCTACAACCTTGTAGATTTTTTATTTTGGAATATTACTACACAAAATACCATGTACATATAGACTGTGTATTTTTTAAACGTGTAACTACTATTGAATGTTTTTAGATAAAAGAAGAAGAAGAAGAAGAAAAAGAAGAAGAAAAAAAAAAAAAAAAAAGGAGCGTAGTGCTCATAACGCGAAGGTCGTGGGTTCGATCCCCCTGTGGCCATGCTTTTATTTTCTTATCCATTTTCTTCGCCCTTTCTTTAATTTCTATTCTGCAGCACAAATTTACATTTCCGTTTTGCCATTTTGCAACTGGATGAAAAATATAAATATTGTACCTAGTTATCTCCTGAATGTATACCCATTCATTGTCAAATCTTGCGATGCTATGTTACCCAAAAAAAACTGATTCAATGGACATTATAATTGTCCAGTCAAACAATTCTAATACACGCTAACACAAAGTAAAAGACAAGCTCTGGTTAGCATCTTCTACCGACTATAAAACACGAATTAAAGATAGCAAATTGAAAACAGCATAAATTACATATACACAATACACGACACAAAAGGCCGATACAGATTTCACATCATTCATAAATACATGTACGTACATACATACATACATACATACATACATACATACATACATACATACATACATACATACATACATACATACATACATACATACATACATACATACATACATACATACATACATACATACATACATACATACATACATACATACATACATACATACATACATATGCATATAGCAACATAAACAAAGATCTATATTTTATTTGTTATTTTACAGTGCACATATATAGACATGCAATACTGAACCATACGATAACAGCTTTAAAACAACATAAATTACATATTCACAATACACTACACAGAACATATACAGATTAAAATAATCCAAGTACTAAAACATCCTTAAAATAGTACACAGAAATTAATTTCACCAAGAATAATTTCCAAGCTTACTTGAAAGCTAACGCAGAAAGCTAAACACTAAGAAATTATGCAAAAAAGAATCTAAAAATACAAAGGTAAAAACACTAAGAAATTATGCAAACAAGAATCTAAAAATACAAAGGAATAAACACTAAGAAATTATGCAAAAAAGAATCTGAAAATACAAAGGTAAAAACACTAAGAAATTATGCAAAAAAGAATCTAAAAATACAAAGGTAAAAACGCTAAGAAATTATGAGAAAAAAAAATCTAAAAATACAAAGGTAAAAACACTAAGAAATTATGCCAAAAAATAATCTAAAAATACAAAGGTAAAAACACTAAGAAATTAGACTATGTAGGCTATTCTTTTTTTTTTTTTTTTTTCTTCTTCTTTTTTAATGTCTACAGTCTACAAAACAAAAGCAATTAAAACTGATCAGCAAACAAGATAGATGAAGGATGAAAATTCATTTCCAGCATTGGCTATGCAGACATCAAGCTCGTGTATTCCTTTATATCTCTACAATCCTAGTAGTTTGAGGGTACTGTAGGTTTGTCTGCATGATTTGTTTTATACTTATAGTCATCGTTGCCTGTCATTTGGCGAATTATTGCAGTATGCTTAAGAATTGTTGTTATTATATTAGTTTTTATATTAGTTACCACGTCAGTATATAGAGTAAGGTGTGCCATAAGTATAAATGAGCTTGATACATTTTGTAAATGATTATTATAACCTACTAAACTGCCAATTTTAATTACCTTATTACTTGGTAATAAAAAAAATTACTCCTTCACAACCAGCTGCATAGTGTATACTAACTTTAGAGTCTGAAATAATTAGTTCAAATCTTATTGTAATATTTCATATGAATCATAACCTTTTTTTTTTTTTACGTAAAATAACTTTTTCACTGTATTTTGATGTGTCAAAATCGACCAAGCAATATTTCTTTAATTTGCTATAAATCAATTTTAAATTCTGTCGATAGCTTCTATAATACTTACGTGCACGTTTATTTTGTTGTTACGCCTTCTAACTCATTGATTACCTCTGTTAATCATTCTGTTTGTGAAGATATGTATACTCTTTGTAAACAGACTTTACTAATTGCTATAGTATATGTAACAAGCCTTTTATTTCAAAGTGGCCGCATAGCTCAGTTGGTTAGAGCGTCGTGCTAATAACGCGAAGGTCGTGGGTTCGATCCCCCCTGTGGCCATACTGTTTTTTTTTTCTTCTTCTTATCCATTTCTTTCGGCCTTTTTTAATTTCTATCCTGCAGTACAAATTTAAATTTACAATTTGCAACGGGATGAAAAGTATAAATATTGTACCATGTTATCTTCTATATGTATATCCATTCATTTTCAAATTTTGCGTAGCTCTGCTATCCCAAAACTGATTCAATGGACGTTATACACACACACACACACACACACACACACACACACACACACACACACACACACACACACACACATACACACACAAACACGCACACACACACACACACACACACATATATATATATATATATATATATATATATATATATATATATATATATATATATATATATATATATATATATATATATATATATATATAAGATATGTAGACGCAGAAGTGAGAGATTCACAAACCGCTGACACCCACCTAGGCATATGTCTTATCTTGGTCATAGCAGCAAGCGACCTACTCTTTTCGATCTGTCAAAATTTACTGGAGGAAGTGGAAGTTCAGGGTGGGGAGTAGTTGCTAATCCGTAGGGAGGGGACTCTCACTAGATGAGTTGCAGTCCAGTCAAGCAATTCTTATTTAGCGTTAATGCATGCTAATACAAATTAAAACACAAGTTCTTCGAACTTTTTCTAGCGACTATAAAATATGAAATAAAGACAAAACCAAAAGATAACAAATTTAAAACAATATCAATTACATATTCACAATACACAACTCAAACAGATCGATACAGATTTGCTTTTATAGGCTCTACTGCTAATATATATATATATATATATATATATATATATATATATATATATATATATATATATATATATATATATATATATATATATATATATATATATACACACAGATTAAAATAATCCAAGTACTAAAATACGCTTGAAATCGTACATAGACATTAAAGTCTCAAAGAGTACTTTCTATTCTTACTTGAAATCTAACGCAAAAAGCTAAAAACTACGAAATTAGGCAAAAAAGAAGCTAAAAAATATATAGCTTAAAACACTTGGAAAGTGGCGTATTTAGGTTATTTAAAAAAAAAAAATGACCACATAAACAACTCAATTTAAACAGATCAGTAAACAAGATAGATGAAAGATGAATACCCAGCATCAGCTATGCATACATCAAGCTCGTGGTATTCCTTTAAATATTTTTACAATCTTTGCATTTGCATCATTGACACTTCCAAACAGTAATTAATCTTTTGATCTCATTACAATTGCTGGCTTCATCTAATAGGGAATTCCACGACGTATCTGCTACATAGCTAAAACGTGGTTGTATTTTATCCAACATTCTAAATAACGATTCCTTTTCTGTGTCCAGTACATAACAAAAGGTACATGCAGAACGTCTTTTCACTTGGTAAATTGAAGCCACCAATGAAGAAGATGACCAATGAAGAAGGTGACCAATGAAGAAGATAAATTAAGATGATGAGATACAAGGACAGTGGCGTATTCAGACCGCCATTCCTGGGTAATCGGAATATTGAGCCCGGTCCTGCAATAAATAAACTCTGGACTTTCATCTGTTTCGATGTTGGAATTTCAAGTTTTATATTTTTTGTTTAAAAATTTAATATTGAACTTTAAGATTTGAAAGTTTTTGTTAAAAGTCAAATTTTCCAAATTTTAGAGTTTAGATACTTGATTTCTTTTCTAACAATCTAAAACGTTTTAGCTATTTGGAAGTTTCAGTATTCAAACTTTCACTTTTTAGATTTTTGACAAAAAATTAAGAAGTTAAAACGCGTTAAGTTGACTATATTATCTCGTTTTAAATGATATTCCTCTCTCCAATTTTATATCCTCCTGTTCATTTTTTTAAACACATTTTGCAAATGCTGTATTTTGGCCTTAGTTCTGGGTATGGCGTATAAAATGAATGAATAAATATATAAATATATAGCAAGAAATAAATATAAAGTTTACAATAATCTTTGAAAAGACATTAGCTGTATTTTTTCAGTTTTACGAGTGTGATGCTAAAAATCATTTTATATTATGCCTTGTTATACAGTGGACTGAGACCCACATTCCACTGGAAGGGCAAACTAGCATCGTTTTCTTTTACCTCTTCTTTTTCTGTTTCTCCCTCTCGCATATAAATAAAGGACGTATTATTCACATTAGAAAAAAAAAAAAAAAATCATGCATATTTCCGATCACCAAGGGTGATAGCAAAATGGATAGTAAAAGTATTTGCACTCCCCGGCGGGGAATTGAACCCCGGTCTCCCGCGTGACAGGCGGGGATACTTGCCACTATACTACCGAGGAGATACGAATAGTGGTCTTATAATATGAGACCTATTCTATTTATAAGGTTTATGCACTTAACCGGAATTTATTTATAGAAAGGAAAGACCACTCACGCAGTCCTAGGTACACATAACATCGGTGGTCTGGATCAAAATACATAAAGCACTAGCTGTGTACGAGCTATTCTACCAATATGACATAACAAAGGTATTTTAAAATTCAACAGACACTGAGATAGGTACACAAATATTTACAGTGAAACAATACATATCAACATTACAGTGCCAGCGGTAACAAAAGATTAAAAGACAATACAACAGTTAACATAACAAAAGTATTTCATAATTCAACAGATAGGTACACATAGTGTACATATTTACAGTGAAACAATACACATACAAACATTACAGTGCCAAAGTAACAGCAGAGTAAAAGACAATTCAACATACAACAGTACGTAACAAAGTGTTTTTTTTTTTTTTTTTTTTTTTTTTTTTTTTTACGTATTAACATATATATATATATATATAACACATCATAGAAAGGAGTACACTTAATAATTGAATAATTGAAGTAGGGAGTATATCAATTTTATTGTTAAAATCATGCACTATGTCAATGATAACAGCAGGTTTAAAAGACAAGACATCAATCAGTATATAGCATGCAGCTAAAGGCGTACATTAGATAAGTAATATGAAATCAGGATAATATGGGAGCTAGAAGTTCAAAATTGAAGGCATTAAAATAACAACCAATTATATATATATATATATATATATATATATATATATATATATATATATATATATATAAATCATGCATATTTCCGATCACCAAGGGTGTTAATTAGTAAATGGATAGCAAAAATATGAACACTCCCCGGCGGGGAATTGAACCCCGGTCTCCCGCGTGACAGGCGGGGATACTTGCCACTATACTACCGAGGAGGTACGAATAGTGATCTTATAATATAAGACCTATTCTATTTTTAAGGTTTATACGCTAAACTGCTAATTTATTTATAGAAAGGAAAGACCACTCACGTAGTCCTAGGTACACGTAACATCGGTGGTCTGGATCAAAATACATAAAACACCAGCTGTGTGCGAGCTATTCTACCGACATGACATAACAAAGGTATTTTAAAATTGAACAGATACTGAGATAGGTACACAAATATTTACAGTGAAACAATACGCATATCAACATTACAGTGCCAGCGGTAACAGAAGATTAAAAGACAATACAACAGTTGACATAACAAAAGTATTTCATAATTCAACAGATAGGTACACATATAGTACATATCTACAGTGAAACAATACACATATAAACATTATAGTGCCAAACTAACAGCAGAGTAAAAGACAATTCAACATACAACAGTACGTAACAAAGTTTTTTTTTTTTTTTTTTACGTATTAACATATATATATAACACATCATAGAAAGGAGTACACTTAATAATTGAATAATTGAAGTAGGGAGTATATCAATTTTATTGTTAAAATCATGCACTATGTCAATGATAACAGCAGGTTTAAAAGACAAGACATCAATCAGTATATAGCATGCAGCTAAAGGCGTACATTAGATAAGTAATATGAAATCAGGATAATATGGGAGCTAGAAGTTCAAAATTGAAGGCATTAAAATAACAACCAATTATATATATATATATATATATATATATATATATATATATATATATATATATATATATATATATATATATATATATATAATAGGTTATGGGTGCATGATTGAATTCAGATTTTCTCAGAGAAGAAGGTAACCTTAAAGCTGAATTGCCGGGTTTTTTTTTTTTTTTTTTTCGGTTATACAAATAATTTTCAATTAGTTTGATCGAGTTCAGATAAATGTTATAGGTTTTCATTTTCTCGATGATGAGGCTGTGCGGAAGACTGTCGAAGACCTTAGACAGATCCATTAGTATTGCACCTACATTGCAGCCATTGTCCAGGGCGCCCCTCCAGTCTTCCACCAGTTTCAGTAGAGTTGTTTTGACATCCATACCCATGGTAAAATGGTCTAAGTGACATCCATACCCATGATAAAATGTTCTAAGTAACATCCATACCCATGATAAAATGGTCTAAGTGACATCCATACCCATGATAAAATGGTCTAAGTGACATCCATACCCATGGTAAAATGGTCTAAGTGACATCCATACCCATGGTAAAATGGTCTAAGTGACATCCATACCCATGGTAAAATGGTCTAAGTGACATCCATACCCATGATAAAATGGTCTAAGTGACATCCATACCCATGATAAAATGGTCTAAGTGACATCCATACCCATGGTAAAATGGTCTAAGTAACATCCATACCCATGGTAAAATGGTCTAAGTAACATCCATACCCATGGTAAAATGGTCTAAGTGACATCCATACCCATGGTAAAATGGTCTAAGTGACATCCATACCCATGATAAAATGGTCTAAGTGACATCCATACCCATGGTAAAATGGTCTAAGTGACATCCATACCCATGGTAAAATGGTCTAAGTGACATCCATACCCATGATAAAATGGTCTAAGTGACATCCATACCCATGGTAAAATGGTCTAAGTGACATCCATACCCATGGTAAAATGGTCTAAGTGACATCCATACCCATGATAAAATGGTCTAAGTGACATCCATACCCATGATAAAATGGTCTAAGTGACATCCATACCCATGGTAAAATGGTCTAAGTGACATCCATACCCATGATAAAATGGTCTAAGTGACATCCATACCCATGGTAAAATGGTCTAACTGACATCCATACCCATGGTAAAATGGTCTAAGTGACATCCATACCCATGACAAAATGGTCTAAGTGACATCCATACCCATGGTAAAATGGTCTAAGTGACATCCATACCCATGATAAAATGGTCTAAGTGACATCCATACCCATGATAAAATGGTCTAAGTGACATCCATACCCATGATAAAATGGTCTAAGTGACATCCATACCCATGGTAAAATGGTCTAAGTGACATCCATACCCATGGTAAAATGGTCTAAGTGACATCCATACCCATGGTAAAATGGTCTAAGTGACATCCATACCCATGGTAAAATGGTCTAAGTGACATCCATACCCATGGTAAAATGGTCTAAGTGACATCCATACCCATGGTAAAATGGTCTAAGTGACATCCATACCCATGATAAAATGGTCTAAGTAACATCCATACCCATGGTAAAATGGTCTAAGTGACATCCATACCCATGGTAAAATGGTCTAAGTAACATCCATACCCATGGTAAAATGGTCTAAGTAACATCCATACCCATGGTAAAATGGTCTAAGTGACATCCATACCCATGGTAAAATGGTCTAAGTGACATCCATACCCATGGTAAAATGGTCTAAGTGACATCCATACCCATGATAAAATGGTCAAAGTCTTGTTTGTATCCTAATTTACTGTAAGTATGAGTTTGTAACATTTATTTTATGCTATATAATGTACTGTACAGTGGCCTGAGTTTGGTATATCTTTTGAGTATATGAAAATATTAATTAAGACAGTATTTAGTATTGTATTTTTTCCCATTTGGCCTGAGATAATCAGGACAGTAAATACTTAGTCTCGTGAGATTTTCTATTATCACTAAATAGCACTTAACAGACATAGCAGTCTACAGGGGCGAATCAAGAAATATCGTTATGAGGGAGGGTGGGGGCGTCAATAAGTAGGCAAGGGGTCTTTGGGATGGAAACCCTGTTGATGGCCCAGGGGGTGAAATCCCCGGAGCTCCAACATTTTAAGCGTTTCCAGGGCATAATTTTAACCATCTACATGGCTGAATTATATATATGGAGGTTTTTTTTATATATATCGGAGGTATCGATCGAACCTTTGACGTTTTGCTCCGCCTACTAGCCTAGCGTACTAATGGAATGTCGTATAAACTCGTAAGCTGGCATGAGTAGTTTCTTCAATAATAAAATGGGGTCCCTCTACGCTCTTCCCCACGTTATTTATATAGAGATGCCTTCATGTTCTCTAAACGATGCATAACGAACCGGGATCTTCTAGGTTACTTAGTGACTCAATTTAAGTTGAAGTTCAAGATCAAACTCTTTTTTCTTTCTCCACAGATTTCCACGTATTTTTTCATTTACTTATGGCAAAAGAGAGAAAAAAAGGGAAAATAGATTGATTTCGATGAAATTGTGTAACGTGTTTATTGATCTTTGAAAAAGGAGATCAAACGGAAAATATGCAAATTTTTCTGCTTATTTTCCTATTTTTTAATTTTTAATTTTTTTTATTAATGACTAATAACTAGAAATTAATAACTCGGTCAGGGAGAGTATAAAAGCAATGGTTTCCTGTGTAAGTCATAATTATATGCGTACAAATGTGGACAAATCATAGTTTGATATATATCGATAGTAATAGTATATCAAATTGCTTTACACCAACACTTAACAGCCATGCTACTTGTATCGTGTGTGTGTGCGTGTGTGTGTGTGTGTGTGTGTGTGTGTGTGTGTCTGTGTGTGTGTGTGTGTGTGTGTGTGTGCTGGGGGGTGTGTGATGTCGTTAATCCTTTTGGAATTATGTGTCGAGGCATGCAAAATAATTAATTCATATTTCGAATAACCAATGGTTTATGGATACACAAATTATTATTACTCCCCGGCGGGCAATTAAAGCCCGGTCTCACGCGTGACAGGCGGCGATACTTGCCACTATACTACCGAGGAGATACAAATACGGAAGTCTCATAATGTTGTTGTATTTAGATTTTCTATAAAATTCCTATTGTACCTGTAAGCTTTATGCGCTAAATGGTTAATTTATTTATAGGAAGGAGAGACCACTCAGACAATCTTAGAAAATGTGCATATGTATATGGTTCTCTCTGTCAATAATAATAATAATAATAATAATAATAATAATGTCTAATTTACTTGCTATTTTAAATGTACTTAATTTGGATTTTTACAAAAATATTATAAAGCCATTTTTATTCAGGATGGAGTTTTTTAATGTGTGGCATATAATTAACAAAGAAATGTTAAAGTCTATATTCTACTTACATTACATTTTATGATTCAGAGAATTTTTTCACCGTAGTTTCGTACCCTCTTTTTTAATTTCACTGGTTATAGTGGTTGGTATCTTGCACGTTGTCGATAGTATAAATGTACCGACTTTTATATTTACCTTAGAGAGGATCAACGTCGCAGCCATGCACCTTACGGCGTATATTAGGCTGTCCTTGTATAATTAAATAGCATTTCTTTAACATTGCACTCGCCGTTAACGACTTTATTTTTCCAAATTAAAAAAGTTTGCGCAGACGGAACAAGCTTTGGTTTGAAATTTTTAAGGTCTAAAGGGATTAAATAATCCTCAGCTAGATAGTAACTGTGCCAGGTAAATATTCGAAGACCAGGGGTGGTGTAAGATTCATAACGGAACGGGTCCAGGCTATAAGTCATTACTGTCCTGATCACCTATCTCAGGCCAAGTGAAGAAACATACAAGACTAAATCCGCTGTCTTAATTATTATTTTGATACAAATAAAAGACATACCATAAAATAATTGTTTTCAAATCATACTTACATGAAATTAGCAGACAAACAAGACTTAGACCAATGTACCTACGACTATTTGACTGGTCTCTCCTTCCAATAATAAAAATCAACCGTTTAGGGCATAAATCTTACAAGTACAATAGGCATTATAGAGACTATTTAAGTATGACAATATTAAGAACTATATTCGTATCTCCTCGGTAGTATAGTGGCAAGTATCCCCGCCTGTCACGCGGGAGACCGGGATTCAATTCCCCGCCGGGGAGTGTATATATTTTTGCTATTATTTTGCTATTGACACCTTTGTTGATCGGAAATATGCATAAATTAATTGGTTTGCATGGCATCTAAAAGTTTTTCTTCTTTTTTGTTCTCATTCGCTCCAGAATTATATACAAGCGGGAGAAACAAAACAAGAACAGGTCGACGAGAATGACCTGTTGGTTTGACCTTTCATTGGAATGTGGGGCCTATTCCACTCGATAAGAACGTATATTAGAAATTGATTTTTAGCTTCACACTCGTAAAACTTAAAAAAATTCAACTAATGTCTCCTTAAAGATTATTGTAAACTTTGTATTTATTTTTAGCTTTTTATTTTATCTATTTATTCATTCATTTAATACACCATACTCGGAACTAAGATCAAAATACAGCACTGCATACTATTCAAAAGAAGAACAGGGGGATATAAAATTGGAGAGAGGAATATCGAATGAATAGGCTCCATCTAAAACGAGATAATATAGTCAACTTGACGCGTTTGAATTTTTTTTTAACAGTTTTGATAAACAATCTAAAAGGTGAAAGTTCGAACTATAAACTTCCAAATAGCTAAAACAATTTAGATTATTAGAAAAGCATTCAACTATCTAACTCTAAAATTTGGAAATTTAGACTTTCAACAAAAACAATTTTGCCACCCTATGCCCCGCTTTTACCACCCATATCATTCCGAGTGATAATCCAATGTACGTGATAAGGTTCAATATGACAATATTATCAATGATGTATGTATCTCCTCGGTAGTATAGTGGCAAGTATCCCCGCCTGTCACGCGGGAGACCGGGGTTCAATTCCCCGCCGGGGAGTGTAAATATTTTTGTTATCCATTTACTATTTAACCCCATTGATGATCAGAAATATGCATGAATTAATTGGTTTGCATGCCAACTAAAAGTCTTTTTAAATAAGTATTGATGTGAATTCGCCCCTAAATTATCTGCTAGTGGGAGAAACAGAAAAAGAAGAAGTCAAAGGGAACGATGTTGATTTGCTCTTTCAGTGTAATGTGGGGCCCAGTCCACTCTATAGCGAGGCATATTAGAAATAGATTTTTAGCATCGCACTCGTAAAACTGAAAAATACAGCTAATGTTTCTTCAAAACTTATTGTAAACTTTATATTTATTTTTTCTATTTATTTATCTATTTATTCATTCATTTTATACACCATGTTCAGAATTAAGGACAAAATACAGCATTTGCAAAATGTGTTTAAATATGAACAGGGTGATATAAATATGGAGAGAGGAATATCGTCTATAACGAGATAATATAGTCAACTTGATGCGTTTTAACATTTTTATTTTTGATCAAAAATCTAAAAAGTGAAAGTTCGAATACTAAAACTTACAAATAGCTAAATCTTTTTGGATTGTTAGAATAGTGGCCAACTATCTAAACTCTATCATTTGGAAAATTAGACTTTCAACAAAAAGTTTCAAATCTAAAAGTTCAATATTAAAATTTTTACCAAAAATCTAAAAGTTGAAATTCCAAATTTCGATGTTTCACCATAATTCTAAAATCCTAAACAAGATTTAGACTTGAATTTATAAGTTTTACACGGTCCCATTGAATTCATTATTATGCTTGAGTTACCATTACTACTGGCCATAACACTCGTTTTTATTCTTAAATCTCTTTCTCGGTTGGTCGGTTTCTCTGTCAGTTCTACCACCATCGCGGTCTACCTCGTGATGGTATACTTTCCATTATACAGTTGTAGTATATTTCTATCATTTCTGTTTTGATCTTTGGGTTTGATTCATGTATCATTTCTTTAATAGCCCTAGTGACCAATACTCCAGGTACAAATTCATATGTAATGTCCTGAAAACAAACAATTTCTTCCTTTATAAATTATGTGAACAACAATGTTTTACCACGACATTTAATATTAGAATTTAAAAAGAGAGGTTGTTGAAACACAGTCTGTAATCAATATTCATATCGATATTATTTCTAGTTTGAAACATCTATCTGCAAAACAGAGGGAGGACTTTCAATTGTTGTTTAGATAAAACGTAATCAAGGGTATTCTTCCACAAAGAATGGCAATTAACATCAAAGTATCTTTTCAAAAATTTTCATCTTTATATCAGTTAACTCAGGGGTGTCGAACTCATTTGCTATGGCGGGTCAGATTTGATATAAATAATAATAACTAATAATAATAAATAATGAGTCTGGCGGGCCGAATGTTTGACACCCTTGAGTTAACTGTTGCCCACCATTTTGCTTATCATCAATTAGAGTATAATAATTGCCCAATGAAACTTTCCTGACCATATAAATTTAAGAAATAATTTCTGTAATTCATCAATAATTATGTCAGGAAGAGTCTGAACTGACACGATGTACCAAGAAACTAATAGGATATTAACAACTATAACTTTACCCTGAATTACGAAATATGGCTGTGACCACAATTTTAATAAGTTCATAATTTTAGACACTATATCATTCCAGTTCAGCTGCTGACATAATTATGCAAATTTTCCGACTTAGGTTCCCAAAATTAAGATAAATTTATGACATACTTGAATTTTGAAGTTGTTTACATTATTTCGTCAGAGTTTACCAGATCCAATGAATAAATTTCCGCTTTCTGTTTGTTCCCTTTTTCACAAAATTTTTACAGTATAATTCAAATAAACTAAATGATTAATTAATGGACTCTTTGTCTGCTAATATCATAGATGTATCATCGGAATGCTGAAAAGACTTTACACGTGGTATTAGACAATGACAGTGAAATAACTTTGATATTAGGATTTGCTTGTATAGCAAGTTCTAAAGGTTTTGATGCCAACACATACAAGAGATCTGATGTAGGACAATCTTGGCAAATTTAATTTTTAATTGCAAAGGATTTTGTTAGATCCCCATTGCATTTAACACTGCCTTTAATTTCACTATAAAATATTTGTATCCACAATTAATGAAACTTTCACCAAACCTGAATTTTCATAAAATGGACACCAAATATGAGTGATTGACTCTGTCAAAAACTTTTTCTTTATCAATTTTATTTTCAAAATATATCACTCAAGCTTGTCCCTCTCAACCATATCAATAATATCTCTTACAATGACTATATTATCAATAATATCTCTTACAATGACTGTATTATCAATAATATCTCTAACAATGATTGTATTATCAATAATATTGCTAACAATGACTGTATTATCAATAATATCTCTTACAATGACTGTATTATCAATAATATTGCTAACAATGACTGTATTATCAATAATATCTCTTACAATGACTGTATTATCAATAATATCCCTTACAATGACTGTATTATCAACAATATCCCTTACAATGACTGTATTATGAACAATATCTCTTACAATGACTCTGTTATCAACAATATCTCTTACAATGACTGTATTGTCAACAATATCTCTTACAATGACTGTATTATCAACAATATCTCTTACAATGACTGTATTAATTATCAATAATATCTCTTACAATGACTGTATTATCAACAATATCTCTTACAATGACTGTATTATCAATAATATCTCTTACAATGACTATATTATCAATAATATCCCTTACAATGACTGTATTATCAACAATATCTCTTACAATGACTCTATTATCAACAATATCTCTTACAATGACTGTATTATCAACAATATCTCTTACAATGACTGTATTAATTACTAATAATATCTCTTACAATGACTGTATTAATTATCAATAATATCTCTTACAATGACTGTATTATCAATAATATCTCTTATAATGACTGTATTATCAATAATATCTCTTACAATGACTATATTATCAATAATATCTCTAACAATGACTGTATTATCAATAATATCTCTTACAATGACTGTATTATCAATAATATCTCTTACAATGACTGTATTATCAATAATATCTCTCACAATGACTATATTATCAACAATATCTCTTACAATGACTGTATTATCAATAATATCTCTAATAATGACTGTGTTATCAATAATATCTCTAACAATGACTGTATTATCAATAATATCTCTAACAATGACTGTATTATCAATAATATCTCTTATAGACTGTATTATCAACAATATCTCTTAGAATGACTGTATTATCAATAATATCTCTCACAATGACTGTATTATCAATAATATCTCTCACAATGACTGTATTATCAATAATATCTCTCACAATGACTGTAATATCAACAACATCTCTTACAATTACTGTATTATCAACAATATCTCTTACAATGACTGTATTATCAATAATATCTCTTACAATGACTGTATTGTCAATAATATCTCTTACAATGACTATATTATCAACAATATCTCTGTCAAGTATACAACATGTCTGAATTAGAGATATAATTTTAAGTAATACCTGTTTCAAACGATTAGTCCAAATCCTCGCCAACATTTTTTATAAACATCTACATTATTGGCCTTAGATCCAAATATGGTGTATGAAATCAATGAATAAATAGATAATTAAATGACTAGGGATCAATACAAAGTTTACAATAATCTTTAAAGACACATTGACTGTATTTTTCAGTTTTACGCATTTGATGCTACAAATCATTTTCTTATATACCTTGATAAAAGATGGACTTGGCCCCACATTCAACTGAAAGGCCAAATCACCTCTTCTGTGTTGTTTCTCCCGCTTGCATATATTAAATGGCGAATGCATATTAATGCTAAAAGAAAAGAAAACAAAAAAGGACACGAAAAAAACACCTTCTTCTTTCTCCCTAATTGAAATTTTGTTAATATATTTGGCATGTGTCCAGCTTGAAATAAATGGCAAGGAATAACAATTTATCAAGTCTTTCTTTCGTAGCCCCTACCGGAGTCTTGGATCAGCTGATTAGGTACAGGAAAACGACCCCCGCACAGCTATGTTGCAAAAGAGTCCTAAAAGTGTCGTCATTGTGACAAAAATATTCCATTGGTAATTTATCGGCATACATATACATCCACTACTATACTGTGATTATGCGTGATTACAGGCAACTGTCACTCGTTTGAGAAATTTCTGAAAATACGGGCTGAGTCAAAACCATAATCCCTGGGATTAACAGTGACAGCTAGGATTTGTCATCTGACAGAGGTAAAATATCTTTAAAATCATCATCTCCGTCAAAAATATCACTACATCGTTCGAAATCATTGTGATTCGCATCAGGCATCGTGCGCTAGAGTGGAAGTGATCCTGATGATGAACTTAGATTATACTCGCGTGCGACCAGTCTGGTAGTGATCCTGGTGGGAACTATTGATTTATAGCTTATTGAACTATAGCTTTGCTCCTACTACTAATCTAGCGAACCAATGGAATGCCGTATGAATTGGTAAGATGGCTTGAGTAGTTTCTTCTTAAACAAGATTGGACCCATTACGCCCTGCCCCAAGTTAAATATATAAAAAGAGTTCATACCATCGAACAGATACATAACGATCCGGTTCTTGTAAGTTACTTCGAGCAAGTTCAAGCCCAAGATTTTCATCCAGCTCAGATTCTTTTTTCTCTCACACTCCACAGTATTCTACGTATTTTTTCATTTACTTCTGGAGAGAGAGAGAGAGAGAGAGAGAGAGAGAGAGAGAGAGAGAGGAGGGAGGGAGGGCTGACGTATTTCGATGAAATGGTGTAACCTGTTTTATTCATTTCGAAAAAGTAGCTGAAACGGTGAATATTTACATTTTTTCTGCTTATTTTTTAAATTTATTAACGACTAATAAGTAGAAATTTATAACTGGATCTAGAGAGTATAAAGCAATGGTCTCCTGTGCAAAATATACTTATGAACGTATTCACAATCTGATATACTCATAGTATTGGTATATCAAATTGCTTTATACCACACTTAACATCCACATTTTTTTCAATCGTGTGTGTGTATATGTGTATATATATATATATATATATATATATATATATATATATATATATATATATATATATATATATATATATATATATATATATATTGTGTGAGTGTGTGTGCGTGTGTGTGAAAGTGTGTTTGTGTGAGTGTGTGTGTTTGTGTGTGTGTGCGCGCGCGATACTATACTTGTTGTATTCATTCATCTTCTTGATTGTTCTGGATGTATGTGTCTAGATATGCACGTAAAAAAGGACTTTCCAAACGATTTCTAATCACCAAGGATGTTATTTATCATATGGATACAGCTCCCTGGCGGGGAATTGAACCCCGGTCTCCCGTGTGACAGGCGGGGATACTTGCCACTCTACTACCGAGGAGATACAAATACGAATGTCTTATCATACTAATGTTCTATATAATTCATATTCTATCTGTAAGGTTTATGAGCTAAACGGTTCATTTATTTATAGGCGAGAGATCCCACATAGATAGTTTTCAAAAAGTCTTGTTTGTCTTCTTATTTAATGTAAGTATGACTTCTTAACATTTATTTTATGCTATATAATGTACTGCACAGTGACCTGAGTTTGGTATATTTTTTATTTATATCGAAATAATATTTAAGACATAGCGGATATAGTCTTGTGTTTTTCTTCACTTGGTCTGACATAATCAGAATAGTAAGGACTTTCTATTATTATGTAAGACACAGAATGGAAACTAAATACCTCTTAAAAGACACAGCAGTCTCAGGCAGCTGTGACCTACAAAATATAAATCCTATACATCCTAATTATTACTTAGATACAGTTACTAAACATACAAGACTAAGGCCGCTGTGTCCTAGTACTAAGTATATAATAACCTAGAGAAAGAACGTACTGACTCATGTGTCCTACGTACTATTTAACCTAAACATGTGTTACCAGACTAAGGTCAATGTGTTCTGCGTATTTGTTAAAAGTTTTCGAGACATTATGTCCTAAGTATTATACAAATAAAATCAAAAGACATACCATATTAAGACTGCTGTGTCCTACTTCGCACGTCCTTATCATCAATACAATGGGCCGTTGTAGCTGTGTTTTAAGCATAACTTAGATGTAATTAAAAAACAGATCAAACTAAGAGCATAGTGTCGCACAGTCAATTCAATTTAATTGTTTATTCAGAACTGGAACAACATAAATATCGAAACGTTTCAAACATTTATTATAATTGAAATAACATTTTTACAAAAATTACAAATAATCATATTCATTGCCTTTAGTGTTTTATCAGCCAATGTTTGTTGAGCTTTAGAGAATTTTCCATTGTTTGAGAAAACAAGACCAAGGTAATTAAAAGTTTCAACCACCTCAGTATTACTCCCGGCTATATTCCATACTTAGTCTTGTCTAAATGGACCACCTTTTCTAAAGACGATAACTTTAGTTTTATAGTTTTATCAAGATTAATATTTAGATTCCATATATTACAGGAGTCGTGCAGATTATCCATGAGCTTTTGTAAACCCTCAATATTTTCTGAAAATAAAACTAAATCCTCAGCAAACAGTGACAAAAATAAAGACAACTCATCTAACTCTATACAGATATCTCCCGAAAGGTAAATAACGAAAATAGTATTGGTGATAACACTTCACCTTGTATGAAACCTACTCTATACTAAAAAAAGGCACTTCGAATACCCCACTGTGAAACACATTATTTAACTACACTGTACATAGATCGAATACAATTTAACATTTTTCCATTTACACCTTGTCTAAAAACTTGTAACCACAAACCATTTCTGTATACACTATCTAATATCTTTTTAAAAACAATAAAAGCTGAATAAAACATTTTACCTTGATTTAAATAGTTATTAATCAAACAGAATAAGGAATAAATTCAAAAGACATGCCAGACTATGCTCGCTTTGTCATAGAAATTCTTCAGAGAAAATTAAGAAAATACCAGACTAACCCTACTGTCTCATAATTTACGTAGAAACAACTGAGAGATACAGACTAAGACCGATTTGTTATAAAACCAATAATATCATGTTTAATATAATCAAAAGAAATACCATAATAAGCTTGCTTTGTCCATAAACTGATATTTTTTGTTTTATAATCGAGGCCGCTGAATCCTTCATAATATTGAAAAATAATCAAAAGACAAACGATACAAAAAGCCATGCGTTCTCTCTCTCTCTCTCTCTCTCTCTCTCTCTCTCTCTGATGACAGAACTAACAGATAGACTAACTTAGAGAGAAATTTTAAAAAAAATTTTTAAAAAACAACAACTTAACAACAACAAACAAACAAACAAACAAACATTTGTCTTGGTCAGAAACAATGGTAACTCAAGCACAATAATGAACTCGATGAGCCGTGTTAAACTTAATAATTGAAGTCTCAAACTGTTTTAGTCTTTTAGGATTTTGGTCAAACTTTTACATTTTCAATTTCCAACTTGAAATTTTTTAATTTTTTTTTATAAATATTGAATATTGAATATTTGTTCAGAAGTTTAAATTACCAATTTCGTTTAGTTTTTATAGTTTAACACTTTTCTAACGATCTACAATGTTTTAGCTATTTGGAAGTTTGAGTATTTCGATATTCTACTTTTTAGACTTTTGATCAAAAATGCAAACATTCAAAGGTCTCAAAGGGACTATATTGTCTCGTTTTAGACGGAGCGTAAGTATCAAGTGAATATTTCTTCTCTCTTATTGTGTATTCCCCGGTTCATTAAAAAAACCCCAAAAAACAACAAAAAAACAGATTTTACAAATTATGTATTTTGGCCTTAGATCCAAATACGGTATATAAAATAAATGAATAAATAAATAAAGAACTTGAGACAAATACAAAGTTTACAATCAACTTTAAAGAGACATCAACTGTATCTATCAATTGTCCGGATGTGATCCTCAATATCTTTATCTTGTACACCTTTTGGACTATGCCCCACATTCCACTGAAAGGCCAAATAAACAGGTGATTCTCATCGACTTCTTCTTCTTTTGTTTCCCCCACTTGCATATAATTAAGGAGTGAGTGCACACACACACACACACACACACACACACACACACACACACACACACACACACACACATATATATATATATATATATATATATATATATATATATATATTCTTTAGCAACCCATACCGGTGTGGACCAGCTGATTATGTACGGACAGCGAAACCTCCACAGTTATGTTACCAATCAGTGCTAAAAGTGTCGTCATTGTGACAAAAAAATTCCATTTGAAATTTCTCTATATACAGATAAGTGCTCTGTACTGTGATTCTGCACGATTGCAGGCCACTGTGACTCGTTTGAATAATTTTTTTTAGAAAAAAAAGGCTGTGCAAACCGATTACCCCTGGGATTTTTGTACCAGACTATGAGTTGCAATGTCCAATAACTGTGACAGCAAGGATTTATCATCTGAGAGAGGTAAAATATCTTTAAAATCATCATCTCCGTAAAAAAATATCACTACATCGTTCGAAATCATCGGGATTAGCAATAGGCATCGTCCGCTAGAGTGGAATTGATACTAGTGGGACTATCGATCGAACTTCTGAGGTTTTGATCTGCCTACTATTCCAGCGAACCAATGGAATGCAGTTTAAACCGGTAAGCTGGCATGCGTCGTTTCTTCATAAATAAGATGGGGTCCCTCTACGCTCTGCCTCTTGTTGTTGATAAAAAAAAAATGCATTCATGCTTACTAAATGATATTTAACGACTCGGGTTCGTCTAGGTTACTCAGTGATTTAGTTTAAGTAGACTTTCAAGATTTTCTTCCAGCTCAAATTCTGTTTTCTTTCTCTACAGTTTTTCACGTATTTCTTCACTGAGAGAGAGATAGAGAGAGAAAAAAAAATAGGGAAAACACAGAGATTTCGATGAAATTGTGTAACGTGTTTTATTGATTTGGAAAAAGTAGATTAAACGGTTAATATGGATTTTTTATTTTTATTTTCCCTTTTTTTATTAATGACTAATAGCTCGATTCATCACTGGATATAGAGTATATAAACCAATTGTCTCCTGTGCAAACCATAATTATATGCGTATTCATACGCCATGGACGAATCACAATTTAATATATACACATAGTATTGGCACATGACATTGCTTTATACCAACATTTTACAGCCATGTCCTTTGTATCGTGTGTGTACCTGTACGCACGTCTGTGCAATATTGGAATTGTATACATTCATCAATTGTTGGATTTAGATGTCTAGGCATATATATATATATATATATATATATATATATATATATATATATATATATATATATATACTAGTTTTACGTGGGTTGCGGGATTTCATCCCGAAAGTGGGGTTACGGGAAGGCAGTCATCTAATTTCAATTTCAAATCAAAACTATATATAAGTTTATTTACTCATCTAATAACTATATATATGTTTAAATTCAGTATATATACTTATTTATTAACCCTATTCATATTTTACTTAGCGGGAAGATATATAAATATTGTGGGCAGATTTGAACTTTGAATACAGAATACGAAATGTTATACATAGCATTCTTCCCACAAGGATGAAATTTATTTTCTGCCCACAGATACAGTGCAGTTATAAAAGTTCAGACAACCGATGACGTGATATTGTGATACCTTAAATGGTCTATAATATATGCAGTCTGAAATATTTTAATATCACATTTGAGACCACTTATCCATATACAAACAACAAAATTCCAATGTTTTTTTTTTCAATTAACGCGAAGAGAATTGTATAAATTCACCCCGCAAACATATAGACAATCGGAAAGTCGTCGTACTTTTCCACTGTTTGATGGAAAGCTATGTATGATTGTATTCCAAATGTAACAAATTATTATGTCATTTTGTTGATATATCTGTGCCAGGTTCATGACAACTTCTGCGTATGTTTCATATTTATTATGAAGATGATGACTTATTTGCTGCTTCTTGATGAAGTCTCGGCTTCTCTAAGACCGATACTATTACGGTACCGCAATTCGGCTGTCATAGACCACATATATAGGTTTGCACGTTGCACCGAGCGAAGTATGCATGTATATAGAGATACAGCAGGAAGGTCTTAACTATTTTCTGAGTTACTGGTATTTTCAGTCTGTATCACTGATACTATCAGTTTTGTTTATTCCCAGCTTTCTAAGAAAAGGATCCCTTATAGGGAGCGACCATTTCATTTTCGGAATTTTCTTTTAAGCCTGGATATTTTTTCATTTATCGAAGATCATTATTTTTTTCAATCAAATACTGGCAGTAATATTTTGTGTGTGCAAGAAATCAGAGTAAAGATATTTATATCACGCTATTTGAGAGCCAGATTTAAAAAAAAAAAAACAAACAATTCCCGCTGCCCTCTCCCCCAATTAAATAGTTGGTCCTGTACATACCCACTTGTCAAATTTAATGGGTTCTTTTCACCTTTAGGGGGACCAGCTTATTGTTTCATCATTTATTGTGAATAGTACTTGCTTCTTACATCACAACAATTATGAATATATTAAATTCCTTTAAAATGTTGCATTCATGTCATACTTCAGTATGCACCAAATGAGCTAATATTTACATTTTTCAGTGTTTATTGAAAATAATAATTACAGTTTAGAAACACAGGGCGTGCAATATAATTGAAGTAGCAGGTAAATATTTTAAGTAATGGGGTTTTGGAGTATACCCACAAATGGGGCACAGGAATAAGCAAAAATAGGAATGGTGGCCAATTCCACTTGGCACCATAGCTGCCAAGTAAAGCTGTCAAGCTTCTGTTAGATGGTAATTTGCTCTACAGTTTTGTATTTTACCCTACGCTGCTTGGCAGACAAATGTATGTTAGGAGTCCAACAAAATAGTTTCACACGTGATCCTTTTACTTTGTGTATTGTGATGGTTTGCTAAAGTCAATATAATATTGTCACAAGCCATGGGCAGCAATTCTGCTATGCTCCTTTATCACCCTAGGCTGCATGTCCATCATTACAAGTAAGGAATTCCTGACTTTTTCTTCTACATATTTAGCATCATCTCTATGTTCTCCAATAAAGCTACAGTAGAGACAAGTTTGTATGAAGAATTTAAGGCATGCCTATTTTTGTTTTTTCTAGCTCTCATGCCTTCTCAACAAAAAAGATGTGCCAAAAAAAGTATTTTGCTGGGTTGTAACTAATGCAGTCCCCTTTACTCAAAACAATTTTGTAGAACAATGTTAACTCCTTATTCCATGTATGATTTCAACACAAAAGATGTATGTTGAGTTATTAACTTCCACAGTGTTCCAACCAGAAATTTCTTGCCACAGGGATTAAGATATGGGCAAGTCTTACCATTATAGCCCTTTCCTACAAGAATGACCTTTTCTAGGGAGTCAAATGAACATATTGATATTTATGATTTCACAAATAATTATTGTAATCTATCAGGTAGAATTTATAAGGAAAGAAAGAAGGCTGACAGTACAGTACTCTCATTAGCAATTCCATATTAGGAGTCAGTTGACCCCAAAGTTGTCAAATCCAGGAGTCATATTCAGATTTTTAGGAGTCGTTGCAGATGGTTGATACTAATTGTGTCATAGTAATACAGTATCTTATTTCCTAGGGTAGTCAAACACACAACTGTCAACAATGTATTCTCACATCTGTCGACATATGCGGTTCACTTTAAATCATCAGAATAATAAAACAGGACAGATCCTGATATGCAAGTGCATTATGCACAAGCTTAGTAATGTGAGCTGATTATCCCTGAGAAATACAGTTTTAAAACGTAGGTTTCTTCAATACTTGTCCAGACAGATATGGCAGTTGACTGACAGTCACACAATGGAGTAGGGTAGCTAAAAATATCATCAACACATGGTGTTTGTTCAGTAGTCACCTAGAGGGATATCGTCAGTGGAATATGGGAAATAAATAAAAATCCATGTGATGATTGGCAAAGTTGAGAAAGACTTGAAACTTTTGTTGCGGACATATTTATGTTGGTTTGATTTATGCAGCAGTAATATGCAAAAGGAGTGCATATCCTGCATCATCTTTGTCAAATCTGTGTAATTTAAGCAATATTTTGCGCAGATGGTAGCTACATCCATTGACAGTTTTACACAAAACCCCCAAACTTTAAAAGCTTTATTTTTCTAATTATAAAACTTGTATAAACAATAATAATAATAATAATAACCTGCAATGTGCGTTCGTTGCTATTTGCAGTTTTTCTTGTCCATTTCACTATGTATGTACCTCTCAACCATCCCTTCTACAATCATGACAATTGGAATATCAGGTTAAAAGAGTAGATGGAACATAATGTGTTATCTAGAGTTTCTGTTGTTTATAGTTGTTATAGAAGCATAATTAGTATTGAAAATTAAAATAAATCTTGTCAATATAGTTAAGTGTGCAGTTATTAGTTATATCTCTAAGTTCAAATATATGTATATTTGTTTTGTGTTTCTTATTTCATGAACGAGCTGTTTCATGGAAGGTGTACTTTTCTCTAAGTATTGATAGTATTTGAAATCTTGTCATAATTGTAACATTGACAGTCTTAATGTTTCAACAAGTCCCAAAGAATTAATGATACCTTTAATCCCCACACGTTTTTAAAACGGGTGGGAATTATGTCTTCCTGCCTATCTGTCTCTCCTTTATTAATTTAGCGTATCTCATACACCACTGAAGAAACAGACTTGAAACTTTGGAATATGATTTGGGGTGGTCTTTAGATATTCACAATTGTTTTAAAATTTTAATATGACCCTTGGTGTGGAACCAGGGGCTAAATATTTGGTGGGTTTTTAAAATCTAAATATCCTAAATACTGTAGGTGGAGATCTGAAAGTTGGTTTATTTCATTGTCATGTAAAGCCTTTTGGGGTTACACTTCTGACCTTGCCCAAGGGGTGAGCGCAGTGGAGAAACTGCCAGTGACATGGTGGCAAGTGTAAAGCAGATAGGGCCACATGCAATTTGGGTGCCACTACAAGCGCGTGCACATTTTGACAATTTAGATTTTTTTGCCCTGCAGCAACATAGGCACTGCTGGGCCCATGGCCCCACCTGCCACCATGCCACTGCCCCTGGGTCGCAACTTGGAAACTGTTGAGATACCCACTCAATAGCCATATATATATATATATATATATATATATATATATATATATATATATATATATATATATATATATATATATATATATATATATATATATAGGTTTGAAGGACACAAAACAAAATCAGACATACCGATATATTTAATACAGACCATGGGTCATGTCCCCTATGTTATGCACTTGCCCCTGGGTCATAGCTTGGAGACAGTTGAGATCCCACATTCAAACAATATATTGCTTGAAGGACACTAGATGAAATCAGATATATTTGCAGTACAGACCCTAGGAAAGGGGACTTGCTCATGGATCATAACTTGGAAACTGTTGAGATCCCCAACCTATAACTATATATATGTTTGAAGTTCAGGAAATAAAACTAGACATATATCCAGCACAGACCCTGGGTTGTTTCCCTGGGGTTGAGAATTTACCCCAACTCGTAACTTGGAAACTGTTATGGTCCCCACCCTACAACTATATATACAATTAATGGACACAAGGGAATATATGCACTTGTACATCCAACATGTATCCTGGGTCATTTCCCCTTTAGTCGGAGACTTGCCCTTGGCTCATAACTTGGAAACTATTAAGAGTCACACCATGTAACCATATATACACTAACTAGATATGAAGAAAACAAAATACATTTACAGTATTGAAACATTTATTCCAAGATCAGGCCATACCTCTATTGGCATATATTGGATTCTTGGTGATATGCAATGCCATATCATTTACTTAATCCTGTTTTTTTTGTTTTGTATCTCACTTTGGATTACATTGATTTTGATGTTTACCCAAGCAACCATTCAGTGTGAAAGCTATACATGCTTTTTAAAGAAAATGTGGAATCAGCGTGCATAGATACTTGCATAATTTTGTACACAATCCTCCAATATTATTCTCCTAGGAAGTGTTTACTGAAATCAGCCTATTGGCAGGATGATATTTTGTAAATTTACACACTGGAACTAGTGGGTGTGTTGCTGTCCTTTCTGGAAGGTCAAGGTCACAGATCATAGTTGCATTTACTTTTAGTGTGCTGTTTGTAACTCTGAAACTTAGTGGCTGGAAAATTTGTGAACTTTTACATACCGGTATATGCAAGACAAGGGTGCCGAACATGTCATACATAACACCTTCGTGCTTTCTTTTCACAGTGAACGGTTGACATTACTATCTTTGTTTGGAGCTGTAACTCACAAACTTTTAAATAAAGTAATAAATATAAAACTTGGTATTGTTATACATAATGAGATGATGTTGTCACTTAGATCTTATACCTATCTTTAAGGCCAGGTCTCAGGTCAGTATCATTTTTTGTGTGTCCAAACTGTCACCTGTTAAATTGTTAATAGAATGACATGTTTCACCTTGTAAGAACAGTTTGAGGGTGTATTATTTACCTGTCATATGTACCATCAACAGGGTCCTATCAGCAAGATCAAAGTCACACACGAAAGTTACCCACTTTTTGTATTAGGACTGTTGAAGGTAGTGTTATGCAACTTATGTTTACATCATAACTTCTGAATGTGCCATTTATTTGTCATGGACTTTTCATCAAGGTTAAAATCATAGATCAGCATATCTATTTTTGTGTCAAGGCTCTAGCTCACAAATTCTCAAGGATAGTAATAGTTAGATGAAACTTTGTACATTCATGCATCATGACCTAATGTCATATCAAATAACACACTATTTTGATCCAATTATTAGGGTCCTGGTCATTGTTCATGGTTGGGCTGTAATTCAGAAGCTATTTTATTAATGAAAATACAATTATTTTAGATAGTGTGTCTTGCACCACTATCATGATCCTATCTGCAAAGTTAAGGTCACAGTCATGTGATGGCTACTTACTTGTAATGTCTTGGCTGCAACTTTAAAGTCATTAAAAGTAGTATTATCAAAATTTTAAATATGTTACATCTTGACTTTTTGGTGACTTTCATAATCTTTCTCTAAGATTATGGTCACATGCCAATATACATATTTTTCTTCCAAGTCATAAATTAAAAACACATATTTAGATAGATGAAACTGAAAATGCTCATATCCATGATGACCTGATAGTCTTGTATATACTACTTTGATGGTTCTGTCATGAAGGTCAACGTACTGGTACTCAATTTTTGTATCCAAGCTGTAGCTCTGAAGCTATTTGAGATATTAGGAAGAATGCATGTATACTGAATAGGGCCAGATTAAGATCTTTAGAGGCCCTAAGCACTGAAAAGATTATGGTGCCCTCCTCCCTCCCCCCCATTTAATTCAAAATAAAAACAATACTAAACCGTAATGTCTCTTTTTTTTTGGTGCCCCTACTTTGCTGGTGCCATAAGAACGTGCTTAGTCTGCCTATTGGGTAATCCAGCACTGATAATGACTAGAGAGTGTTTTGCACACCATGTTCTGTATTATTTCTCATGGTCAAGGTCAAAGTATGAACATTTCTGATGACATGTAACTTAGGTGTCATGTTAAATTATGGTATGAATATTGATGTTTTTATAACACCCATCTAAAATTGGGTGTACTGTACTGTGTTAACGTATTATGTGCCCATCCTTCTGTTAACATTTCCTTGTCCAGCCCATAACTTTTTAACAGCTGGAGAGATTTTCATTAAACTCAGCCCAGGTATACATCATGACTAGATGGTGTCTCGTTTACCACAGACAGGCCCCTTGCCACAAGGTTTAGATAACAGCAAGGAAAGGGAAAATGTAATTATGTGATTTGTTAATTGTCAGGAGGAAACCTGTGCCAATGAAGATATTTTAATTAAACTTTTACTAGTTGTATATCATAACTAGAGTGTGTGTCACGTGTCACATACCATAACCAGGACTTAAGTCTCGAGGTTATGGTCACAACTAGGGAAAATATAAATCAGTGATCTCTATCCATGTACAAATATAACATCTGAACCAGCGGAGATCTTTTCATTAAAATTTAGCCTATTATATATTTGAACTTATAGAGTCTCACCTATTCATAGTCATACCCTCTGCCCCTAAAGTTAAGATGAAAAACAAGTTAAGTCAGTGGCTGGTTTCCTTACCCAGGCTGTCACTTTTTACCCACTCCAGATAGTTTAAAGTTTAACCCAGTTCCACACCTTATCATGTCACTAGAAGGTTTATAGGTCAAAGGTCAAGGTCATTTGTAGGGAAAAGGTAATGAAATGGGCATATAATATGCCGAGCAGTTCTCGTTACTTGTAGCCTCAATGTTGTGTAACATTTCATTGTTTTAGTGCCACCTTCAAGATCAAAATTATAGACTTTGAGGGAGTATTCTGTCTGCTTTTACCATCAACCCATGTGATACCGATGCGAAATTTGTGGGTGTTTTAGCTGTCTCTGTTGTGGAATATTTTCATCAACTTTATGTACATGCCGCATAATAGCAGTATAGGGTTAATAATGCATAAAAAGGGAAGGGCATGCAACCTTGCTGCTTTTCTGAATAATTTTCCATTAAGTTCGATATGACACAGGTTGTGGTACTACAGTATTCCTCACATGAACATATTTATGTAATAGGTTAAGAATATGAGGATTGTTTCAGCTTCTAGTAACTTCATAGAACGTGAGACATAACACAAACAATATTAATACATTATTCATTTATTATCTGACCTGCATGAACTTAGGGAGTGACAGAATCTTAATTCCCATAACAACCAGATCACAAATATATTTTGAAATCTAAAAAAGCAGCCATATATGGTCAAACTTTCCAGGAATATTTTTAGGCAAGTTTTGTTTTTGATGGCTTCCATTGCAACCATTCAATCTCCATAGCAATCAGGTAGAAAAACATACTTTTCACATCGCGAGAAAATGTACTGGTAAAACTTTAAGCAAAGAATTGACAGGAATATTTATCATGACATGATCTACATATTAATGTGCATCTTTTGGTCTCAATGACAGCCAAGTGAGAAACATAATTTTGATATCTTCTTCAAAACAAAATTATTTAATGTTTTCAAACTTTCAGGAAATGTTTCAGCTGATGTGCTTTAGTAAATGGTTCTTATAGCCACCATATCTACTATTTATCTTTTACATCAGCCATGTGGAAACATATTTCAGTATTTTTAAAACTACAATGGCAATTTAAGGCAAACTTTATTTCTTAAAAAGTTGTATCTTGGTGGGGGGCTTTGATATTCTTTCAAACCAGATTTTTTTTACCTTGAGATAATATTTTTTCCAACTAATATAACAGATATAACAAGCTCTTGTTGTTTACAAATGAGAGTAAGAATATTTATTCAATCTATTTATGGCCCAGAATTTTAATTTTAAAAAATCCCACCTACCCTCCATGGCTTATCCCTCAGCTCAATGCAGCATGTATAAAAATTTCTGAACCTAGTTGTACCTGCAAATTGCTTTTATTTTCTTACTTTTTTTAAAATATGAGCTTAGTGAGTCATCTCAGGCCCACTTGGACCTCTTATACTTGATTTTTTAAAAAGTATGTTTCATTAATCCTTATACAAAGCACTTACTTTTTTTAAAAGGAGACAATCCTTGATTAATAGCCATCATTCAAGAGATGTGGCCAGTTCAAACTATTCCCATTTTATACTTTCATGTCAACAAGTGGACAGTATATGGGATTTACTTTGTCCATCTGTGTGAGTCCATCTATCTGTCGTCCTTGTCCATGATATAACTTCTATACTGCTTCACTTGTTACCATTGAATCTGTTGCACTATGGGTGAACTTTGGATGAGCATGTGTTGTGCACCAAAACAAGGACAACTGTGACCTACTTTCCAGGGTTTATTAAGAACCAAAAAATAATGGTTAACAATTGTGTCTGGACTGTAATCAGAATACCTTCTCTCCTACTGCCATCAAACTGGACTAAAGGATGGATGTGTGTTGCTTACCAGAGCTAGGTTGCTGTGATCTAATTTCCAGGACATATTAAAATTGCTTTAAAATTTTGTTCATCCTTCCTGTCTGGGCTGTAACTCCCATCTGCTAAAACATATTTACATAAAACTTGCACTGTGTGTGCATATTGGGATGAACATATACACAAAAACTGGATGACTGTACCCTGTAACAAGATTGAAACCGAATAGGTATGGATTAAGTGAAAACACTGAACACAATGTGTGTGAATGAAATGTTTATGATAATAAAGTATGAGGGTCTCTATACACCCTCACCATAAATATTAATACAACAACCAAATGGGAAAAAAAACCCCAAAAAACACGAACACTCTAATAAGCCTTAAAACCGTGACACAATGTTCATTGCTTTACACATATCATTAGTGTTCCTTCTGAGATTTAATTACACAGGATCATTATACATAAACAAGATATTGACACCAAAGCTGGAGCTAGACACTCCCTTAAATGTATAAAAAAATTCACCTGATGATATTATATGTTAAGTGATACTGACGTTATCATATACAAAGATTGTAGCATTGCATTCACCATAATGTGAAAATGCTTTTAATAAAAATGTGTGTGTGGTTCATATAACCAGATGTTTTGTTCAAAATTTCAAAATTCACAGTTAAAAGTTCAACATTCACAGTTCAAAAGTCACATTCTTTGAACAAATGTATCCAGGGGCTGTTCCACCTTCCTGAACTCAACGGTTCCTTGGAATTCCAGCAACTTCTATATGGAATGCCAATATCTTTTGAATATCAAGGTACGGTACGCCACATACATGTAGATTCCTATGGTAATGACTCGCCAATGTGACGACTGATTCTCCTTGTCCTTGCCATACAACCCAACATTCACTGCTGTTGCCAGCTATGTTGCTCTGTTGCCAGCTATGTTGCCTTGTTGCCATTTTGTCAACTATGAGGCCCTGTTGCCACTTCTGTTGCCCTTTTTCCTGCTCTGAGGCTGTAGTAAACTATCTTTAAAGTAGATACTGCCTGAAAAGATCTCTGAATCACTGTGAGAGCATCTATAATATACATCTATGAATACTACGAAAACATGTGCAAGACCCAAAGTTACAGTACCCACGCATATCATTAATAATGGGTATCTCGCTGCAAACGATCTACAACGAGATGCAACTATTACTTGATATTTCGCTTAGTCAGGGTAAAAATAAAACTACACTAGGTTATGCTGTATGCATCCACAAAATCCGCTGCATATAATCATTCTAATGCAAGTTGTTTTCCTGCCCTATTCCGTGATATATCCAACTTTCAAGAATTTATTAACAATTGCAGAAATTCTTTATCCATGCTATGCTATAATGCTAACACTTGCCTACTGTAACCAAACTTCTACTGAGTGTGCAACTTCGGATGCTCATATTTCAAACAAAATTGGGTCACTATATGATATTTTTCAGGATTTGTTTCAAACTTGCTCGAAAAAATGTGCCCATCCTCTCCATTTTGAGCTGCATTTTTAAGACAATGCCCATGGCATACAGCATGACATTTATCAAAGTGAGAGTAATCCACCTCTTGCTTCACACAGCCTCAGCTTAGAGTAGAGCCCTATATATCTAACTCCATTTATATAATGTTAAAGTTTGTTTAGGTGATTCAGACTCAGTTTCAGTGTTTAATAACATTGTTTTGGTGATTTGGATTCAGTGTTAGCAATTTCCAATTTCATTTTGGTGATTCAGACTCCAGTGCAATTTTGCATACATACATACTTTTCTACCTATTAACTTTCACAAAATTAGGCTCTGATTTGGTCCAGCTTGGTAATTCATCATGATTTCATCACATCAGCAACAGCAGTAAATAGTTTTCTATTACCTGTACCACAGAAATGAATGTGAAAACATCTCGCACATTGAGGTGTCATGTGACCATATTACTTGTAGTCATGCTCTATTTTTAAATATGGAAATCACTACATGTGTCTAAACTTGACCTCCTTTTTACATTGAACACTATCTTAGTTTAACAATTTTTCGACATCTCGAATAGGACAGAAAAAAAAAAAAAAAAGTAACAGGAACATTTATGTCCATAGGAAGCACTTTCAAAAGTGGGAGGGTTACCTTCAAAGTGGGTGTCCAAAGCTCGATTTCGATTGAATTTCCCCTTAGATGAGTTACATTTAACACATTTTTCAGTAAGGGAACAGGAGGATCACGCTTCTTACGGCCATGAAATGCAAAACGTCGGATCAGTAAGCGTACCTTCCTCTATTTATAGTCTTGTCCTTGTCAAAAACTTAAACAGGAATTTAATTTGTAATGCTTGTCATTCTAACAATAGGAAATATGTGATTGCATGACATATTATACATCATTTCATAGCAGCTGACATTTTTTTAGATGCAGGACCCATGAAGTCTCGACAGGGTGTATGTCTTCTAATATAAGCCAGTTTAATACACAGGTAAGTGAGTCAGACCTAATGTTCAAGAATTTCGCATAGTTCGATAGACACAGTTGCTTTAATGATGCTATACTTACTGGAATGAATTTTTCTTTACTGAAACATATCCAATCTTAATCAAGTGGTTTAATTTTTCAAACTATGTTGTGTGCCATTTGAGTTGATTGAAGAGCGATAATAACAAAGAAATGCCCAAACCGGTTAACTTATGGTATAGTTTCTTTATCAAATAGAATGCGTCGGACAGCATTTGGCCAAATATGATTAACCATATTCGTTTTGTACAAGGAAAGTAACTGCATGGTAACTTACATTGTATGACTAGCATTTTATATAACTATATGTGGAGCAACTTATTTTGTAGATTTGTATACATAGGTAATGGTTGGGCTTTTCAGTGGACGAGACATTGTTTGATTATAATATAACAACACACTTCAAGTTAAAATGTGTATATGATATTTTGTTTTAATTACAGCTAGTTTTATTATCTGGTACAATTTACCCAGCAGGAAATATTGTCTTGTATACTCCACCACAACACTGTTACCCTAGCGTATCCATCCATTCCAGCTAAAATTTGGGTAAGATAATAACATTATTGATTTCCACGACCAATTGGCAGTTTTATTTTCTTTATTGTGTGGAAATGGTGTGTATCGTTTGATTTATTAGGGTAAAATGTTCAAAAAAGATATAATAGTCAGCCGAGTTTCGAATGGCGCTACAGTGTTGGTGTCAAGAAGGGTTTGAAGGGATGAAGAATTGAAAATATAACGTCGTGCACGTTTGAAATTAAATAAGATGCTAACAAATCGCAATCAATATGTTTTACCTGATTCCTTACAAGTAATTTTGTATACACGTTAATTATATTTCGAATACAAATATTCTAATCAAATATCACACAGGAAAAACCTACCATATCCGACTTTGAGTGGTGATGTCTTCTTGTGTTTACAGCTGCGACGTCATTAAATTGTGTGTTTTAACTTCATACTGTAATATGTTGACTCATGGATGTCGCCAAACAACACCAGATTAATTTGTATAAATGAGAAAAATGGCCGCATTCTCGATTCGTGGGACAAATTGCATGTCTCGAATTGTGGTGAAACGTCGATACTTTTTTTAAAAAAAACATGCAACTATGTTTAGAACCAATATCATTGAAGATTCATAATTATTCAGACTGATGGGCATATACGATTTTGTAAACATAAAGGCGGTATCGCGGCGTTAAGGCATCAATGAAATTAAGTGGTAAATACATTTTCGTAACGTCAGTAATTTTAGTCTTCAGAGATAATTGAAGATCAAGATCTAAATTTCTTTCAAGGTTTACATCCGGTGCATTTCAACATGCTTAATAGGGCCTACATGTCTAATTAATAGCTCTGGTTTGTCTTTATCGCTATGTTCGTTACTTTTCAACGCATATTTGACGCTGTATATTTAACTTTGATATGATATTTGCGTTTATCAGCGTTATAGATTGTATTGACATCAGAATTATATCGTGTCAGTCGGGTCATGAGAGAGAGAGAGAGAGAGACAGATAGTTTGGTTTATATGCATATTGCTCCTTTTTGGATTCTGTATAACCTTTCATTCCTATTCTTGTTTCACAGTTGTTTAATTTTTGCAGTCGTATGTATGTATGTATATATGTTTGTATACCGTCTCAGTAAAAATATATTTCACATAAATTACAGGGACAACTGCGTGAAAAAGAATGAAGTAACATCTTATACACTCTCGTACCAAATTATGATAATGGTACGATGTTTTTTATTTCTTTTCTTCATTATTATTTTTTCATTTTTGTCATTTAAAATTACTACGCGGAACACGTCGCCATCAAACATAGTTACATTTTCATCGAAAAATTTCACGCAATCATGTATCATTGAAATCACACATTCATCCCTTCCGCAAATATTGTGAGAAACAATGTGACAAGTAAAAACAGCAAAATAAAACAAAATATAAAAACAAATATAAAAAATAAAAAATAACAAAATAAAATTTAAGAAAGTAAAATACAACAAACAACAAGAACACAAACACAAACAAACAAGCAAACTAAAAAGAAAAAATAAATGAAAATGAAATATTACAAATGTTTATATTCCTGTATTATTTCCCCAAAATATGTCCTATATCATATATTTACTAATATCATACTAATGCACTGTGGAGATCACTACACTAGACGCGCATACAATTTATTGTAAACAAAGTAAATGAATCATGTTAATGCGTTGGTAATGTCAGACTCTGAAGTCTATAATTTAGTCTAGTGATAACAGCGAAGAAAATGTTCACTTATTTTTCTACGCATTGGTATCTTTAGTGTCTATGGCACTTACATACCACATTACCATATTGAACAGATAGGAAACTCAAAATCAGCCATGTTGTTTATTTTTACATAATTTTTTTCATGGAGGTAATACTATATTTTCATATGACATATCTCATCTCATTCTGAAACAAAATGCACACAATGAAGTGCTTTAGCGTCTATACTTTAATGCGACATTCAGGATATACGATGCTTTATTATTGTTATACATAACACCCGAAACAGCTGACTCAATGCCACATGCAGGTAATATATTTTTGGGCTTCAAAAACTGTGCACTGTCAGTGACTGATTCCAAATAAGGTGTTGTTTTTGATTTACAGTTAGCATATGAATAAACTAAACCAGTGTCATATCGATGAACACATCTACAATCATCATATCCCATGTTTGAGGTAACCAGAGTTGCACCTCACCTTTCCATCTTTAAATTAAGAATCATTCTTGCATTCTTTTACGAAGACTTTCTTTCTTTTAAATTAGTATACATATTAAACAAGGAAGAAACTGAAAACGAAAGAAGGATAGCTAGATATATTAATGTACATCGTGACATACGAACGTTCAGGCAAAAAGACATACATACATACATATCTACATACATACATACATACATACATACATACATACATACATACATACATACGTACGTACGTACGTACATACATACATTCATACGTACGTACGTACATACATACATACATACATACATAGTAATTATCGTTTATTTCAATAAATAAAAATAATCCAAACGTAAACCTATGTTACTAGCCAAATATAATCAAGAAGTAAGAAGAACATGATTCCTAAAGACTGTTTCTCATACGCTTAAATTATGGTGCCCACAAATAATATGATATTTTTAATGATTAAATGCCCGCAAACTATAAGCACACATTCCTACCATACACAAAATTGATTAAAAATAATATACAACCCTTCATGATAGGTTTTTGTGTCACAGCTGTACATCTCCATGATTTTAATGTTTAAATTCTTATTAAGGAAAAATGTCCTCGCTATTTTCAAAATATAAACAACTTGATACATTTAGGTGATACTTTTTACAACTGACTTAAGTGGTGTAGTAAAAAGAAACACTAAATATAGGTTCAGTCTGTTCAACAACATATTTGTTGTCCCCTCAGTCAAAGGATTAAACCAAAGCAAAACAAATCAAAAAGCTACGAATATCTCCCTCTGGTCTATTAGTACATTATTATTTGACGTAGATAATAGTCTCGTCATATAATATATCCAGTATTTTTCTTAAACATAACTAGGTTCGTAATTTTTATGTGTACATTGAAAAAGATCGCTAAAGGCCATTTTCATGAGAACATTTTTTGTCCTTCCAAGAGGGGCTTTGTCAGTGCTTTATTTAAAAAGGCATGTTTCTGATTTTTCATTATCTCGAATGTACAGTGTAACCTATCTCATTGTATTCGTCCATAGAACAGATGCCCGTTCGGACACTTTCGAGAGTACAAAATGAATATAAAATCCTTCTGATAGCGGAGCCCCTGTATAACGCGGATGGCGGATTGTGTTTTCTCTTGTTGTTAAAGTTGTGTTAAAAAGGCAATGTGACCTCACACATGAGCAAAAGTGCATCACGTGCATCTTGCAACAGACCCTATCAAATCCATTCAGATTTATGAAGCCTATCTTGTTTTGACATTTAACTAGTTAGAGGACAATGACCAGCATACACAGATCAGGGGAACGTGCTATAATGAAATATTTCTTTGTGAGACTAATCATCTTGATGATAAAGTTTGACTTGTATCTATCTATCTACCTATTGAAGTTATATGCACTAAATAGTCTTATGACAAAGGTAGTTCAGTCAACTCAAACTGAGCAAACTGCGTAAAGTTCTGCTACAACAACCTTGTCAAATAGATTGCACAGTTCTGCTAATCTAAATAATCTAGACAACACCACATATGAGGACATATAGTCTCTGCTTGTTATAAGTTTTCAGGCATTCAATAAAACGAGAGAGAATCATGGAATTTAGAATGAAGACAGTAGTGTTGTCCTAAAAATAAAATCATGACAAAACATACTAATAATTGCAATTGATTTGACTGACTAATAATCCTAAGTCCAATGGGAAGCTTACGGGCATTACTACTTATCGGGTGCTCATATATATATGGATAAAATGTGCTTGTGTGTGTGAGTGTATGTATGTGTGTGGATATATACGTTTGAGGCGGTATAAAAACTGAAAACGTGTATATCGTTTTCTTACTCCAGATACATCCGCTAGATAATGAAAATACTTAGTCTACAACGTTTACACAAATGGTCCAGCGTGTGCTCTATACAATAACCAAAACAATGCCGTCCAATCGAAATGATTCGAAATTCAGATCAGCCACTTCAGGCTTACAACTGGCATATATCGAAGCCATTGATTGATCTGTATAACTTTGAAAATAAATATCTGCCCCTTGTTCCATATTAACAATTACTGAGCATACACATTTTATTACTAGTGAAAGAAAGAAACGAAGATTCAAATTTACTATAAACTGTTGAGATATTTTTGTAGCATAAATGCTTATGCGAATTCACACAGAGAACAGATACATACACCTTTAAAGTGTGGACTAAGAAGACAATGCTTTCCTTTAAGCCCTCAAAGGGTCGATCACATTGTGTGTGATAGCTTACTTACAAAAGATTTACAAGATATATTCATTCAGCCAACACATTTTCCTTCACAAATAATAATCAGTCTTTTGTTCCGACCTCCTAGGAGGCCCGAGTTTATTCATAAATGTATTTGCTGTTGCATCTGCAAATAATTCAATCTTATGCAAGAGCGAACCAATCCGGATCAATTACCATAGCCGTACCAATGCCCTTACAAAATGCATTGAATTACATTTCAAAGTATGTTATAAAGCGAACAATATAGTTGCATTGATAATTTGAACACGTATTATAGACTGGGTCTCAAAGCATTTATAGATATTTACTGCCTAAATACGATTAAATCAATCTTTTTTGGCCTACTATACAAATTGTGTGGTTGTTGCATCGGCATTGCATGGATTGTATATCAGTCTATCTTAAAATGTTATGGCATGATTTTGTTTGTAAGAAAGGTTTTTGATGAATATATCCGACAATTTAGGGGAAACAATTTTAGCATATTTGGGATATTGTTTTGTACTACAAGATATATGTATATAACCGCATCACTGATCCACACTCATTTCGTACGACACATTTTATTTTTGAGAAACGTACCCCACTGTATATTTTGTGTGTTATATTTTGGGTTAGACTAGTAATTGAAAACAATCAGTACAATATTGTATGGTATTGTCTTAAAATAAGCTACTGCTTGTACATGCAGTATATATATATATATATATATATATATATATATATATATATATATATATATATATATATATATATATATATATATATATGTGTGTGTGTGTGTGTGTGTGTGTGTGTGTGTGTGTGTCTTTGCAATCGATTTTTAGTCGATTTCCAAATCTTAATGTATTAAAATTGTTCCCATCGGATCCCGGACACGCAAAAATATGCAAAGCGTCAAGAGTTATACAGTCAAATCTGGGACATCCTATAAATATGTATTTTAATTTTAGATAACTACGCAATTAATCCAAATACTGCAGTAATTTCAATATATGCACATAATTACCTTCCATTTAAAACAAAAGAGGTTGGCCTCAAATTAATGTTAATTTATGGTATTAATTTATACTTAGGTAAACTTGTATGTACCCGATTTTGAAGAAACGTGTTCGTCACAAGTGAGCGAAAATACAGAATATATGTTTCTGTCAAAGATCTGCATGACAGATGTTCCATTAAAATAATTAATTAGCAAACTAGACGACACATCAAACATTTTCAAGCTGTAGAAATAGTTATGTAAATCTTGTGTAAATTTCAACGCTTTTTTGTGTTTGTTGTTTGTCTTGTCTCTGTTTTGTGTTTGCCGTTGAAAATGACTCATCGAAAGTCGAAATCGCTTACGCTAGTTAAAAACTAATTTTGCACCGTTCGTTGTACGTTTATTGCATTTATTTTAATAAATCCGTGTCATATGCGATCCCTTGCTGGATCCAGTGCACTTGGAAGGACAGTTATTCGCCATATGATTTGTACACTTTATATATATATATATATATATAGTGGAGAGAGGAGAGAGAGAAAGAGATAGAGGATACAGTGACATGGACATATCTCGCTATCTCTCTTCCTCTCTCTCTCTCTCTCTCTCTCTCCATATATATATATATATATATATATATATATATATATATATATATATATATATATATACAGACACAGACAGAAATATATGTAGATACAGACACAGACAGAAATATATGTAGATACAGAAATATAAATACTAACTATATTGAAGGTAGAAAATTATGTTAATGACGAAATCGGATGTAACACATTAATGGATATTACAGCGGATATTAGATATTACCACAGAGGTACCCCTGATGTTTTATATAATATTATCTCCCTTTATTATGAGCTTCTATCATAACGATATCACTGTGTTCGTCCCATAGGCTTTGTTAAATCCCTCGTTTGCTATAAATTTGTCTTGTACATTGAAGATAAAGCTATATTTCGACTAAAAGTATAACATACACACACACACACACAACAAAGAAACTATTACATTTTCCCACGACTACATCCTAAGCACTTGTACAAAAGTAACCTTTATATGTTTCAGCGAGAAAGTTCTTGCATACATATGGATGCAAGTACTTAACATATCAACTAAAGGGAAAGTGTTGGGATCATAGACTGCAGCACAGGTCGTAAATACAGTGTACATGAATTACTTGTTTCTTAAATTTTATAATTGTACCAGATCTAGATGAAGACTTCTTAGTACTACAGTTACATGTTTGCACTCTTGGATTTTTTAATTTAATCAGAGTTACCGATGACCGTACAGTTCTGACCTTGTGTCCAAGACAGTGATATGGAAAAAAATTTATAACAAAACACCCACCTATATAATAATATTCAACTCAAACTACATACATTATATTTCAAACATCTATCTGAAGGCAAGAGTTTGATAGTTTGCGTCCGTTTACATTTAAATATAAAAGTCTGTACAAAATAATAATCTAAACCAGCTGTTCTTTGTACTCGTAACGAGATTTTGTTAAGTAAATTTCTGCTATTGAATGGTCTGTTCCGATTTTAAGTTATGCAACGTATTGGAAAATGTTTTACCGGTTCATTTGTTTCACTTTAGTCAGTCATCTTTTTAGTATATAAGAATACATAAAGAGAACAATCAAACGTCAGATGGTGAATAAAAGGCAAATACAATTAAATTAAATGCAAATACTGGAATTATAATAAAACACAAGGACGAAAATATGTGAAGCAAATAATTTCAAATATATTTCGGACATATTTACAAACTATTTTAAACTTGTATTAAGTTCGTAGTAGTCTTTAATTCTCCAAACTTATACATACTAAAATGTCTACAGTAGTACGAAATTACATTCAAATAGTAAACTCAGTTTATAACAGCAAGAGTCACTTGAATTATTTCATCTGCCGAAACCTTTAGCAAAGAGGTCCTTACGTTTTTGCCTATCTGCACTTATAGGTTATTTCGAATTATAACAAGACCCTGCATGCCATATTTCTGAGAGGTCAGTATGTATTTGCAAATATATTTCTACTTTGTCATGATAAGTTGTCACTATATTGTATATGAAGTAAGAGACATAGTATACATAACGGGAAATAGTTCATAGTTATTCTGTTTTTTTATATTTTGCCCAGTATAAAATTGTTCTTGTGTTGACATATACTACCAAATTAGTTTAGTTTAAAAATATTTCATTACCTTGTATCCGAACACAAGAATGTTACATACGTTCCTACACTTTAAGTTGTCTTCTTCCCATCAGAAATATTAGAAAACAGAGTAGCATGGGTGATATTTTGTCAAAAATATATATTACTAATTTGTATTATATCATGTTAGAAAGTGTAAAAATAGAAGAATCTAAATGACTCAAGTAGGTACACGAAGTGATAAAAATAGAAGCATATGAAACCCTAAAAGCAAGGAAATATGTATAATAATATTGAAATATTTTTGTAATATTTGTAAAACAGGAATATTTGTAACATTTGTGAAGGTATCCCTGTCAAATTTGTTGTTTACGCGTTGAAGAGCTCCAAAATTAAGCTATCATTCAGAGTAAAACGGTCTCCGTTTAAAACCTATTTCTACAATTACAGGCAAAAATAAAGCATAATATAGGTATAGTAATACCATTATATGCCTTATGTTATTTGAGACCGAATTATTGCATATTTGTGCTTAAATGATTATTATGACGAATCTGGACACTAACACCTTACTGAGCACAACATATTTGTACACAATTGACTTCTGATCTTGAGCAAAGGAACATCACTCGTGTCTTCCTTCGGAGAAATGTCCATATAACTATTGTAGTATCTCCAACTATTTTGTAAGTATTTGTGTACATAATACATCTAATATCTCTCTCACCCCACCCAATCTGTCTGTCTCTCTGTCTCTCCAATTCACAATGTAAATCCCGGACAACCTTGTCTCATAATTCATCAATAACAAAAAAGATATACAGGTTTGTATCAAATGTTTTCCATTTTTCTAGTCTATAATTGTTTATCACAACTAAAGATACTTTCCCGCACATAATGCTAACTTTGTGTGGTCATGTAGTCAAGAATGTTCAGAAGACCATGCAACGGACTGACATATTGATTCTAGCTTTTTATAGTATATTTTACTTCAAAGAATTAAAAATTCATTGTTCTGCATCGTTCAACAGTTAAATTGTCCATATCTTCACACGTTCTTTATATGATCGACATGAAATGAAAAATCATTTACCTCAGTTAGTTAATATTATGTAAATGAAAACATATCAATCTTACCATTTTTGAAAGATTATATCATTTTCATTGTATAGTTGCAGGTTTAAAATATAATATATCTGCAACTGCTGACACCACTGTACCTATCTCGATTTGTCTACATTCTTTGAAGTGGTTGCATTTCGCATGAGAGGTATTTATTCATGTATGCATTTATTTATTCATTTTCGCTGGTTCAGTCAACGGGATTGGCTGTAAGTTTTATCTCTCAAATGAAATATATATCACGTGTTCATGTCTTCTCGCGAGAAGAGTAATCAGCGGAAATAACAGCGTGAATGTTCTCTTTTATAAATATATAGACTATTTAAGTGTTACTAATGTTTACTAAAAACAAGGTCGTAAGTTTCGTTGTGGGGCTTTTTTATTGTTATTTTCAGGTTTAAATTACGTCATATACAAGAATTGTTTACAGCTTTTTAAATTTCGTTTCAATATCATTGCGGCAATTTGAGCCTATTAATGTCATGCAAGTTTAACTAATATTTTTCCATCTAAAGAAATGTATCAAAAATCCCCCCACCAGTACTATACTTCAAAAATATTATGATGAAATACTTGTGAATCACTCTTTTACAGCGTTGTGTGTTTTCTTTGATGCACACTTTTAATCTCGTGTGTCAAATTTAAAAAAGCCAGATAAAAACAGGCTGATAGCAAAGATGACTGGCAGAAAATAGGTATATAAGACTTATATAGAGAAATATCCTGTGCATCTAGTACACAATTACCTATCGGATAGAAATGAAATAATGGGAAAGACACTTACAGCTGCAAGAAAGAGAGAGAGAGAGAGAGAGAGAGAGAGAGAGAGAGAGAGAGAGAGAGAGAGAGAGAGAGAGAAGGGGGAATGCTTTGTGTTCAAAGGCTTTATTTATTCGAGAAAGTGGAGCAAAGAAATGGTCATCAATACCTTTTGTAAACACATATTTAATACTACAGTATTGTGCCATTCGTTTATTCAAGCTTTGACGCGCTCACAACAACAATTGCACAAGGACACTTGTGTCCTACAGGTAGAGCAATAAACAAAGTTTTGTTTTCAAAATAGCATTTTTACTGTCCCGTTTAAACTGTTGCTTACTAGGAAGTTTTTTATGGGAAGTAATCCATAAATTTCAAATTGCGTAAGCCCAAACAATTATCACACCCTCCGACTCAAATGTACAAAATGGATTTTTAATTATCCAGTATATAAAAGTGATTCATGCAACAATGTGGTATTGAACAAATACTACAAAGGAATGACCTCAAGGTTAATTATTGTGAATATCACCATACTATAACCAAGGGGACAAGGCATATATATTTTGTTATGATTAAATAATCCATATCTTCACCTAATTACTATTTCAATATGTATTTGCCATTAAAATGACTTAGGTTGCAATCGTTTCATAATGATTTCTTTGTATCATCCTAACTGAAACATATAAATGTTAAATACGGTATATCTCTTCCCTTGCCTATAAATCGAAATGTATAACACTCATATATATATATATATATATATATATATATATATATATATATATATATATATATATACTACTTAAAGATCGCGATTTGTAAAGAAGTTATATCGACAGACAGTCGGAAAAGAATACAAAAGCAACATACAGAAGAACCATGAGGATGATGGTCGCAGAAGGCTTGACATAACCCAAGTGAGAACATTCCACCGTGTGTCCAAGAGAACCTATTTGTCTCGTTTTGCCTGTAGAGTAGAACCTGTCCGGCATGTTCTACCAAACACAATAAATTGTCAAATACGTTCTGCAGGGCAGAAAGCACTTCATTTGCCATACACACATTTTACTTTGCAACATATACATACAGCGGGAAGAAAAAAAAAAAAAACACAACACCAACAGCATGGACATGTGAGTAGCAGCATAAACAGCTCATTTTGTAGGAATTTCAAGCTTATTGCTAACCCTTTTCAGTCCGCTTTAAAATAACGTGAACATATACTGGCGGTTAGGCGATGTGGGGATGGAACATTTAACGCGGAACGAATCCTGCCAATTTATATAGTTTCGCAATTTTGAAAAAGGCGCGACTTCAGTTAGTGACTATTGAAAGATACGTTAAGCTTATTAGTCTTGCTAAAATATCTTAGTCATCAGCAGGTTCGTAATTGTATAATAAATACAATTAACTATAACAAATTATTTTGCATATTAATCATCATAAAATTATAATCATCGTAATGGTCATCATCATCATCATCATCATCATCATCATGGCCGCTGTCGTAGTCTTCATCGTTTCCGCACATTGAAAGGGCTCATTTGCAGTTATAGAAATAAGCTTGTTCATCTCACAGTATAAGTCTTGTGATCTACATGATTACTTTTAAAAACATGTACCTCTCTTTATCTTACAATGCGAAATAGTATCGCGAGATGTGTGATTATAATTCGTAAAAAATTACCATGGGACAACTATTTATTCGGTTACTTGATCATGTGACACAGAACCATTTTATGCAGGAAATGAAATATGCAATGAGGAAGCTTAAAATAGCATTTTATTTTATTTTTTCAAGTAGACTTCGTGATAAATTTATAGTCTGACTGAGCTGAACTGATTCTCTCGAGCTGTATAGGAACTATTCAAGATGCCGAATGTGCAAAATGGCGCTAGGTGGCGTCGTTGCACTGCTCGCAATAAGTATTTTGGTAGAATTGAATTTGCCTTTCGTGTCTAATTCTGATGTTTTGACACGACCCTAAAAGCGATATTGGCTTTCAGTCAGAAGTTAACAGGAGAGGTTGTTGCCGTAAGTTGAGTGTTCCTTTGGGCTCGTAGCTCGAACCGATTTAGGCGCTTGACTCCTGACACTGCTCTGACGTCTGTGACAATACAAATCGTCGTCAAATAATCTTTCCAGAGTGTCGGTCTCTTATTATTGTATGGCCGAATTTGATATCTTATAGGTCAAACCACCAACGTTGTAGAACACACCTTTTTCTTAAACACACTGTGTATTTGTTTGTTTATTTATTTATTTTGGTACAGTAGCTAGCAGTGGAGAACTATCTCCCCTGAGTCATACGTCAAGAGTGTAATGTAGTTTATGTTAACTTTTTCATGTTTGCATCTGTCAGTATTTATGTTTTTGTAATATCTGTATTCTGGAGATACATTCATTCATGACATGTGTGGCTACATTCGTCTAAGGCGGTTGTGTCTTATTATTATTGGAAATTATTTGAAATTTGTTTTGGCGAAATAGTCTAAAACCACCCGTTCCTACACGGACTGTTTCGACTATTGCAAGAGCACAAACCAAATACGTTGTCTCTTCCCTTTTCATTTGACATTACCTTCTTTTAAACTAATTGATGTTAAAATTTCAGATATCTTTATAACTGACTGATTAATGTATATACTTAGCTTGAGTCACTATTCGACTTGTAAAATGACCGTTTTATTACATTGTTTTCGACTATGTGTATGAACATTAAATATAAACTCTTCTGAATAGAAGTTATGTCCAGTCCATCGTTTATCCAACATGTCAACATCCCTAACAATAACAATTGTTTACAGAGACAACCAAAATTTATAAATCTCTTCCCTTGACGATGCCACTTCAAAAAATCAATCAAGAACAGAAAATTGGAAATGAAGGACTATAATCGCATGTTGCTTCCAGAATGTTATTATGTAGTTTTACTATGTTTTAAAGAATTATGACGTATGTACTTTAAATGCTTTTTTTATATTTGCTATAGGTTCTGAGCATTGATATCAGCATTTTAACAGTTTGGACTCACAACATGTAAAGGTGCATTCACTAAGTATTGTTACGACTAGTGGTATATGTAACAAAAGAAAAAACTCAAACACGCTTTCAAGAATTAAAATACAAATATTTAATTTTCTAAAATATTAAAATATTTCAACAAACAATCAAAGTGAAAGAATTAAAAATAGCTTACAGTATAGAATACCCTTAAAAGTCCTAAATTGTTCTAAAGTTCAATGATCTGGAAGTTAATCCAAATATTCCGAGTGATGTAGGTTCCGAATGAAACCTTCACTGTACTGATGTACTAACACGAATCAGTTATATCCAAGTGTTATAAATTCCAAGTAGTCCTTGTGAATATGGAATATCACAGGTTCTATAAATGTTTGCGATAGTTCCACGGAGCTGTATAATTATTAAAGTTTAAGAAGCAGTACTAATTCATAAACGTACTGTATTAATATTTATATATTACTGAAGTAAAATCTCCACACACAAAATGAATCAATCTCGTTTTATGACCTCTCAGGCTGAACGAACTATGAACGAATGCCTAACACAGCAATACATCCTATTATATAGCTTCTGACGGCGCAAAACAGAATAAGGAAAACCAATTTAAATTGTATTGCGACTTAATAATCCTTCTAGAAAGCGACCTTCTCCGAACCAATCAGAAACTAGGTTACGCGTGACACCGCTAAAGTACCTGTACACTGACGTTTTTACCAATGGAATCATATAATCTAGGTCAGAAGTTCAACCCTCACGCGCTAATCACGTGATATAATAATGCTTCAAGCGGTAATATTCTCCAAGTCGAATGTACTGAGTCACATTGAAATACCTTATATGTACTTTCTGCAAGACGACAGCTGTTAGACTATTATGCAGAGATCGTAAACCTATACCATTATTTAAAAACGAAATAATACATAATTCCGTAACATTATACAGTATGTTACGGTAACTGATTTTTAAAGACTGAAAGCTGACACCAGGCCTCGTATCCCCAAACCAGTTTGAGCAGGATATTGGAGCTCCAGCTTAAACAGCTAAAAACAAAACAATATGTGTGTGTTGCTTTAATTAGAATCCAGAAAGACTTAGGAATCTTTTAAAAATTTCATAATGTCGGTCTCTCTAGAAGACTGGTGAATTTAAAAATGACTCGGAGATTCTCAAGTATCATATCTGAATTTGGAGTTTTAAGCTTAAACCAGATATTCGTGATTCACAAGTTCGTTAATATCAGGTTTGATTATTCGAGAGTTTAAGTCATCATATAGTAGTGCGAGTGGGTGATTGTATTCATTCTCCTTTGTTTTGTGGTCTCATATTGGGAAAAATATGGATACTTCACATAGTTCTCGGAGATCGTATTATTGGCTGAAATATCGAACTGGAAGTAGTGTTTATTGTTGATTTTTTAAATTTCCTAAATGTTGTATAATTGCTTTCAACGTTTCCAAAGATTATGCCGTTGCATGTACACGATTTTCTTTTTGTCTGGTCAGGTTTAATTATATTGTGCCTACCCTGTAAGAAACGGATGATTAAGGTAGCTTATACTGGTCCCCGGCTTAAGGGAGATTTATCTCAAGAAAATGTCCCGAAGCATATTATTTGCATTGTTTAGAAAGTTTTCCCTTACTTAAAACAAAAAGTACGTGGGTTTTGTACCGGATGATCTAGCGCACACAGTTTTATTTTCTCAGACGTTAACATTGATGCTAAGGAGGACGAAACAGTGGTCTGATCAATACAATTGCGAAGATGCTAGCTTAGCTGACAGGCAATGTAATCACTCATTTGTTTGTGCCTGCCTGGTACACAGACAAACTCCATCCATTGGACCTGGCAGTAAACACATAACACACAAATAACTGAAATCACACCTCCACTGACATGCAAAACAGGTTATATAGACCAAGAAGGGAAAAAGAAGAGGTCACAGATACAGATCAATGTACTTTATATGTGGACCTTCAACAATTGGAACTTACATTGTTTCATACTGAGAGGATATCAGCGGATAGTGAGAAAATGTTTTCGAGATCGGATCTATTTAACTGTGGCTTTCGAAAAACTGGTGTTGTGGAATTATATTATTAGGAGACTTGATTGACACGTGGTTTATTCAGTTGTTTTATCGAAAAATCAGTACTATACATATATAAGTATGTATAATGTTTAATTAGGTCTTGTGCTTTAAGCAATAGTTCCACATGAAGATTTACATTTTAACAGTGAAATTATTGTACCTGTTATTAGAAGACAAATGTTTGCATTTATATATGCTTGATGCAAGTTATTCAGTCAGATGGACCATGAATGTGCTTACAGCTTAAATTCCATATTATTGCAAACAATAAAATAAGTTAAATTATTTCGTGCAAATAATTTCGACAACAGTTTCACCTGAATGAAGGAATGATATAAATAACCATTTAATCCAATTTTCGTAGATTTTATTTTTCGTTCTTTAATTTTCAATGATACTAATAAATAAATGCTTCACATTCTCTCGATGTACACTCCGTCCTTACCGATCTCAAAATACGTTGATTTAGAAACTAAAATGTAACCGACAATTATATTTTTTCCCAAGAAGGTTGAAATAAAAAATCACAAGCTAAATACAATATTTTATTGCAATAATGAGTAACACAGGAGTTCGGAGCAACCAAGAAATGCATGAAAACTGGTACCCTACGAAACATAGTCAGACCGCAGTATAAACGACATTACATCACTACTGAGTCAAATGTGCAAGATATAGTGAAAATACATATAATTGTCCACGTATTTCATTAGGAATATAGGGTTGATTACAATTAATAACATTTAAAATCATGTGAATGTTATACATTAGTATACAGGGATAGATATATTAAATTCATAAATATATTTTGATATGATTTGTCGGGACGAAAATACAAAGGCAGTTTTCCAATCTATTTTCCAACTTCAAGATCCTGCAAATTTTCTGGTTTCATACATGGATGAGTATCACGCGCAGCGGCTAAACACTGCAAAATACAAGGACTCCACTAATTTACTGACATCTCGATTTCTCGAAGTGGCCGAATTTTTGTTTCATATATTTGAAATAAACACGAGTACAGACTCATTATCATCATCATCGTCATCATCATCATCATCATCATCATCATCATCATCATCATCATCCCTATATAATCATAATTATAATCGAATATATAGCACATTTAAAGTTTCCTTGATTAATGGCTGATCTAATAATTACACTTTCAGTAATAAATGTAATAAATAATTCCTAAGGAATGTTTATTTGTAAATGATTGCTGTTTAATCGAACATCAACATATGAAAGATTATATCGTGCAGAGCCAACTGGCATAAAGTGCCATGTCAAAGGATGTCACATGGCTGCCTATCATGCCTTGTTAGAGCAGAATTCAAACCTGCATCCTTATGATCGCTAGTTTCGGCAGGCTAAAAACTCACCGGTTAAAATCGTTTTAAAACTTTGAAACACACCTTCCTTCAATGCACCACTGCCAAAAACAATATGTATGTGTGTATATATATATATACATATGATAATAATAATACCAATGTAATCTAACAGGTTAGAGAGTTGCAGATTAAGTCGGCATATGCGCTTTCTTCTCTGTCTATTATATAGATTTTAATATATATATATATATATATATATATATATATATATATATATATATATATATATATCTGTGTGTGTGTGCGTGTATGTGCATGTGTGTGTGCATTTTATTTTTAAGAAGAAAAACAAAAAGTGCAGATTTTGCATCCATTGCCACCAACCGGTTCTTGAATGGATTGAGTAGGAAGGAATTTCATGTGGATACTGATTGGCTACATTTAAGTGTGAATTATTGTAAAACATAATTAATTGTTTTCTTATCACATTAATCATAATTTAGTTTAAAAGTAAGAACTTATACTGATCATGTCAGATCCTTTTGTTAGAAAATACCAACTGATCATCTGGTTAATGAGCTTGTTGTAACCTTGGAGGTCAGGAATATTTCTGGAGAGAGAGAGAGAGAGAGAGAGAGAGAGAGAGAGAGAGAGAGAGAGAGAGAGAGAGAGAGAGAGAGTACCAAATTTGCCCACATGCGGTTCCACTAGCTGCACCGAAATATTGCTCCACGCATATGCCCGTTGTTGGATCCGTAAACCTCATTAAGAGACAAATATCTGCAGGAACAGTCTTTAAAAAATGACGTAAAATGACTTTTGTTACATAATTACTATGCTTAGAGCGGGTAACTTGCAAATCAGATGTAATGCAGGAAGATATGAAAATATTTGTTATGTACACAATAATTGTCAAATTTGTAATTTTAATATAAAAATGAATTTAATTGTATTACTGCTTGTCTGCTATATGAAGCATTAGATGAAAATATTTACCCTCCTTCTTATATAAAAATCCAACATTAGAAAAATTCAGAAGTTTTATACAAAATGATATTAGAACAATTTTGATGACTAATTTAGCAATGTTTACTATAAAAGCCTTACAGATTACATACACTTTTTTATCATCAACTCTCGATACATAGGCTCTAGATATATTATTATCAATATCACAACACTTCTGTTTGCTCCTTGCAAGTTTTAGGGTTCTCTTTAATGTATCATGTGTACAACACTGTGTAAAGTAATATATATTTGTATTTCACCCATGTAGATAAAAGTACATTGATGATTAATTGCACGTATAACATTTTCAATATATATGATGCTCTTCTGTTACACACTAAAATGACTTTTCGTACCACATGATGTATGGGTATGTATCTTTGGACAATGGAATTTCTTAAAAATAAACACGATTATTATTATCAAATAAAATGACATGGTGGCTGGATGATCACTTGGGCATTGTGCTACACATAAGACTTTGTAAAGATTTTGCAGGGAAAATAAAAAGACCTTGATGAAAAATATTTTCGTGTTAAGGCTCAGTTTATCTATTTGGCCTTTATGTGTACAGACCGCACACACTTATACAGGGTTTGACACTACAGATGTTTCATGCCCTTGGGATGGAATTTGTATTGTTGCAGTTTGTTGAATATATGACTCTGTGGTCAGGGGGCATCTCTTAGATGAGGTAATAATCCGTTCGTATTTCAAATATTTTGTATGGTAACAAACAAACAAACAAGGCTGAGTAATGCCAGAAAATGTATGTTGTCCTAGGTCTTGGACTAATAATTGTTTTCTTCTTTTTGACCTTTATGGTCAACTTCTATTCTTATATTTCGATGTATTTGTTAAGCAGATGAACGTGATGCTTCCCAAATGTTTAATAATTGTACATCAAAGAACTGGTGGAAACACAAAAGTCCATATTAGACAAAAGGAAAGAGTCTGGTGCTGGGTATCAAATTATATGTTTGGATTGATTAGTTCTGATGACTCGGTCAGTCATTGAATGTAATCAATTATTGGCACTTTTTATATTTTGCCTGTGATCTGTCTTACATAAATTGCTTTTATACATTAGAGCGTCGATTCATTCCACAAAGTCGAACAGTTATTTGCGCCTTATTTTCTGCCATGATTTGGTTATTTTCAAATTACAAAAGTAAAGAAACTAATAAGTCTACTCATATGGGTGTTGTTCAAAAAAGGTCTTGTTCCCAGAGGCACATATGCAGGCCTGATATCAAATTAGAAACACGTCTGCAAGTTGTGTGGAAGTTCAAAAATTTACAGGTGCAGATCAGTTAATTTAGATGTGTTGGTGTAGAACGTAATATATAGATGTGCAATTTACAAGATAATGCAACAGTTGATACAAGTTGCAACCTAAACCAAAGTAGACTGACCCATTGTAAATATAAATACAGTTTTTGTCGTTTTAGGTTGTTTCCCCTGCCTCAGAAGACTTATTGTAAATTTTAAAGATCGTATAAGGGGTCGGAATTGATATGAAGGGAAGAATATGAGAATGTATACTCAAATTAATATAACATGATTTTCTTTGCAAATATGTATTCCTGCAATATTGTATCCAGTGATTCACCTTTTTCTCCTAACTTTAGGAATACAACACCCATTTTTCAAACGAATCATAATAATGCAATATTTCACAAGTACACCAAAACAGCTATTTGTAAGTCCTTTGGATCGTACGGCCTACACAATTACAAAGTGGGAAACCTTCTTTAATACTGAATTTCAATAAATGATGGAAGTAGCCTATGGAGTATGTTATAACCTGTTCAGTAACCATTGCTTTGTGCTAAAGGTTTCTTAGAAAGCTCTTTACAAGAAAGATTTCGTTAAGGTGTAAGACACAAGTATATATACAAAGCTTGATCGGAAAATTCTAGAACAAATGCAATATCTCCTAAACAAAGCAGCACAGCGTCATACAGATTCATTCGTCTAAAATTGCAAACGTCACAATTTAGGACCCGACTTCATTTTTAACTTGATAGCGACACGGGTTTAGTGACATCATCTCTTTCTCCGTTATGTATTTAGACGCTGTGTCAGATGAGTCCGTTTTCGACCAGAGCGATTTTCAAATGTTATGCAAAAGTAGAAAACAAAATCTTTTACACAGATTCAGGCTGACTAGAACGCCCTTGACTTACCCGAAGCAATTGCTAAATATGGGATCAGTAGATTGATCGAATGTTTCATTATTGAAAGGAGACTGTTAAAATCTTACAGGAAAAAGGACATCTCTCTCAAAAGATGAAATGATCGATACTGTGAAAGTGTAGGTGAAGGACGATAGAGGTTTTACTGTCGTAGAGATAGCAGACAAGTTTGATATTTCATCTGGAAGTGCAGACAAAATTATGGTCAAATAATTATGAATCCAGGGAGTTTGTGCTCGTTGGGTGCCCGGAGTGCTTGATAAAGAACAAATGGGTTTAAGAATAAAGGTCTACGCGACATTATTATTCATGTACAAGGTAGTAGACTGTAATGTCTTAAAATAGGACCATTTCATGTGATGAAACTTTCATATACTACTTTCAACCCGAGAGCAAGAGGCAAATCAGTGTATGGAAGTACACAAGTTCGAAATCGCTTTTGAAAGCATGTCTTTCCAAATCCGCTGTAAAGCCTACGTGCATTACAGTCTTCAACACACAAGGCATAATTTTGAACTATATGGTACCAGCGAACACCACAGTTTATGAACAGTATTATGTTACAATAGTCGTATATAATTTAGGTGAGCCTATTTGCAGGAAGTGTTGACACTTAAAAAGAGTTGCTTAAAGTTGGCGCTTTTATCCTAAATCACCCAATATATATCCCAGATTTAGATCCTGGAGACTTCGGCCGCTTTCCAAATTTTGAGTTATTCGTAAGCGGAAAAACTTTACGAAAGCAGTGAAGAGCTAATGAATGCAATAACCCGGTCGATACTAATGTTGTCCAGTGACGGGATGCTGCAGCTGTTTATGACAATGGCCATAAGATGGAAGAAGTGCTTTAAGTAGAACTCAAGTTACGTTGAGAAGGACACTAAAATTAGTGTAAACAGTTCAGTAACCTTTGCTTTACAGCGTTTGTTATCGAATGTTTTCATCAACCCTCGAATTAATTTGTACTTGATAATATGAATACATGTATTAATGAGTGCTAATCTCTGCATTTTGTCAATGGTGGTGTAGTTTGCTGATTGTTCTTGTTGTTGGTATTAATAATAATAATAATAATAATAATAATACTAAATGTATTATTATAATTACAATGTTCATGCACATCCTTAAAACTATTGTCGCTTGAAGTTTTAAATGGCAAATTCCAGGCCTTGAAAGTGCAAAAAATTAACTTGATATAACAAGTTCTGAAAGTTCTTTCATTTTAAGAGGAATGTAAAATGTCATTAGTATACATTTCTAAAACAAATGCAGTCATGTGAACATAATCGACCTGTGTTCTAAGTTAAGATTTTTACTTCGAGTGCAGTCAAGTAAACCAATTACATATCTGATAAGTAATTTATTGTCTGATAATTATCTGGGGACAAACAATAATCGCTCGTTATTTTATAGCATTAAGTGTTTGGAAATTATGCCACCTCGAGTTGTTTTTATAATAATTTTAATGTCCTTCATTTGTATTTTTCATCCAATGCTTTATAATAATAATAATAATAATAATAATAATAATAATACTAATAATAATAATAATAATTATTATTATTATTATTATTATTATTATTATTACACTTTTGGTTTATCCATCAAACTGGAAACCTAATAGTATAATAGGAACTTTAGATAGAAAAAGATCATGATGCTTGGTACACGAGAAACTGATCATTTTAAAATTAAACTTACGGAAAACAGTATTTTTTTTACTGATGCATTGAAGTAAATTGATGTATTTTTTAAGAACAAAAAAACAAAAAAAACAACGTAGATTCTTTGAAGCCATAAAGCATAACGTTAAACAAGCGAAAAACGCAATGCATATTCTCTTTAAAAGAATATGTAACATACACATTACCATCAATTTACAATTAACAATTTTGATCAATATAATTGTACTTATTTTGCTTCATATTTGTGCAGTTTGGGGGTTTGAAAATACTCAATTAATTTAAAACATTCAAACTAAACTCCTCAGGTATATGTATCCTGCATTCATAACTGGGCAGACAGTCACTCAATGTTCATATGAAATTTCGCATGATTGGAGTTTGAACTTCAGTTATAAATGTAGCGGCATGGCGTTGGAAAAATAGACCACATAACGACAGAAGGTGTCATCTATGTAAGAAAAACAATCTTGGTGATGAATACCACGATGTATTTATATGTTCATTCCCTTATAGTGAACGACCCTAATTTTTGAAACCTTATTTTTATATTAATACAAATGTTTTGAAATGTAACAACCGCTGTTAACAGGAAATATTTCAACAGAAGTAAACTAATATTGTAAAGCGCTTAGATTTTCTACAGATTAAGCGCTGTAATAAGTCTTCATTATCATTATTATTAGTATCTGTCTTTTGACATTTTTAAGATTCTAAGCCAACATTTCACAATATGTTTGTATATATATATATATTCTGCATATTAACTTTTCTTAATTTATTATATATTAATGCATTTGGAGTAGACTTAGAGTTACCAAGAATATATTTTAAAAAATGACAAATTAACTTTTTCCATATTGTTGGCATCATAAAAACCCTAAACCTCATACCCATAGATAAGAATGGGGGCTATCTTGGAGTCAAACAGACAAAACGCTCCAGTTGCAGGTATTCAGCCAAATTTTGCACAACTTCGCTTCAAAATATGAATAGCCTTCAATTCTTGCAACGATAGTTTTCTGGCACATATACTTGTAATACGATTCAACCTTTACCTCTGTAGGACCATGGTACCACTTTCCATAATGTTTGAGATAGCCACCTCTGCGAAATACAGTCACTCTTGTTTTTTTTCCACATTCACTTTTAGTTTTCACTTTAAGCATGAGTACTGATGCAGTTTATTGAGCATATTTTGCAATTGATTTGCAGTGTCAGCAAAAACAATTAAATCAACTTAACACAACAGTAAAAATAGTTCCAAGGTTTCTACCGAAACTCCCCCGTTTCCTTCAGCTAAGAAGGTTTTCAGATAATTAAAAAAAAGAGTAAAAGTGATAAAACTCAACCTTGATGTACGCCCACAGGGCAATTAAACACATCGGTAATAAAACAATTTTGGCTTAACACAAGCTTTTACATCAGTATAAATGGCATTAATAATTCTTAACATTTTTTAAAAATAATATTTTCCCCAAGTAGCTTTTGGTACAGTAAATTGCTCTCCACCCTATCAAAGACTGTTTCATGATCTATACATACTGTATAGAATCCACCCGTATTTTCTTAAATATTTACAGGTTAATGTATATAATGTAAATATATTATCTACATTATAACAACACGCTCTAAAACTGGCTTGTTCCTTTCCAAGGAATTCATTTTTGTCCACCCAATAATGTATCCTATGATTTAAAATCTATGTAAAAACTTACTACAGGTTTTAAATTAATGTCTCTGTAGTTGGACTCGTTGAGGGTTCATTTACATCACCTTTCTTCAGAATTGGTATAATTATGGCTGTTGATCAGTATTATGGATAATATTCAATTCCGAATCGTTTATTAAATAATATTCTTTATATTCGTGCAATTGTTTTGCCCGTACATATAAGGAAATCGCTGGATACAGTATCCCCCCCCCCCAGCATTGCCATACTTCAGTTTACTTAGTGCTTGGCGGACCTGCTCTTCAGTGATTATTCTGTTTAAATATTTGATTTTCCTGTAGCAAGTCAACAGAGTAGGAACAATTAAATAATTCTGAAAACTATTAATACCAAGTTGCAGATGTGATACTGTCTTATCATGAGTAGTGGGATTCTTTACAAGGCGACACAAACGTTGTATAGTTTTTTAGTATAATGAAGATTAAAGGCTACTTTTCTGTTCTAAAACATATTGCTTTTGCTTGCTTCTTGTAAGATATATATATATATATATATATATATATATATATATATATATATATATATATTACTATTTAATTTATAATCTTCAAGTGATCTATTGTGCCTTGCATTCTGAACCGTCTTAGATATATTAATGCTTTGCCTTTCGCAGAAATACGATCGCTGTAGAACCAAGACAGACCTTTAGGAATTTTTCTTGGAGATGTCACAGCTAGATTTTGCTTTCTATTGACCGTCTTCAATGAGCTTGCCGCATCATAGTAAATACCAGCAATTGTATCGACACATTCATCGAGTTTATTATCCTAATATTTAATCGCATTCACATTTTGTGATAATCGATCCAATTGAGATTTAGCATTTTTTTAAAATGCACTTCTTTTTTCATATGTATTGATCTACTACTTTATCCCTATAGTCACTTACATCATTCGGTTGTAATTTGCCTATGTAATCTAAGGAAAATACAATAGGCATATGTATAAATTCCAATATAACATCTATGCCAAGACGATATATTTTTTAAAACACATACATCAGATAAAACATAATCTATTGCCAAGACCGAGTTACCATGAATACGTGTAAATTTCCTATTGCCTTTATCGGATCCACATCTACCATTAGCAACCCTTGACCCAGTCTTCTGACAGAGATGTATATTTGTTATTTTGTTTTGTCTTTTTTAATTTGCTCACAATAAAGAATCCTGCACGAGTACTTTATTTAATAACCACATGTATCAAGCAAGTTTGATACTGTATTGTAGCAGTAATGGTAAAAGCAAACTGATTATGATAATCGTTGCTACTGCATTTCCGGTTAAAACGAGCAGGGGGTATGTTAAAATGCATCTAAATTCCAACAAACGAAGATAAGTCATCATAAATTCTCGATACATTCCATATTTTTAAAAAAAAAATATCCTGTTTGAAATCATCCCCGATCCAGAGTTTCTGGATTTTTCAACAAACGTTTCCCAGAGCCATATACAACTCTTATCAATACGATACTGTTTAAAAGAAAAGCTAAGTTGTTTAATTAGCGCAGATAATGAAGTAAACTTTTCCCGCCATGCACGAAATTATTATATTAGAGTTAAAAAAATGGGAGGCCCGTAAACAGGGGTACCCTCTCTGTACAAATATAGTAAGATGGTGGCCTCCTTCCGATGGAAGCGCCCCTTGGTTAGATTGTTATCGGTAAAATTGGAATGTTAAATTTCGGATCACTACTCAGTAGTGATTGTGACCCCTAACTATTATATTTTTGAGGTTTTCTAAAGTAGTACCTTCCAATGAATATGACATATATACTAGTTTATGGCGTGTCTTCTTTGTCATTTGCATTATCATTATGTTTCATTGTTTGGGTTTGAATCGCATGCACCATTTGTAATTTCTTGCGAGTGGTAACGCATCAGTGAAAACGACAGCTGCATTCCACCTCAATAAATAGACTGCTAATTGAAATAAAGCAAAATGACATAGCACAAAAATGCAATTATTTCTGAAAAGAAACTATGAATTGAACTCACGAGTGTCTCCTTTACACGCGACTTCATATCTTTACCATCGCTTTAACTTCTCCAGCAAAATGACATTGCTCATATCCAACAGCGCATGCGTCAAAGCATTATCACTCTCGGACATGCGTGAACGATGACGTGTAAAGAGAATGTGTATCGAAATCACATATATATGTATGTATATATATATATATATATATATATATATATAAGAAGTTATTATAAAAAAATGCAATCTATATTCTAACACGCAAGATCTGTGACACTGAATATGTTGGCGGAACTGTTTATTTTAGAAGTGAATGAATAACCACAAGAGCGACATCCGCAGCAAAATCAACGCGAAACCCGCCAACCACTACAACTCGACTGTTCATTCAGTTGAGTCCCTCGATATGCTACCGATTCATTATAACATGGGGTTGACCGATATAGAATGCACACGCAAGGAACGACACTGGATACTTAAATTGAAAACTCATGGAGAGTTCGGCCTAAATGAAAAGTGTAACCGTCCTAATGCAAGCTTATTGAAACTACAGTCCGGCATCATTTTTTCATACGTACGCATTTGTGTGTGATAATATTTATACAGGTAAATATTACGTAAGTCTTTACATGTATTATTGGCATTCTTCTTCTTCTTCTTCTTCTTCTTCTAATTATTATTATTATTATACTTAATATTGTTATTAATATTATTATTATTATTTGAACTCTTGTTCCATTATCCCATTATACCATGCTCTTGACATACTTCCTTAGTATCTCCATGCATAACTTTACCGCGATATAATTTATTTTGCACATTTTGATCATCGAATTGATTTTTCGCCCCGCATGGTATCAGCCCTTTGTTCCCAGACTGGAATTAGGTCAAAACACTTTTGTCCTCTGTGTGGTATGCACGATATACATTTCTTTGAATTTATTTACATTACTTCGTCGGGCTGATGGCAGCATAACATAGATATGTAGTTTACCCGTTTTAGATTTTTTTTTTCTTCCAATTTTGTCTTCTTTCTTTCTTTCTTCCCTTGTTCATCTTTTGTTTCTTTATTTCCCCGCCATTGAAGCATGCGGTAGTCAAGCATTCTTCTTTGCTTTTTTGTATAGTGTTTGTTCTGTGGATGTAAATGGTTTCGTCACCTGACGAAGAGCTTGTTTAGCTCGAAACGTTGGGGTAACTGTTTTGCATTTGTCCCGTTATCAATTGTTTTTACCATTATGTGTATATATCCGCGATATGTACGCATTAAAACATCAAACATCTGAGAAAAGTAACTACGAATTTATGTTCCGACTTTATTTAGCTCAATCACACGAAATGACATTTTGGGCTGGAAACGTTTGCTTGAAAAGACAACTTGCAACCAGAGTTCATTTTGAGCCTTACCTTTGTACCAATTACACAAAGACATTGATGTTGAAAACATTAAAGTCTGTCAGCATGAAAATCTAGTTGCTCTTAATTTAAGCAACAATTAATCATTAATGAAGAAAATCAATGAAAGTTAGCTAAATTTTTGCGGCGTTCTTTACTCATCATGATCACCAAAATGGCTGTTAGAATTATCGTTATCTTTATCTTTCTTGTTGTTCTTCTTGTTGTTTTTCTTATTCTTCTTCTTCTTCTTCTTCTTCTTCTTATTATTATTATTATTATTAGTATTATTATTATTCAAGACCCTAATTTTGGCACATAGCAGGTCCGAATTACTGGAATGGCGAAATGCAGTCACCAGTCAACCAGTCGGGGTCACTAACAAAACATATATAATCTGTTTCCTGCACATTGACTTGCCATAAAGATGAAACCAGACGGAATTCAGCGACGAATCTAAAACTTTCAAAGCATGAGTGTAATGTTCAGTTCGAATTATATTTTGTTCACGTCGTTGTTTTCAGCGCGCAAGTTGAAAAATTGTGGACTCTGTTATCATTTTTTATGTATGCATCGATCACACTGGTTGTCCACACCGAAATACAGTTAATAACAGATAGTATAACCCAGTCTAATAAAAGCATAAATATGCTCATTTTATGTGAATTGTTGCGTTTGCTTGTGTCAGCACTACAATCCAATGCACGTTAGGGTAGGCTAAACTTAGTAAGCAACCAGCCAGGGATGCTCCTGCTGATTATACATTTACAGAGTGTTACGACTAGGGGTAATGTAACAAAATAAAAGACTCAAACAAGCTTTCAAGATTTAAAATACAAATATTTAATTTCCTAAAATATTAAAATATTTCAACAAACAATCAAAGTGAAATAATTAAAAATAACTTACAGTATAGAATATCCTTAAAAGTCCTAAATTGTTCTAAAGTTCAATGATCCTGAAGTTGATCCAAATTATTACCAATGAAGAGTATTCCGAATGAAACCTCAAAGGTGCTGGAGTGTGAACAAGAATCAGTTATATCCAAATAGTATTATCAGACAAGTTCTAGAAATGTTTCTGATAATTTCAACGGAGCAGAATAATACTTAAATTTGAAGTGGCAGAACTAAATCCAGAATGTATTGTATAATAATCTCTGAAGCAGAATAACACACAAAATGAACCAATCTCGTGTATGACCTCTCAAGCTGACGAACTATGACAGAAGATTGACGAATGCTGTGATTACATATATTTTATCGTTTCTGTACTGCGTCATTGAAATACAAATAAAACCCATTTCTTAATTCCGTCTTAAATCAACATCTCTGTATTTACGAACTTATTCTACTTCTAGTCAACATACAATTAATCATTCTCTGTAATTGCGAAATCAGGTCAGATCAAGTTCACAACTCACGCGCTGCATCACGTGACATGACTAATACTTCAAACAACACTATTGATTTTTTTCCCAGGGCCAATGTATTGGGTCGGATTGAAATTACCGTATATGTGCACTCTGCAAAACGACACCTATTAGATAATTATACAGAGGTCATAAACTAATAAAACTATACCATTATTTAAAAGAAATGATATATAATTCCGTAACACAGAGTAGCACCTTTGAGGTAATACCTGTAAAAAGTAATTATAACTTATGCATACTCTTTGTTATTAAAATACTTAAGATGCAACTTCAAAAGTAGGAAAAAGGGTTTAGTATCATTACTACACATACAGTGTGTAGAAAAATGTACCATGGTGTCAAACATGTATATTTAATCCTTTAAATGCATTGTCGTATTGTGTATTTTGAAGTCGTTGCAGTGTGATTTCTCCATTTTATGTCGATCGGTGACTGACTGGAGCCATTACACATTCCGTAGCTGTGTAAAGTGTGACAACAGTAGAGCCCTGCATAATACTACTACTAATAATAACAATACTAATATTAATAATAATAATATTAATACTAATACTACTACTACTACTATTATTATTAATGGTGACACTGACAGGAATGAGGAAAATGGTGATACTTATAACATGATAATGAATGCAAAATATAAACATTTTAAACAAATCCAAAGTTCTTGTATTCACTTTAACGAGCGAATATTGCAGGTATTCCAGTTTTTCATTGTCAGCTCATACTGAAATTGGATATCTGTAACACATGATATAGTAATTGTTTCGCTGTCTTTACTTATAACATAGAGACATACTTACAATTTGTTCAATACAATTATACTCGTTCAGGGTAGATCATTTCCTCTTTTGCTCTTCTTTCTTTCCTTTCATTTATTTAAATCCGTCACATTTTTTGTTTCTATGTTTTACTTTAAAACAAATAAAAGCATATCGGTAATGGCGGTAGGAGGCGCCGATTGCCCAACAACATATATCTACCCTAGTAGCAATAGTGGTAGTCAGGGGAGAAGTAGTACTAGTAGTATAAGGAAGAGGGTGAGGAGGAGCTGGAGGTAAACAAGAATGTATTGAGCTTAATGGCATGTCAGCACAATACTGGCTATATAGGTCAGATTCAGAAGAAAAAAAGCAAAAAAACAAGAAGATGCAGAAGTAGTAGTAGCATTAGTTGTATGAGGAGCTGGATAACGTGGAGGATGAGTGAATGATTTCTTAATACAAATACCACTTTGTGACTGTAGTTCAAGGTGTTAAAATGATGAAAATATGTCAAGTAATTCATGTAATCAATACATGGAGAAAAAGTAATGTGGGTGTGGTTACTGAATCGTGCATATATCTGAATGTTTATAGAGATTGTTTTCCCTCTAATATTTATACAAACAAAGTAACTATATAGCAAACAAATGGCTATGTGAATAATCATTTGTATAATAATAATAATAATAATAATAATAATAATAATAATAATAATAATAATGATAATAATAACCAGCAGAACAACAGCAATAATAATAATAATAATAATAATAATAAAAATAACCAGAGCAGTTGCATATGCTCGTACTTGTAAATTTACATGCTTTATATTGCATATTACAAAATAACCTATCGAATAACTCCATACCCCACTTTACTCACCCCCTACTTCGAGACAGTGACCAAGACGTCATAATGCAAAATCCATCAAACCTATGATCCATTTTCTTGCTATGGCTGTATTTGTAAAGTTTGGTCACATCATATATTTAAATGAAATTCCTCTTGCAGATTGGTATGCCAAGAGCAACATACGACAACGCTTAGTAAAGTTATATGCAGCTCTTTACGAGACATGGCAACCGACATATATTCAGACAAATGGACCGACAGAAAGAGGGCATACAATATGTCCCACTATAGCATGGGATGGTGACAATGATGATGATGATGATGATGATAATAATAATAATAATAATAATAATAATAATAATAATAATAATAATAATAATAATGATAACAACAACAACAACAACAACAACAACAACAATAATAATAATAATAATAATAATAATAACAATAATAATAATAAACATGGTCATGGGAATAAATGATGATAAGTAGTAGTAGTAGAACTAGTATTATCAGCAGCAGTAGTAGCAGCATTATCAGCAGTAGTAGTAGCAGTGTAGATTTGATATTCATTGTTTATTTGTGAGACGTGTGGAATTGACATAATACGGGATATTGTGAATCGGATCATTATGGGCTACTATTTAATACCGGTATGTGACCTATGATAGAATTCGTGGATTTATCGTATCAACGGATTTAAAAGGTCAATCATTATAGATTTATATGGATTTTTATGACACGAAGATCAACCAAATGTAAGTTTTCAATTTATTTGCCACATATTCCACTCGATAATATACCTAATTGTATTTTACACTGGTTTGTCTTATTATTCCTAACTAGCTACCTATCTATCAATCCAGTCTCCTCCATTATATACCCGGTAGTCAACATGAAAACTTTAAAATGTTCAAGTTTAGACCTTGTCCCGCGGATAATCCGACCCGCCTTCTTCCAGGCTTTATTTTTTTTCCTAAATTATTCGGCTTCTACGCGAGTATACACGGTAATAATATGTAAATAGCAGACAGTTTAATATATCTTCCCGACGGCTATGGAATTAATTTTAGATTAATGAAACTTAAAGAAATTAAGAATGATATAGTTAAAGAGATAGAAAATTACAGAAGTGTAAGCCAATATTATAAAACATTGAAACTGGTATGACATTTTTTATGTTTCTGGTAGAATGGCTGTTGCAGCTGCTAGTTTAGGAGTTGCCCTGACACCCAAAACAATCTTTGAATTTCTAATGGAATGCAATTGATACAATACATTGTAATTTTGTTCTGATGATTGTGCATGTGTTACCTTTATCTGCTATTTTATATACATTTTACAGATTTTTTTCATCTTTACTTTGATATTTTATCTCGTTGTACTTAATTATATATTTATTTGAAAGACTTTATCTTCCTAATTTTTTTGCAATTTAATTTTACATTTTTGGAACATAATCTTTTGTTGGCACTATCTAGCCACTTTTATGATGAGGTGCAGTAAAGCATTACTACACACATACATGCATACTATTTATTTATATAGAAGTTTTCATGACGATTATATGTACTGACTAATAATAAAGGGATGAAAAATGCTTTTGATGTTTACAATAATTCGAGATGAAAAGGGTACGAGTCAGTCTACATCTCCTAGTGTTTTTGCATAAATATTTCAAGAGGACGAAGGATTTTGGGTATTTTTTTCTTGAAATCGATCATAAATCCTCCAAAAAGTGGTCAGAAAATATGTTGAGTGGGTCAAGAAATATGCTGTGATTTTTCATAAAAGTTGTGACCGCCAGTGGTCAATGATTTTTCTTAAACTTTTGACAACCGTTCCTTGGTGTTTTGGTCATTTGTGTTGTAAAATCTAACGCAAAGCAAACGTGGGTCAAAAGAGTTAGGATTTCAGTCTAAAGAAGTAGGTTTTAGTCAAAAAGTGTTTTAAGGCATTTTTATTTCTTTTCTCAAATCACGCTGACCCCTCCGCGAGTCACAACATATCAAGTGGCCCATGACATATTTGTCTATACTACTAAGCCGTGACTGCGAGACGCAATTGGTTTAGCGCAAAGATTGCTAATCAAATATTCGTTAATAATGCTTTTTTTTGTTGCAAAGTCACATTTTTATATAGGAATCGTATCACTAATTTTTAATTGAATAGGGTATTGGCCTCGTATTGGGGACAAATATGGATACCTCACGTAATATTTGGAGATCGTGTTATTGACTGTCATATCAGCCTGGAAGTAGGTTGTTTTTTTTTTGCTTTTTAAAAATTTCCCAACACTGTTATAATTTATTTCAACATTTCAATAGATTTTACCGTTGCATGTACATGATTAACATTTCTTCTTGGCAGGTTAAAATTATATTGTGCCTAAGTGGTAGGAAATGGATGATTAATGTAGCTCGTACCGGCACACGTCTTAAGTGAGATTTATATCAAGATAAGGTTCGTAAGGATATTACTCTCACTGTTTAGAAAGTTTTCCCTTGCTGAAAACAAGAAGTACGTGCGTTTTGTACCGGGTCATCTAGCCCACAAAGTTGTATTTTCTCAAACGTTAACATTGATGTCTAAAGAAAATGAATTAGTGGTCTGATCTATACTTTGCGAAGCTAAACTGAAAGGCAATGTAATCACTCATTTGTTTGCGCCTGCCCGGTACACGGACAAACTCCATACATTAGACCTGGCAGTAAACACATAACAAATACAATAACTGAAATCTCACCTCCACTAATATACGAAAGAGGTCATAGAGACAAAGAAGGGAAAAGGCAATGGTCACTGGTGAAGATCAACGCATTTTATTAGTGGACCTTCAAAAATTCAAACGTACATTGATTCATAATAAAAGGATAATTGAGGAATATGAGAAAATGTCTTCGAGATCGGATCTAATTAACTATGTCTTTCGAAAAGCTGCAATTGTGGAATTCTAATATTAGGAAACTTGAATGTCACGACGTGTATTCGGTTGTTTTATCCAAATATCAGTGAAGTATGAGATTTAGTGCTATACATATATAAATATGCATAATGTTTAATTAGGTCTTGTGCAATAAGCAATAGTTGTACTGCAAGATTAACATTTAACCGTGAATGTATTGTACCTGTTATTAGAAGACAAATGCTTGCATTTATCTACGATTGAAGCAAGTTATTCAGTCAGATTGATACTCAGTTTAAATCATATAGGATTACAGAGAATACAATAAGTTAAATTATTCCGTGCAAATAATTTTGACAACAGTTTCACTTGAATGAAGGAGTGATACAAATAAGCATTTAATTGAATTTTCGTACATCATTCTATTTTTCGTTCTTTCATTTTCAGTGATACTAATACATAAACACTTCAAGTTCTTTCGATGTCCACTCCATCCTTGCCAATATCAAAACACGTTGATTTAGGCAGTGAGAGTATCCGACAACTATTATTGTTTCCAAGAGGGTTGAAATAAAATAAACACATGCAAAATATAATATTTTATTGCAGTAATGAGTTTTAAAAAAGAAATGATCGATCTTTTTTTTGGTATCGCTAGGAATTTATGAGTAACAGAGGAGTGACTTCTGCATCGCACGTAGTTGATTATTTGTTGACTTTAAATGTGTCGTTCGGAGAAACCAAAAAATTTATGAACACTGGTACTCTACGAAACAGAGTCAAAGCGCAGTATATACGACATTACATCACTACTGCGTCAAATGTGCACAGATATAGTAAAAATACGTGCAATTGTCTGCGTATTTCAATAATAATATAGTGTTAATTACAATATAATGACATTTAAAATCATGTTAATGTTGTACATTAATATAGAGGGATAGATGTAGTAAATTCATCAATATATTTTGATATGAATTGGTATGATGTACATAAAAATACAGTTTTCCTATCTATTATCCAACTTCAAGATCCTGCAACGTTTCCGGTTTCATACATGGCTGAGTGTCACATGCTGTGGCTAAAGACTGCAAAATACATGGACTCCATTAATTTACTGTCATCTCGATTTCTCGAATTGGCCGAATTGTTGTTTCATAAATTTGAAATATCAAGAGTACAGAATAATTATAGTCATCATCATCCTCCTCATAGAATCATAATTATAATCGAATAGACTGCACATTTCAACGTTTCCTTATTTAGTAGCTGATCTAACAATTACAATTTAATTAATAACTGTAATACACAATTTCTAAGGAATGTTTCTTTGTAATTGCTTGGTGTTTAATGGAACATCAATATATGAAAGGAGATGTCGTGCAGAGCCAATTGGCATGAAATGCCTTGCTTAAAGGATGTCACATGGTTGCCTATCCTGCCTTCTATGAGCATAATTCGAACCTGCATCCTTATGATCGCTAGTTTCGGCAGGCTAACAACATTGACGCCGATGATCCTCACCTGTTATTATTGTCTTCAGACTTTGAAACACACCTTCCTTCAATGCACCACTGCAGAAAATATGTATGTATATATGTAATAGTACCAATGTAATCTAACAAGATAGATAGTTGCAGATGATATTGGTGTCGTTTTATATAGCTATCTTTCATGTAATTATATATTCTAACATACAATGTCGAATCAAGCATAGGCGCTTTCCTCTTTGTCTATGTTATAGGTTTTAATATGTATGTATATATATATATACATATATATATATATATATATATATATATATATATATATATATATATATATATATAGATATGTGTGTGTGTGTGTGTGTGCATGTGTGAGCGCATTTGTAACGAAAACAGCACCAAAATTCACCCATTGCCACGAGCCGGTTATTAAATGAATTGACAATGGCAGGAATTTCACGTGGATACTAACTGACAACATTTAAGTGGGAATTATTGTAAAACATAATGAATAGTTTTCTTATCACATATAATAATAATTTAGTATAAAAGTAACAACTTATACTTCTCATGTTATTAGAAAATACCTTCTTAACATCTGGTTAATGAGCTTGTTGTATTGTTGTAACCTTGGACACCAGGAGTAGTTCTGGAGAGAGAGAGAGAGAGAGAGAGAGAGAGAGAGAGAGAGAGAGAGAGTACCATATTTTGTCCACACTCGGTTCCCCTAGCTGCACCGAAATAATTCCCCATGCATATCCCCGTTTTTGGATCTGTACACCTCATTAGGAGACAAATATCTCCAGGAACAGTCTTTAAAAAAATATGTAAAATGACATATAGCTGGAGGTGTATGACTAACCGGTCACGCTAAGCCGAATCTTTTAATCTAGACATATGTTCCAATAATTGCGAAACTGATGAACCAGGTTTGACTCCCGATGTATGTGTCCTTTTCATTTTACAATTGTTCCACGAACGGCCCTTAACTTGGAATAGGAGAACTTGTTTCAGAGTTCTAGATATGGTGTTTGCGAATCTCACGGCAGCACTACGCTAGTAAGGTTTCTTATATATTTCATTCCTTTTTACAATGCGTGTATTACAAGTTCAATAACATCCAGACCATCATACTTGTATTAAATACTAAATAGGACAAAAAACAAGCATGACTTACTTTGCATTATCTCGAAATATCTGTATTCGAACGAAATGACTGTAATTTGTATTGCAAGTGATCCTTCCAGACTCGACCGAAAATCACGCCAAGCAGTATATGATCCGCGGATTCTGGCCACTAGCGCGGTAGAGTTCGTTCCTTCTTTTTTATTGTAATTGTCAGAGTGTTCTATAGTAGTAAATGTATATAATTCAAAAACACATCTGGACATAAACTAGCTCGGTAGCTATTAAGGTAAATGTAAAGTTCAATCTAGGAATGACACATTCGGAAAATATGTAATAACTGAATGGAGAAAAATTAAGTCAATAACTTCGTACTACCGATTTGGCAACACACCAATTATAAACTACTATGTATGAATGCTAACAATAGCTACTGTGTCAAACGTTTAATGATAGGTGCATTGTATTGATTACAACAAATACAACTGCATTCGAAATTATATGATATAACGAATGAAAAAAATAAAAAACTATTACTCCAGAAATACGAGAGCAAAATCTTGTCAAGTAGCAAATCGCTAGTAATTAGAGGGGCTTTGGTTAACTCAGCCAAACCTACATACTATAAATAGTTTACTTATCTCCTTGAATGTAAGTTTTTATGGTGGCATCATCCTAAAATCTAGGAATTTGTTTACTAACACACTGTATCAGCCAGAAGCTAGATATTGAGGGTTCAAATGTGACCTCCCTAAGCTTTGTGACTTGAGTCAAGCAATGAAAAAGCATATGAATATTAGTCCAATGTATAATAAAAAAACGACATCGTTGCAACGAAACAAGGCTTGTTTCTTTGCAACAAGGCCGTATTTAACGTTGTTGGCAACTTGATGGAAACATAAACCCGTTATACATGACATATGAGCTGAATGCAACTCTTCACCCCTATATATCTGTAATGTAATGTATTCGCATTGTCAACAAATATAACGTTTATCGTCAGCACATGGCAGAATACATTGGGTAATTTTGATCGTTTACATCTCTTGATTTTATAATCTAAGCAGTGTCATTTGTTGATAGTTGACCTCTTAATTGAATAGGTATCATTATACGATTTGCTGACTTTTTGTCTGATCATAACCTATTCGGAATAAACAAAAATTCGACCTCAGACGTACAAGCAAACTAATCAGAATTTATTAAAGTTCAATAAGTCAACACTTTTCTTGTTTACTTTGGGGATGCTGCAGATGTTGTAGTAAAATCCACACATTAATAATTTCCTTAACTCTAACACTGTAAGTTCATCATATATCGGTTTAGTGAGTTTGTTCATTGTGTTGCCATACTCGCAACGATAATGTCCTCATCTAAGTTGGCTCTATTTGCAAATGACAAACCCTTTGGTAATATTTCTTATCTTATTTCATCTGTACATATATCATATTCGTCCTTTTCCTAAGTTTGTCCATGTGTTTACCAATACAGCGTTGTTAATCAACTTGAAGTAATTCTTTTCAAATCGGTAGTTGCCTTTTGTCTCAAACTATATTTATGATTTCAGCCAATGACGCTGATTGTAAACTTCAATTGTATCTACCTAAGTTAGTTTCAAGCCTAATTGACGGTACAGCTTGAAATTTCTAAAATGAACGATACACTTGTTTTTATATTTCACGTGCACAACAACTGTTTTTCTCCGGTGCGCGGGAGTAGTAATTTCGATAGTCGTGCTAGTCTTCAGGAACTTCCAAATCAACTTGTAGAATGTGCTTTGTTTCATTATCATTCGGGAGGTTAATCAAGGGTGTTTTTTCCTGGCGATTTGATTTCGTGTTTATTTCCCCAGCATATGTGTTTCACCGGTATATAGTGTCACGTTCCATGTTATGTTGTCATGGAGGCACAGTATGAATACATTTCAGTTTATATCCTCTTACTTTCTAATCATGTTGAATGTTCCATCTTCATCTGCATATAACCCATCTGTATTAGAATCATATTTACATTTGTTTAGGATTTTGTCTGACTAGCTCCTTGACAAAGGGGCGTTATTTAAACATGTCAGCCCATCCTGACCATATAACCATTGTGCCTGTATAGATTCAATTTTTTTATCTTTATGTCATTAATTTACAAATTGTCAGCTTGACTCCGGGAAAGACCAAGTATAATATTTCGTATTCCCTCCTGTAAATTGATATGTGTTAACGTTCGTTTTAAAGTAATACATATCCTAATTTGTATTTCTTGCTTCAAGCGACATATTCTAATCTGTATACGTTTCTCTCTGCGTCGTAAACATTTACTTCTACGCTTTCTCTTTCTTCTATTTTACCTCCAATCTCATACAATATATTACATAACTGCTGAAATTTACGTTTTATTATTTCAACAATGAGTATTGTTTCTTCGATCGAATATATTCACGTGTATCTAAATAATCGTGGCTTTGAATATTGAGAGTGGATTCATCCTCATTCTCTTAGATGATTATAAGCCTTGTACTTGAAAGAACGTGAACTATTATTTTTATTTCTCATCATTGTGCAATGGTGATATTTATATGGTAAAATTAGTTTAGCACTGGCACTGAAAACTGTACTCAGTTTGCTATCTTTTTTCCATCGTTATAAGATAAGAATTATGTACAAAATGGACGAATCATAAATAAAAGACGTTTTAATTTTGTATATTATGTTTTTTCTACAACTTTAATGTATAATGTGTCTTTGACTTTGGATCGAATGAAATGTCATTTTCAGTGCCGTGTGAATACATTGTATAACCAGATATTAGTCACCTATTTCATGCGTTTATTTGATTTAAATAATATTGCATAACAAATTGGTTTTATCTTTTAAGTGAAATTAAGAAAATATTTAAATTTCTGAGTTAATATGTAACTTTTAAAGCTCCAATACATAAGGATATTACCAGCTTCTTTAATCTGTAAAAAGTCTCAAAAGTTTTAAATATAGTGTAGTGATGTTTTTTGAAATGAATGTCTATGGGAGTAGCAATCTCCTAGTTTCCTGTTTTTTTTTTGTTTTTTTTTTTATTTTTTGAGGGGGGGGGGGTATTTGTTCTGTTTTGCTTCTTCTAAAAATGAAATATTATTGTATTAGTACCCATATACCGGTGTGCTAGCGTCTTAGGTAAATGTAATGACAGATGGTCACATGTTTGAGCTATGTGGCCTAAGATTTTTTGAAATGTTGGATGGTCACATCTTGGAAACATTTTTAGTTTTGAAAATGGTATAAGGTCACATTAATGGTCCAGGTTTTTTTAAAAAATATTAAAAAACAGGTTGAAAGTAAAAATGACAGGGTTAGTGGCACAATATTCGTGTTTATGTTCTACTAACATGGTGCTGGGATACTGAAAACACTATACATATACTTTAAAATATGTTTCTACCATTCATTACTTCATAAGGTAGCTTTTAAAAAATATTAAAATATAAAAAGCACTGTATATATTTCAGTATGTAACTGTAATTCATTCCCCCTTCTTCAGGCAAGTCCTTGCGAGCAATACATGACAAAGTCAAACGTATTACATGTACCCGTTTGTATACTCAGAATGCAATGCATGACAAATTCTGATGTATTATATGTACCGGTATGTATACTCACTAATGCAAAAAATAGCACTGTCTGACGTATTAAATATACCGGTATTCATACTCAGCAAAACAAAACAAGAGGCAGGTTGACGTATTACACGTACCGGTATGTATACTCCATCATGCAAAACATGACACAGTCTGATGTAATACATGTACCGGTACTCATACTCTGTAATGCAAGATAATAGTTTAGGGCATAGTGTATTGCCTGCACTTGGGAGCAGCGGAGAGGGAGATCAAATATTCCCGTGAATTTAAAACAGGTAGATATTGTTTTCTAAAATTGAATACATACCAGCTATCAAGGAACTTGATTATATGGTCTTGTTAAAACACTCAATCTGGTTCAGTGTATACGTATTTGTGTTTCAAATTGTCTTTGGGTACTTAAAATAGAAACTGCTGGTACGGGGGACAGGGTTCATTGCAAATTTAATTTACGACATGTTGACAAAAGTGTTTCCACGTTTGTAATGTTCGCGTATATTAATATATATATATATATATATATATATATATATATATATATATATATATATATATATATATATATATATACATATATATATATTTGTCTTGGAATAAGAGCTGGCTTTACAAAATTATTAAATTACATATATCAATAGTTTTTGCTGCATGAAGCAAGATAAACTAGTCATCCGTGTATATATGTTTTTATCACTTTTTCATAACTAATCTTATTTAGGGTGTTCCATAAAAGACATTAAAACATAACATGGTACTCGGTCACTAGAAGCAGTATATCAATATTTTGACAAATTGTGCAATATCGAGACCTTCATATGAAAATTAAGTATATATTTCATACTCTCAATTTATGTCGTTTCATTTACTAAGACAATATGTTTGATGCAATGTATTACAAAATCAGACGTATTACATGTACTGGTATACAAATTTAACAATGAAAGATTAAAGCTGAAGGCATGACTTACAGATTGATGGAGATCTGTTCCAGTGAAGTTAAGCTAGTTAGCATTCCAATATGTTGAATACATAATAGCTCCTGTTGAACTATATTCTGATTTCTTTCCAAAAATCAGTTTGATTCAGTTAATCGTGTATTTCTATCAAGCATATAAGTGTATCTTTTTTATAAATAGGCAGATGACTTTATACTATTTTAAAATAATAGTAAATTACAGGTGTCATTATATTTGACTAAAGGGAATACAAGTGAAGTTAACATGTTGCCAGTGGGTGGGAGAGTGGCATGAAATTTTTTCTTTTTGCATGAGTTCTCTTTAGCAAACGGATCCTTTCTCCCCCTAAATAATGAACGTTTACTCAACTGAAAGCTGTTATTTAACGACTAGCCTCTTCCCCATCTGTTCATTTTTGTATTTTGGCTTCCATTCAGTATTAATTTTGTACCATGTACCTTGTCCATACGTCTTTATGATAAATTATGATAAATTACTTGTCGTTGAAAGAAACAAAAATATAAGCTACTCATATAGAGGTCGGAAGTTGAAAGATCAAGACTTGAGAAGAAAAAGGCCACATATGCCAACACGAAGGGACATATTATGGAACACACAATAGAGTAATAACGTACAGTTTATTCTGTGTACTCTTGTTTTGTAATCTTGCGATCTACTAAATTGAGTCTTTACTCATTCCTAGGACGTTATATTATAATGCATGTATTTATGATTCAGGTGTTTTCTCCTTTGGATTGCAACTAATTTGATCAATACAAAAGACGAGTAGAAAATAAAGGAAGGAAAACAAAGTGGAAAGGCCACTTTCTTGAGGCTTATACTAATACTATTAATAATAATAATAATAATAATAATAATAATAATAATAATAACTAGTAAGAATAAGATGGATCTATATTAAGCAGGTGATGATAATTCCCTATTCCAAACAGTCCAGACAACTAATACTAATTGCAGGGCAATTATATTTCATGAATGTAGCACAAATGTAATAAAAAAATGAAGAAAAGCGAGAGTGTTATTAACGAGTACATGTCTCACCACTACATAGCTCCGATTAGTCTTCAATAGCCATTGTAAGCACTATCACACAAAACATATATTCAGACTAAAGTGACATTGACAATGAAATGCGGTCCCGATTTTTAACAAAAGGAGCACAATTGTTACAAAGAAAGTAAGCAAAGCGAGAGTGTTATTAACGATTACATGCTGGCCCCGATTTTTAACAGAAGTATATTTTTTTGGCAGTTCCTTATCTTTGTATTTGAACTTTTAGTCTTATTATAATTTAAAGTTTAACTTTTTATTTACACAATATAGTCAGTATTGTGCTGTCATACCGCGAAACCACCTAACCTACCCACCTAATCACCCACCCTTCAATCTATCTACCTACCTACTGTGACAGGGAATGAAAGACATAACACATTAAAAATAGCATTATTGTGTACTATATCAATGTAGAGGTACTATCATGAGTTGTTCTTAAAATATGCATGGGATACTAGTATTATGTTGGACCCTAGAAGCTTGATTTTATTGGATGAAGGTCATAGGCCTTGTGTCACCTTGTAGTGACAGCCAGCAGTACATACATTCATTTCATGAATCAATAATTAACCAGCCCATGAGATGGGCGACATCCTGATGATTGGAAAAAAGTATTATCCTGCCCTTCTAGAAAGATAAGGGCAGCAAGTGGGACTGTATTAATTACACTGGTCTACAGCCAAAATGCTTGCGCAATAAATGCTGTCAAACTTTACTAATTCTGGGTCACTGAGAACGAAAATGATATCTAAAATTGTTGATTGGTTCTAGTTTTAAAGATATGATAGTGGGTCCGTATATACGACCCTTGACTTGAGAATGGCGGGCGATAAGTGAGTTATAAAGGGGAGGGATCTCAATTTAAACCAGAAATGACTAAAATATATCTTTGACTGGATCTATGAATAAATCTATAACTGGGTATATATATATATATATATATATATATATATATATATATATATATATATATATATATATATATATATATATATATATATATATATAACTATGGCTAAGCGGTTACTGACCTCCTGTCACAAACATTATCTCAAGGCAAAAATCAGCGTATCAAACTTTCATATGCAGTTTCAGAGTGTCAGACAGGCTGAATACAAGGCCGCTGTAAAATGTACACTTGTACAATTACGCCTCACAGCTAGCTCTGCGTAGCACATACATCTATGACTAGTAACACCTGGACAATTTTGACTATAAATATCACTTCATCTTGAGTAGTCCGTCTTCCTCCCGATATTTATATATATATATATATATATATATATATATATATATATATATATATATATATATATATATATATATATATATATATATATATATATATATATACACACACATGCACACACACACACACATAAAAAGTTCATACCTCACATATGACAGATTTTGGCCCCTTAATGGCATGACACTGTTCGTTAGGAGTGTACACCTCTCCTGGCTGGTTCACCACATAGTCCTTGTATTCATTCTCGTTGTAGTAAATACCCCTTGTGGTCACGCACTGTCTGAAAATACGAACATAAAGTTAGTAAACTGGATATTATATGACCAATCGGACCACATACGGACAACGGTAATTAACGTGAGGCCTCCAGTTTCAAATGAGACTTTATATGACAATAGGGATTTAACATTAGCCCATAGCAATAACATGATGGGCCGTTATACGGACAATATTAATATTACCCCATATGATTAACATTATGGAACTGTATAGGGACAAAGGACCCTGTCATGTTAAATTGACCATAGGTTTAACATCAGTGGACGGTATACGAACAAAGGAAAATTTAATGTGAAAAGCAATACTCGCTAACACCATCATCACTTACTGACCAACACTTACACATACCAATCAATACACCGTCCATATGACTAGCACCTATACATACTGGCCATCACCCACACAGACTGACACAAAGGTTGGTTGTAAAAAAGGATAATAACATAGACATCGAACCCTTTATAAGCAAATTAATCCCCCTACAACCTCTATAACGTTCCTACCATCCCCTTTTGAACAAAACTACCATCAAAATTTTCTACATGTTTAGCTCCTTTAATCATAGAAGTGAGGTGAAAGGAGGGAAAAGGGTGGGACTATTAACACATCCTACAGACAAGCATGCAAATCATCCGTACAAAGTGCAAGAGTGTTCACCGTATTAAATATACAATTATTCAATCACTATATTATCACGCATGAAAATGGAAGAGTGGATTTATGGTTTAGCTGTTCAGGAGATAATATAGACAAAGAAAAATCAACAAAGACATACAAACACACATATTTGGGGCAATAAGTGCTGTTTGGGTGTTTACAAAAGCTGTCAAACACGGGTAATATCGCTTCACTGTTCTTTTTTGTTAGCTTCTCGTTACTGCAGGTCTATAGACCAACACTCTTTTGAGGCACCCTTATATGTTATTGTGCACTCTTCTTTACCACTCTGCAGTGTCTGTTTTCTTGGTGATGGCCCACGATGACTTCACATATATGAGGGAGTATGGATGAAACAGGATGCTGAAAATGACAGATGACTCCACATTGGTTCACATCTTGATTTGTCTTGAAAACAGATGACACAGAGACTAACGCACCTCTATATCTAGTGCAGGACCGGATCGAATCTGATTTCGAGGTTCCACTAATCAAAATGCATGTAACATATTTCAGTCAGGGAATGATCTATATCACCCGATCAGAATACAGTGGATGCTTGACTTAATCTTCGATATATATATATATATATATATATATATATATATATATATATATATTTACGATTAACAAGTGTGGAACAGGGTTAGTACAGTAGACATGGCTGAAACGAAAACGTTTTGCTACTGTGCGTCTGCAGTGGATACTTCTTGACAGGACGACTCCCGCTGATGTAGCTATTATTATTTCAGAGAATGACTTGGATTAGGATTTGGCTATTTGCGATTTTTTATCAAACATTCTTGCCGGCACCACCTCTACATTTTCCTCCTTCTTCATCACTGTCTTTATATAATGATTTTAAAAGAAGGAAGATTTAGAGACATTTTTACAACGTCAAAAATGAGAAGAACAGTCTTTGGTGCAAACACAACAATGAAATGGAGAAGGTAACAAGAGGAAATGAAAAAGAGGAAGAGGGAACATAAAGCAGATAGTGAAAGTAAAACCATCAGTTCGTTAGAGGACATTTTGGTGGAGCTTAGAAACCTGAGAAGAATGTATGAAATATCTGTGGCAAATTCCAAGAGAAATATACCTTCACAGACCGAGCATTCTAAACCTTCCTTGACTACATCGACTACCATCGAGGCACTAGCAGGGGGAGCAATCGCTACGACAACAGCAGTTGGAATTGCACGTGTTTAAGGTTCAATACACTTTTTGCTGATGTTGACAAGTTCATGATATGTTTTTCAAACCCAAAGACCCTTTTCAGACCACCTAGGTCTCTCAGAAAGGAAATCTTGCTTTAAGATTGCCAAAGCAACCGAAAATAAATCTTACCACATAAAATAAGTGTGTGTGTCAATATCTTATGAATACTAAAACAAACTCAATGATTGAATACATGTACGTTTTGGTATCCTCTCATGAATTAGAATCACAACGAAATTTCAGACACATCACGAAATCCCATGTTCTCTTCTTATTGTCTTGCTTTCAATTTCTTCAACGGAATTACTTGTGCATTTGTTGCTGAATACCCTGCTTGAGCGTTTTCACTGGAATTGGTTCTTATGGTTGTCTTACCTTGGATTTCTTCATTGCAATGGGTTCTTCTGTTTATACTTTCTTCAGTTTCTTCGGACACTTTGAAGACCAATGTTATTTTTCTTGACAATGATAACGCGTATCTTTAATTTTGTTTCTGGGCCTTGATTATCCCGTTTTTGTGGTTCATTTTCTTTGTCGTTGTGGACATTCTGCAGCCATATGACATTTATATTGAAAGACATAACAGGTGTTTTCACTTTTATCTCAAGAGGAGTTGCTTCAGTCTCTGAGTAAGCCTTGTCGGAAGTGAATTTTTGAAACACTTATTGTAAATCTCGGACTAGAAGTGTCCTCCTTTGTAGCTCTTTCATCTTCACAGTCTAAAACTAAATTAGTGTATTATCTTCTGTAGAGGGACTACACACACACAGACACACACATGCATATATATATATATATATATATATATATATATATATATATATATATATATATATATAGTTTGTGTGTGTGCATCCTAGTAAAAAAAAACACAAATAAACAATCAATCATATGTCGTCATTAAACGCTCACATTCTTCCAAGGAGAAGCAATGACGACATTCTGTGTCGCCTCATACCATGAGAGAAGACGTTTTGAGAGATATTCACTCTAGCGATTTGAAGAGCACAATGATAGATCCGTACCAAACACCATCCACCTCCTTCCAAAGGCCGAGAGAGTCAAGATCGACCAGACAAATATCGTTTGGTGGTCTCGTAAGATTATTTTCGCATTCAATATCCCAACAAGGTGACATAAAGAAAGTTTAGAACAAGCGCTTACAATCAAATTTGAAGAGTTCAAGTCTCAAGATCAGGCACAGAAAGCAGCTACATGTATTACCGAGTTATTCGGGTCTATGTTAAAACAGTTGAAATGTCATTGCCAATCTGAAGATCAAGATCGTTTGCGAAGGTCGATGAATCATAACCGTTTCAAATTTTTGGATTGAATTTACTACATCTGCGGAATTAATATCTTCTTAAATGTTGGACAAAGGTCAACATGTGCATCAAGCTAACAATGAATTTGACATGACCGATGGGAAATCTATCCTTCATATGGCACACGTTTCATCTTTTTCGGGCTACGTAATACGTAAAGTTGTATGTGTGGATCAATTACCGTCCACCAAACGAAGTATTGACAAGATTAATAACCACCAATGTCAGATGTGTTTAGCCCGCGCGATCGTGGTTGTTTGAGATCATGCCAATAGAACAGAATGGCAAAGATTATGGGCGAATATATCCAATTGGACATAGTCAAGCAACTGAGAGAAGCACAACTCCTTTTTGGAACACGCATTTCCTGAAATGCAGACAATTTAAGAAGTATTAGCCTTTCGAAATACGTTGAACGTGTACCCTCGAGTCATTTGTGGAGATCTTCTGTTTCGAGACGGGAAATGCATTCACGTCTATCATCACCAAAATCATTTTGATGCCATTACCTTTATCCCATGATTTATCAGATAAGGATGTTACTGAGACAAATGTAACTAAGTATTTAACAATTGAGAGCAATATATTTATTGTGGAGAGAGATATTGTGACTGTTTAGGGTCGATACTTTGTGTTCCTGAAGAACAAAATTATTAAAATTTTCTACCTGCAGACAAACATTCGTGAGTCCATTATGTTACGAGCGACATCGCATGAAGGAATTATGATAGTAGAAAATTGCTTGTGATTTATTGACATTGTGTTGAACCTGTGGACAGCATATTCGTACCAATTCCGAAGATGTAAGCGTTTGTTCAGGAGAGAAAAATTGGCACATATGTGGTCAATTCGTCGAGTCGGATCACTAGTGTTACATTGAGCGATATGGCAATGAACCCTATCGATTATTTAATCTCCGGAACAAGAAAAAGAAACGAGACCATCGTGTTCACTTTATCTTTCGAGACTTTAATTATTCTCAGCTTAATGTGATTAACATTCTTATTTGTTTTCTTTATTTTCTTGTTTTTGCGTGGCTCATTGCGCTTGCTTCCACTGTATTCAGGAACGTTTATTTCATCACTCTCAAAATTGTAACATGATTCCATGTGTACGAGAACATATATTTCCTGAATTTCATACTCTTTCTGATTTCCCTTAGTGAGTTTTGGACCCCACGGACGGCACCATGGACAAAGACGAGGTGGATTGTTATTTCAACTGTCATCTATGTTCTACAGTCCTAGCTCACCATTTCTCGGAATACGATGAACACTTCCTTTTGAACAATTCTTCATTTTTCCTCACTTTTCAATACTGAAAAAATCAAAGTCCATGGTGACTTTTTAAAACTTTTTTGTTGAAAATACCGACATTTATTTCTCGAGTACAGAAATATCGATCCCTTGACGGGAGCTTCAACCATTGCCAAAGATTAGTGTACCGAATGGAGTTATGCACTAAAACAAAAACAAGCCATCGTACCTCCTGAGACGTATGAATTCGTCAGCAGTCGATATTCAGTCAAAACTTTGCGTTAATATGCGTTGGTTCCATTACTTGTGCCAAACTAAAGTCAGGTGGATACAAAATGCTAGAAACGGTGAAGAGATGAATATTAGATCTTATTCAGTCGATGGTTGAGATTTAGAAAATTCGCTTTTTCACGGATGTTTATTGCATGAATGTCCCACCTGCTACTCTCACCGAGATCCAAAAGATCCCTTGATAGGGTTTACTATAGAAGAGTTATACGACGAAGCTTGCCAACGACGTCAGAGTATGGAAAGTCAAAGATACTACGTGGTTGAAATGTGGGAACACGACTACAATCGACGTTTCAAAACAGATCCAGAATTTCAACACATTGTCGAAGAGTACGATGTTGTGGATATCGAATATTTGAATCAAAGCGACTACTTGTTTGTAGGACGGGCCAATACCATTTTCTTGTTGTACGAAGCGGACCAGTCTCAAGAATAAAAAAATCCAATATATCGATAAGTGTTCCTTGTACCCTTGTGTGTAGATATGCTCCGTTACATATTGGTCATTCTGACATTTTTAAAAATGTATTGACGTCGAACACATTCGCCAGCACGAAGTTCAGATCAAATTTAAAGTCCTTCCACTGAGGAACTTGCACCAGCCCGTATTGCCTCATCATTGTCACGAAAAGCCGATGTTTCCTTTATGTAGTATGTATACTAACACGTGTAATCAACACAAACATTGTCGTTACTATGACCAAAAGCGATCCATAATAGGAACATGGCTCAGTGTCGAATTATTTCATGCCCTCGATCGTGGATACCGATTGTCAAAAGCTTACAAAATTTGTCACTTTCCGATCACATAACAAAAAGAGCACGATGACGACTAGAAACTAGATATTTTTAGTTCCGTCTACGTCAACGAGTTTCTTAAAACGAAACAAGAAGGCAGCGGATATTCCTCCTTGTGTCGCAATCCAGAAGAAAATACCAATTCAACCAATGGTACAAATTCCTTGAAGGCATCAACTTAAAACACGTAAAGAACGAAAAACCAATGCTCTGCGTTGAGCCTATCGAAACTAATGGAAAACTCATCGCACGCATGGAATTCATTCGTGCAGATTTGATGTTGGTTACTTACTAATATATGAGTTTAAGTGTATACAATGATTGCATTCAATATAGTTTCTTCTCGTGCTCTCCTACTTTGTCTCCCTAAGCGACTGTAGTCACTTTTAAACATTTGACATTTGTCTCCCTCACTCTTTGTCTCGCCCATACAACGTAGCCAATATCAAATTTTGTATTGGGTTTAGAATTATGATATAATATTATGTATTAGTGCTAGCCATAATTCTCTGTAAAGTAACTCGCACTAATAAGCAAATGTGAGCTAGTCAGTGGTATGATTCACCGACCAACTTCCACCTATGTATGGAGACTAATAACAATAATATGGTATTTAAAAGGTATAAAAACATCCCCCCCCCACACACACACAAATAAAAAATGTTGTTCGTTGCTTTGGAATATTAAGAAAAAAATTTATTTGGCACGCTCTCACATTTTCTGTATGTCGATATTTTCCTTGACTTTCTAAGAATGATTTTTTCTTCTTGGTCCGCGTGATTTCTCCTGACCTGTATGATATTATTTCTTTGTACTCCCCATTGGGATGTTTTCCAATATGTCCGCGCTTAAAAACGTGTAAAGCGGTGCGTTCACCAGTTTTTCCTTCTATTGTTGACTAGGCAAAACAGACTCAATATTGCCAAGTAGAAAAGTAAAGTGTTGACATGCGCTTGTTACAGACGCTAGGAAACATCCTGGACCGGGTGGATGAAATTGAGTGATATCCAAACAGACATCCCTTCATGAGGGAGATGGTCGCCTTTAGAACTCGAAGGAACTCATCAGAGAGCTGCTAGAAGAGAAGGATGTGCATAGGCGCAGGTGAAACTAGCAACTTCAACGTAACCTCCCTCTGCCCTGTTCATGCGTGATAATATAGCGAGTAATATCATATTTGTATATATGTTAGCACGCCTATTCTTTCTTGCGCGATTAGCATGTTTGTGCTCGGCCTGGGAATTATTGACACACAAAAAAAATAATAACACGAAGTGACCTAACACAACAACGGCCCAAATCTCTCAGGAACAGAGATACTACTTTACCATTGTCAGAATATGTGCATTTATATGTTTGTGTGTTTGTCCTTTAGTATGGCTTGTCTTTAGCAACTTAAACGTAAGCCCCCTCTGCCCTTTTCATGCGTGATAATATAGCGAGTAATAGGATATGTGTGTATATGTGAGCACTCCTATTTTTTCATGCGCGATTAGAATGTGTATGCATACGTGTAAATATTGTAACTTTTTTCTCTCCTTTCTCCTTACTTTTATGGTTGTAAATGGTATGAGAGAGGTAGGGGACAAATTATGTTTTCTTATAAGGGGATTTTAGAAAGTTATAGGGGTTATAGTGGTGTTAGGGGGATTGTATCCTCCTTTTTTAACATCCTACCCTTTGTCTTGGTCAATGTGGGTGTTTGTAAGTGGGTATATTTGCTGGTCAGTAAGACGGTGTATTTGTTTGTAGGAGTTGGTCAGTAGGTGTTCGTGTTAGTCAGTAGTTATGTGTGTTGGTCAGAACTTTCTACATTGCCGTTCCACATGTCCATATAAGGTCCCATAATGTTAAACATATGGACAATGTTCACATAATATTTTCCCTTGTCAGTATACAGTCCATATTGCTAATCCTATTGGCAAATATTAATAGTGTCAGTATAACGGCCTATCATGTATGCCCATGGGCTAATGTAAAATTTCATATTAAAAATGGAGGGGTTACTTGATAAACTTACTTACCTACCTTCCTATATACCTACCTATATAACTATTAACATACTTACAAATGTTTGCATGTTTTCGCACAGACAGAACGCCAGACTCGCATATACATATCTAATACAACGTTTGCATATACACATATACATATATCCCTGTAAATAAATCTTTCTCATGGGGCAAATTTGTCTTTATATTCATTATTTAGACATTACTTATTAATTGCAGAGGTTTGAAACCAATCGGTATTCTCAAAGTGGGTGCGTAAAATTGTGTTCATCCTAAACGACTACTGCCGAAGTCAGTTACCCGTATTAGAACTAAGCCTGAGACTAATGCAAGTTTATAATGTTATATGTCTCGATATACATTGTACATACTTGTCTTTTAGTGTCTCCTTGAACGCTTCCACTGAGCAGTTAGAGAAAAGCCAGGGGTTTCTTGAGTATGGCCAGCCTGGGTTGAAGTATGGCATCGAGGGAGTCATTATAAATAAATCCTCAGCCTTACATGATGTGTCATTTGTATCGCCATCGTGACGTGCTCCAAGACTGAAAGTAACAAGCAGGCAAGACGCATGACTACAAACCAGATACAGTGCAGCTTAACTGTTACTAAGATATGGGCATTCTGCAAGAAAAAATATGATACTCCTTTCTGACAGTATTAGTATAACAATGCAAACATTCTTTATTTTCAAGCAACATACAAGTATCGTTTACATTCAATAGGTAAGTGGCTATTAGAACACCTGAATGTATACAGCGTTATGTGGTCATTAGTGGGTACTATTTATAAGCAATTCTTCAATATTTTCAGTTTTATTTGTCAACAGTATATGTATTAAATGTAGCCTACAGCCGTATGCCATAAGTCATTTTTCGGAAGAAACAAAAAGAAGATGGTAATGGCCAGCTGAGAGTCTAATCATCCTGCAAGATGAAAATGTTCATATAATAACATGTGTGTTCCTACATGTGTAGGGTCGGTCACGCGGTCTCCCAGGAGCTTCAATAGGTTTCATATGTGACTTATACTATACAGCATATACAATTTAAAGTCTTTGTGACCTAAACATCTTTCAACCAATTGTAGTCGACATTTCACAACCCATTTCATAGTTTTCAGATAATAACATTATCTGTCCTTATGAAAATAACAAAGAGAACAAGTGGGCTGCAAAGTTTCCTCAAATCCGAGAGTTCAATTGATTATCTAACTTTATGTATTTTTACATCGATCGAATACTAGGTACTTTCGACTGACCAATTGACACAATCATTTGGTGGTTGAGATATAGGAAACCAGAAACCCGGCAGAAACCACCGCCCTTGTATTGGCGGCCACTGACATGTGCTCATGTGGAAATCAGGAATCCAACACGGGGCACCGGAAGTGATAAGCGAGTGAACGTAAATGCGGGAGACAAATAGGGCGACAGGACTTGACTTACCTGTGTCCAAGTTCGTGTGTTGCTGCCAACACCGTCGAAACATAATCAACTGCTTCGATCACTATAGATCTGGCAGCAAGCTCACATACCCCCCCTGTAAAGCTAGCACCTGAAAGGAAAAAGAAGAAAACTATGTATTATATTACATTCTTACATACTAACGTGCATCATTTACCAGATACTCTTATCTGGACTGGTAAAATATATTTATTACAAAAACTCGCTAATCATTGCTCAATGTATAAGAAATTTGTATTGATCTCAATAATATGGTATTCAACATAAATTTCACTCAATACATTGCAAAAGCAAAACATATACACGCGTGACATGCAAAGCCAATATCACAGTAATTGAGTCGACATAAGCAGGTATATCAGTATACATATAGTGACTATATCTAATGCCAATTGTAACATTTGTTAGCCCGAGTGTGTGTGACTATATAACTGGATTTAAGAACAAGATAAGCGTACGTGATTCGTTACGTAACAGTTTATCACGATACCCCTAGATACTGCTAACATGTGTATTTTACATACGAAAAAAAATATGTCCAAATTAAATCCATACTTCCTAACAACTATCAAAACTTCGAGTCATATATATATTACGTGGAGTTCAATTAGGATTAACGAATAAAAGCATACGTAAAAAGTGGAACCTCTCTGACCCCTTTGTTAACTCTAAAATGTGGTCTCTGAAATAATGTGGTCGTTCAATGCAGGTTTTTAACATATTAAGTATCAACTACACAATCAAATTTCCTGGTGCATTTAATGGGATGTCTCTTGGGGTATTACTTTATGTCTTTATGTAAAAATCTAGAGATAAAAACCGTTACAAATATTGATAATTATGACATCTAAATGGTACTTTGTGGAGAAGGACAATTGTATTTGTTAAAGAGCGTATACTTCGAAAACATAACAGATACAATCAGTAGAAGACTGTTTGATTCGAGTGACATGAAAATTACCCTTTCAACTTTTAACATCTAAAAAGATTAACTACGAAATAATTTGGAGACGACTTGAGTGGTCAACCGGTTTACATGAATACTGACTCCTATATAAGAAATTTGTCACTGACATGTATTAGGCATATTAATAATATACATGACAAATGAGTTGCTATGGCACTGACAGAGAGCAAGAGAGAGAGAGAGAGATAGATAGAAAATAAACAATAGTACACTTACCGCCAGCACCAGTATCATTCAGGGAACTCATATGCAATGTGTAGCTAAAATATAAATAGTCGTTAAATGTGCTTGTACAATATGCTTTTAGATAGACTAGCAAATTATTTAATCATCGTGTATAGGCTAAACATGGCATTCATAGCGAGATAATAGCTACATTTATTAAAGAAACCCAAAATTTAATAGTTTCCATTATAAAAGGAAGTCTAGAAAAAGCCTAGCATAAATTGAACATAAACTAATAATAAACATATCAAAAGGAGGAAGTAGAAAAACATGTATCTTATTATTACGCATTTGCGACATAGTACAAAAAAGTATATAATAGGAAAATACATATTTATTTACGTGTATGTGTTTCTTATGTTCCTAGCTTCCCAGCGTGTTAAAAATTTAATTTATTCTTATATCTCAATTGCACTTGTCGAGTTTAACTGACTTGATGCACAGGGTGAGTGTATAGCAGGGATAACAATCAAAGTTCAATTAGGTAACAGTTATGTAAGTATAAATAGTTGCTTCTTATCCCGAACCCAGTCAGATCCAATACAATCTAAATAGGATCTTCAGCCAATTATTAGTTTTAAAAAATCTAAATCTTTCGTGGAACTTAACCAACTTAGTTATTCTTGCCGTATGTGGTCTCAGATAGCAATTATTACTTCTGTGTCAGTACCCACGAATGTAATTCCTATCTATTTCTAAGGAATTTGTTTTCTCTTTTTTGTATTGATTTAAAAGAAATGGATTATTCTTTAGAACATGAAGATCATAGTGTGATTAACAACGTATATTGTAGCTACAGTGCATAGTGAGTAATCATGCATTGATGCTTTCCTGGAAGTGAAGTCTGTGACCCCAACATGTTACTATGTTTACAGTTCAGCCTCTGGATACATGGAAAGTTCAGTACTAAAAAGCAAACGTTGAGAATGTATAGGAAAATAATTGTGAATTGAGCACTTGTGAACGAAAAGTTTTTTTATTCTATGTTTAAGAAATGTTGCTAATGAATCAATCTTTCTAACACAAATATCCAGTTTAGAAATCACTCACAAAGTTTTTTCACGCCATCTTGCGCTAGATAAGAGTGATGAGCATTTTATTGTAATAGTTACATCACTGAAGACAACCCTAACGTTGCGAATACATTGGCAACACATGGACTACGTTCAAATTAAGCGCGGAATAAGTTCCGAACACATTATGAAATGTATCTCAAAGGTACCTTTTGCAACCATTCTCCTATATGCGTATTAGCATGGTGAAACTATTTCGCCCACGGAACACTACAGTAACACTGTTCTCCAAAATAAATCATTTTTTTATAAATGAGTTGTCGTTTTCACAAATACTAAAATCCAGTGTTCTTACAAAAGGCAGGTAAAATGAGCATTAATTCGACCAAGAACAAAGAACAAAGAACACAGAAAAACAAAACGAAAACATTATATCATTAGATCAAACCGTATTTATGAAAGAGGTTATTACATTTTCAGAGACACGAATGACTGTAGTGTTCCGTGAGGAGAAATGTTCTACAAAGTATTATTCTTTATTGAGAAAATTGGGAAATTGCATATTTCCTGATATTTTATCAACGTGTTTCAAACGCATTCCGCGCGTAATTGGGGCATATATCCTCAACGTTACGGTTATACCCGGTGTACATACACTTACCCCATAAAGAGCATTAGGACGTCTGAGAGTAGTACATCGTTCTCGTTGGTGTCCAAGTCCCATAATGCGAGATCCTCAAGATAGCTTGTTGCCTCAATATATTGTGTCCCGTTATATATCATCACATTAGAAGACGTGTGCGGAAAATCAGTTTCCGTCTATATGCAAAAAACGGGAAAATATTTAAAACGAGGTAGTGTTCGTTTCGATTTATGTCCTAATTTAGTATTAAAATGCACACGAGGCTAGTCATAGAGGTGAAGAGGAAAAAAATGCATATTTGTTTCATGTATTTTCCCAGGACATAGGTAGCTGTATATCAGGGAGCATCATAGAGGCTAATTTATAAAAGATGATCGGATGTATAATGATTAGTGCAAATATGAATACAACAAAAACATGTAATGTAAGGGTGGAAAAAAACCAGAAAGAAATTGACATTAAACGGAGAAAGAGAGAGAGACTGTTGGACAAGTAAGCTGTACTACATTACGTTTACATGCCAATAATTAGTCACAAATGAATCTTTGAGTATATAAATTATATTTTGAACATAAACATCTATAACATATGCAAAGAGGTATGCATTCATCTCATTATCTCCCTCTCTCTCTCTCTCTCTCTGTATCTCTCTCTTGCTATATATATACGCATTAGCCTATGATGGGGCTGATAATCAATCCATTAAAATATATTCTAAAGTATATGGTTCAATGAAGCCCAAATCGTTTAATCTTCCATGTTTTAAGGCAATGTTTATTGTTTTACAATATTGCAGTTTATGATGTATGATTCTAAATAAGATGTGAATAATATAATATCTAATATATAATCTGGTTTTCCGAATCTGATTCAGTAAAACCAAAAATTACATTTTGCAGCTTAACTCGATAATGTGTGACAAATCCTTAATATTTGTAGACATTACCAAAATATAAGAGATAGTATCTCCGGATAGATGTTGCACAAATGACTCGTATTATCATTCAATATTCCAGTTTTATACCAGTTTTAGTGAAGTAAGTATTAGTAAGTATTATCCTACGTACATTTAGTCAAGTAGGTATTAACGAGTAATATTTTATGTAATAATGTATACTGAAACCACAACATATTAGTATCTGTAGTAATTTCCTGGTTGTGAGGAAAACACATTTGATAAGAAAAATATGCTAGAATAATGTAATACCGCCATTAATCAATAGTGTGGGTGTCCCTGACATATTTTAGTATAAGTGCAAGATGCAATGAGATCGAAGGACTATAACATGCGGTTTAAATCTAACAATACAAATTTTCTTAGTTCCACTATTCTCTCATAAGGGTCAGAATTATTTGGGAATATTCATTCAAAATATTTTTTATTTTGCTTGTAAATTTTGTCTGATAATTCATGTCCGATACGCACAAAAATGTATACCAAAACTGTAAAGAGTCTCTATTCCCAGTATAGATTAGAATCTCCACACACATTTGCCTGCTGTTTTATGCTCCCAAACTAAACTAAACTTTTGTTTAATCTAGATTAACGTAAAGGCACACGAAAGTTGAGCTTATAACTTGTATACATGCACTGTGCTGCTTAAAGAATTTTCTGAATCGTATATAACTATTGGGGTGTCACCAGCATATTGTAAAATGAGAAAGTCTTTGTCATTTACTTGTTACCCCTGCTGCTATTATGTGTGATCATTATTGTTAATATCTCAGCACACAGTATAAGGAAGTAAGGGGACAGCAAATTCCTTGTCTACGTCCAGTTTGAATATTAAACCATGAATACTTGTACATTCACCACAAAACAAGATGCAATACATTTTGATCATTATCCAATACAGTACATTATCTTTTTTGTTGAGCAACCCAAATTGTACAATTGCTCAAAACTTTAGAAATAAATGTTTTTGTTTACTTATTTAAATGATTTTCCAAAATCAAATAAGAATAGCAAACCATGGTATTTTACATTTCTCTGCATAAGTCATTCTAAAATAAACCAGGCTATTGCTTTACCTATAAGTAAACCAGATATGAAGCCAGTTTTGTCTTTAAAAAAGTGTTGCATAATTGATGTTATCCGCAATCTAAAATGTATTGTGACATAAACTATATCTTATCTAGTAATAGCATTCAATTTAACTGGCGCCATTGTTCCCACTTCTCTTTTGAATAATGGAAAATGCTTACTTTTATAGGTGGCTGAAAATGTGGGCAGGAGAACTTAGATTTTATTCAATTAAACTGTTGTGATAGATTCATATGGATAATAAAGAACAAGTTATTGCATTTTTAAACTTTGCAATCCGATCTTTGCCATTTAAACATGAACGCCATTCTGATCTCCGTTGTAGGGATGGAAATATTATGTCTGATATTCTGGTATTGACGCAGGAATACGTGGGAACTATTTGGGAAATATCAATTATAATGAACTATGTACAGTTATTTATAGCTCGAGCAAATTATCATATTTTCCGTTGCAGAAGAAAGGGATTCTGGTATGCTATAGACTCGTTTGTCACTTATATTAAAACTAAAACCTTACGGTCTCTTCACCTTCTTAAAGTTGCTAGAATCACCTCTGCCCGTTTTGACTGTAAATCAGAATGTTACATCTCTTGTAATAGCGGATTCAGATTAAATCAAAAGTTCACGGACAAAACATGCACTCTATCATAAGCACTCAAGGATGTGCAGGATTCCCCAGTTCATAAAAGGTCTCACCTCGAAAAATATAAACTCAGAAAGGAAGACGTTGATTGATATACTAGGATCTTCTATTTCTTTGTAGAGCAGGTTTACCTATAGCAAAATAAAATACAAGTATTTCACAGTGTTTATAATTTACGATATCAAAATGAAAATGTATAAAACATTGCTTTCTAAAATTCTTCTAAGGTAATTTTCAAGTATAACACGCATAATTGTCTACGTTTGGCATAAAAAAGAATGTTACATTTTGTAAAGAGAGATGAAACTACTCTAAACCGGACACTATTAATATCAAAAGTTTGGCCCTTTCATAGTGGTTTCCAATATATGAACGTGTGCTTAGTAACATAACTACCCTTTTGGGACAATTTGTTTTCCCAAGTCATACAGCGTGACCTGTTTAATGAGGTGGCCGGTATCTGTTTCCAGAGGGTCCGGCTTAGGAAAATTTCATATAATTACACCTAGAAAAATATAATAAAGTCAGTCAAATGCGATTCATGCAAGTAACTTGAAAAGTATCCCTGTTTAGACAACCAAAAAGAGATTTTGTATGTCCTGCTGTATTACCTGTTGTTCCAAACCAACTATTCATTTCGTGTTTTAAAAAAAATATGTGGTATGTAAAGTAAAGGAATGTTAATGTGATCAGTAGTTAAGAATGAATTACTTACACCGTTCATAATGTGTGAGTAAGCTTCTGTTATCTTTCTTTTCACTAGAGCCCTTCTTGCTAGGGGATTTAAGGGGTGTACCATCGATGAATATCTGCAAGTAGAGATGAAATATAGATTGTATCTATGTGTGCGTACGTTTGTGCATGTGCATGGTTTTGTGTGTGACAAAAGAAAAGTACAATATACACGTTAAATGATAAATGATCACAGCCTCTGAAAAGAAAGAATAGTAGTAACTGTACTTGCATAGTAAATGATTGTATGCCTTTTGACTTCGTCTTTTTTGCGACATTCATGACTTTTGCTATGCGATTCGGACTCGCGGGAATAAAACGCGCGAAAATACAGGAGTTTCATTATCACAATCGGTTCATCATTAATTATTTCTTCCAATCGCATTGCGAATTCACAAATAAAATCGCACTTGAAATTTGCCGAAATGTGATAGGCCAGAAATGCTCTATTCGCGTATAAAAAGAGACGCGAACATTAGACCATCGTAAATACCTGGACGATGAACTCATTTGTGACTAATTCTCAAGTCAATTTTGCCCTTTTTTCAGTTTAGCTCATAACTGGATAAACATGTCAACAGACGTTGTTTTTGCACCACTGGCAGGGTTAGATAGATGTATAGAGAGATAATTAACTGTGAGTTGTTTGTGGTAAATAGGCAGGTAGGTATATATATATATATATATATATATATATATATATATATATACAGGGATGTATATGTGTAGGTTGATAGATATATGTAAGTATATATTTGTTTACGCTAAGAATTTCGATTGATAGATAGATGGATAGATATTTATGTTTTCATGCAGAAAGAACACTTACAAGTCCCATATTCCTGAGTCTATCAGTACGGCGACGTTGACATTGTAGACTTGCTTTTGCTGGCGATATTTATCTGTGTATATAATTTGCAATGAGAAAACATATTCATGTTATATATTCTCAGTCTGTAATAATAAATATAAATCTGTATAATTTTTGTATTCTTAATGTATTTACATTCATGTTATTGTGTTCACAATAGTTTCCATGTAAAATGTTATATTCTTCCATACTAAGGTATATTCTCAAAAAGCATGGAATGCTTAAGAACAATAAATTCATATCATATAATATAACTGAATTTATTACTATCATCCTGAGTTATTTTACCATCTTCAAATGTGACATTATTTTACCGTTTTTATACGTGATATTATTGTACCATCTCTGTTGTTTCTTTCACTTGAACTGTTCTCACCTGTTTCCCCTCTGTTATGTAAAGCTGCTACATTTCGGGATGATAATTTAAGGTCTGAAGGATGAGACTGGTTTTGTTTGAATTTTCCTTGGAAACGTCGGAAAAGAGTTTTAAGTTCTTGTTCTCCTTTTTTCTCATCGACGTATGATGCATCTGCAGGGTGAAATGTTCTTTATCAAATAAAAGGACCGTGAGGTAAGTTTAATTTTATTTTCCTGCATTTTCAAGTTATATAGTCTCAGCATTAAATACTAAATATAAATCTGTATCTTATTTATATTTTAATGTATAATACATTCATGTAATTGTGTTCACAATATTTTCCATGTAAAATGCTATACTCTTCAATACTAAGGTATATTCTCAAAAAGCATGTAATGCTTATGAACATTAAAGGCGTGTGCTATAATATAACTGAATGTATCATTATCATCCTGAGTCATCCTATCAGCTTCATATGCGATATTATCTTACCATTTTTATACATTGTAATATTGGACCATCTACATTGTTTTTTTCACTATAATTGTTCTCACCTGTTGCCGCTGTGTTATGCAAAGATGCTACATTTCTGGATGATAACGTAGGGTCTGAACGAGGAGAATGGTTTTGTTTGAGTTGTCCTTGGAAACGTCGGAGAAGAGCTCTAAGTTCTTGTTCTCCTTTTTTCTCATCAACATTTAGTGCATCTGCAGTGTGAGATATTATTATCAAATAAAAAGACCGTGAGGTAGGTTTAATTTTATTATTCTGCATTTTCATCGACCTACAAACAACTGTAATTGATACAACGATCTATATACGTCGTGCTTAGTCTGCGTATTACTTTAATTATGTTCAGGAAAGAAATTATACATTCGTGACTTTTTGCAGTAAAACAAAAATGTACAAATAATGCAGATTCTATGTTCCAGATAATAAGATACTGCAAACCTTTCTTTTCGACTGAATTTCCTCTTTGGATATGTGCTTGGTCCTGTAGAACATATCGTTTGCCAAGACGACCTGGAACTTCCAACAAGTGTCTTGATGTGACATCATTATCCGCTGGTCGAAGATCGTAACTCCGGTCTCCTACTCGCATGTGTCCGTTCTAGAACATACATGTATTTGTATATAATCAGTGCTTAACAGTTGACGTTTCATGGTCTAATGAAAACAATTATGGGCATCATCCAGATTACCATGGTAATCTAATCAACGTCCAATATATAACCGGATTTTGAGTCACGTGGAATATAATCTGGTAATGTATCTGGTGTAATCGTTTAAATTATAAAGCAGACATTGGTTGCGTCATAGCCTAATTATAAAGGTTATTATAGATTACAATCCAAGAATTAGGTTTATTCTTTTCATAACCGCTAATTAATGAATTATGAATTTTTTTTTTAAAGTTTGATAACCACGCTTCTTAATCTTTTTTCGATAAATATATGCATATCAATGTATGCTACTAATTCTAATTCAGCTTTTGTTATTTAAAAAATGCATTCTAAGACATACCTAGGCTACGAAAATAATGGACTGGATCTGAACCATAATGGTTGATGACCATATTTATAAAATGTTCAGCTATTAACAAGACATCTGTTTTTAAATATAGATCATGATAATCGCCCACATTCTTTATTTATCATGTTTCCTAAACTTTTTTGTGCATGGGTAATTCTACTGATATTCAAGATTTACTTAAGTTGGAAAAAGTCATAAAAAATGTGGCCGCTGATTATCCTTCAGACTTTAGATTGAACTGGTAATCATTATTTGGAAATGCTGCCTGCTGAAATTGGTAAAATATTTAATGTAGAAAAATGTTATATATATATATATATATATATATATATATATATATATATATATATTTATATTACTGATATGCATGCATTATCAGTAGCCATGAAAAAAACTAATCAGCTTTCATAAATAACAAATATACTGCAATCAATAAATGCACATGTTAATTACACTCCAGAAGAGTTGCATGATTTCCTTAAAAAAAAAAGAAATAGCTCATCATTAATTTATATAATTTGAGTTATCGATTTGTAACTGTGAAAATTCCTTGTGCTTTTAAAATAGATCCAAAAATATCATATAGTAATATTGGACAAATGTGAACAGTTTTATTGAATATGGTCATTTGTCAGCTGAAGAAGTATTGTTAAAGACTGTGTCTTATTTTAAACGGGAAAAGTTTCAAAATAAGATAAATGGTGAAGATAGCAACGCAGAGTGATCAGATAGTTCTTTTTGTCATAAAAACAAAAACAATATTTGACAATGTTGGTGGTAATTTTTGTTTGAATTGTTGTAGTCAATATGGATATAAACATGTACACGAATATGATGATTACCAAAAAACAACATGATATCACCATAATAAAGGTAGAAAACGATATGTGGTATATACAAAATGTGTTAGATCACTATGAAATTCAAATCGTCAGGAGACACAAAATGTGAACAAATATATTAAAGATGCCGCAGATTTATTTAAGATAAGGACAACCTAAGAAACTATTTGATTACTTTTTGGAAACATATTTGATCTTCACAATAATATTTTTTATATTCAGATAGAAACAAAACAAAATAAGGGAAGGTGAGATGTATATCAGCGATCGACATTAATCCGAAACTGTTGCAATTCTCTTATTTGAGTTTTAAAACGTGCTGATAAAGTTTTGATATCAGTACAACATGTGGTGTGCCTCTGCAGCTTATCATTATCATAAGTAATTTCAAATTCGGCAGCTGTTTCTAACTGACCGAGCCCTTATTTGGTTAATTAAATCTTATATATTACATCTTATAACAACTAATGTTATTGTATGTTTCTTATTAGGTATATCAATCTTTTTATTGCGTTTGTAGTTGTGTGTGTGTGTGTGTGTGTGTGTGTGTGTGTGTGTGTAAACATGTAATTTGCACATGTAAAGTATTTATCCAGGAATGTATATTATATAATTATTTAATATAAATGAGTTTTACTCTACGTTTGTAACGATAACAGATCCTGACGCAGATGTATAATTTGATTATACGAAACATGCAACAAGAAATTAAGTTATAAATATTACAAAGGAGTTAGATGGATATCTACATCATGGTATTGGGTTGCAACCATAATCATCTAAAATGGTACAATATGAAAATGAACCTTAATAGGGCTGTACAGTTAGGTCAGCCTGATAATAATCAAGATGATGTCAATGCAAGGTATACACACAGTTGTATAAATACTATTGAAACAAACTAGTGAGATGTTTCTACACTTACGACAAATCATTTTGATAGTGAATTCAAAAAGTCGATGAATTGTCAAACAGGCAAGTATATGTCAAAATATCGAACTTAAATGTAGAATTACAAGGTAATTATATACCAAATAAGGGAGATATAATGTCTGGAACTTTACACATGAGCGACAATCTTATTACTACTCAAAACAATTGTGGATTATGCAAACAAGCTTTTTGTGCAGGGCAAGATGGATGAGCTGGAAACATAATTCCAGAGGATATCTATTTTTTATTTTTATTTTTTTTAAGAACCACATCACAAAAATGGTGCCCAAAATAATCATAATTCAGCAATTGGTTTTCTTGTTTTAAAATTAGGTGACATTCAATCCCGTGTGCTCGGCTGTTGTGATATAGCGCCTGATAAAGTATTTACACAACAACTATGTAACAATTACAATGTTATAAAGTATGATAATTAAAATATTCCAGTAAATATAATAACATATGATGGTTTATTAATATAACTGGTGACGATAATAGTATTAAATGTGGAGCAAAGGATGCAACTGTAGCAAACTTGTTTGGTACTATTAGTATGAACAATACATTGATAAAGAGATTGCGAGAACCATCAGAGGATTTTGATGCAGCCATCAACAAATATATTGATGCAAAAATATAGGTAATATAGATATACATGCCAAACAATTATCATTATTACCAAAACAAGGATTACCATTAAGTGGTTACCAATAATGTGGGCCTGGAAACACCTTGGGCAATGACCCACCAGGAAATAAATTAGATTACATATGTCAAAACATGATTAAGGTTGCATTTGTACACCAGTATCACAATATGATAAGGTAATGCTTGATGGATTAGATAAACATCTGGGTGCTTCAATAAGACAAAAAGCAAAAAAAAAAAAAAAGGCAAAAATAATTTCAAAAACCAAAAACAGGAAAAGCGCTGATGTGGTCAACACTAGTAGTTGAATAATTGCATAAGCCTAAAAGTGAAAGGTTCACTCAGCCCCGTGAATATCTGATACAATAGACTCAATATGGCAAATTGATTTGATTGACATACAGCAATGTAGCAAGCATACTAAAGAGTTCGAATCTGTATTAGCTGTAATTGACACATTTAGTAAATATGAGTTTACAAAACCATTTAACAAAAAAGACAATTAATACAACAAACACTTAACAAAAAACAAGCTTACATAAATACAATCATATATATATATATATATATATATATATATATATATATATATATATATATATATATAAACAAGAGAGCAAGAAAAGCTTTGGGTTGGCTTGGGAACATAATTGTATAACAAGAAATAGGTGAATGATAAAAATATTGAAATGTATTTTATATTTAATTAAGGAAAGGCTGTAGTAATTGAACGGTTTAGATAAATATTTAGACGTTTTGCCAAAAATGATAGATACATATAATAATACAAAACATTGAAGTTAAAAAATTACACCGGGTGAGGCTACTAAGCATAAAATGAGAACATTGTTTACATGAACTTATATTGTGATTATGATTTTAAATGAAAAAAGCCAAGGTATGCAATAGCTGATATGGTCAGAATATGCAAGAAAACTATTAGATATACCCAATTGTTTATGAAATGGAAGTGTTAAAAGGCGAAACAAAATGTTGGGACATTTTCTAAGCTTGAATTAAAAAAAAAATGCAATACTTTTCCGAATAGAAACAAATATTAAAACGTTATTACAGTAAAGAAAAAAAAAGCACTTCTTAAATGGAAAGGTTATGAGCCTGAATTGAACTTATGGGTACCATTTAAAGGTACATAAGATGTATATTCGTTTTACTTACATTTTTAGATGTCTGTAATACGGAAATCAGATATATTTTTTTTAGAATTACCCATGTGTATTTTAGAAGGGGTACGACAGTATAAATACCTGTGCCACACATGTAAATAAAAGTCCAAATATATAGTTTAAAAAATAGTGAATATATAATTTGACAAAATCCCCCAAGAAGTTTTTACAGAATTGCAATGAAAAAATCCCTTTGAAAATTGAAAAAAAATGTGCGAAAAACAACACCAAAAAAAAAGGCCAAAACAAAAGCCAAACAAATTTCGAATATATAGTTTAAAAAGTCCCCTTGAAATGTCCCTGAAAAGTTCAAATGATATAGTTTTAAACAATTCCAAATATACAGTGCTGCAGACTTCATAATATACGGTTTATAAACCTTCCAAATATATATTTCAACCCATTGTTCAGAGTAGAAGATCAAATGACCATAGTATTAGTTATTACCGTTAAACATGTTGAAACATGGGCACGTACCTCCATCACACTACTGCAAGAAAAATTCTTCATATATAGACATGTATATATTTTCAAACATTGCAGTCTTAAATTAAATATTTGTGATTCAGTCACAGAGCCCAGTGTGACATGTTCTGTTGGTACAATATATTTAATTGGGAAGTATTGTGTGCAAAAAATGGATATTAAATAAGATATTGGCATGTACCAGCTTCACGCACACCATAATTAGTAACATAAACTTGCATGTTTCACATGTACTTTCACATTATAAAACTTCTATCGGAATCTACCAGATGATTAATCATATACTAAAACTGGATTAGTTTAAAACAGTTTAACATACTTTGCAACAACTTTAACAATCCATAATCGGAGGGAAAAATATAACCGCTCTTAATGGTAAAAAAATCATGTCACAAACTTGATACGCAGATTATAATGATAATATAAGTAGACAGGAAATATATGAATTAGACAAATCATGATATAGAGAATGGTGGGTACGATGCAGTCCTGAACAATATAACTTTTAAAAAACGCCAGAAGAATTAATAGGTTGGATATATTTCTTTCTACAAGATAGCAACCGAACAGCTAATACAAACTAAATTACTGGATCAGCAAGGTCATGACTTATATGGATTCATAATGAGTACATTTAAGCTATATATCACAGATTCAAACATTAAATTGGAATATGTCTTTTGTGGTGATGTTACCTTTCTCTTACCTAGATATATGGTTATGAAGATTGGTAACTTTGTATGGTAGAATAACAATCTGAACAAATCGTCAATTCACTTAAATAACATTAATACTGACAATTTATTCCAGCAGCTGATACACACAGTGTAACAATTCGTGAAAATGTTGATAATGAACTAAACTTAACAAAACGTTAGTAAGAATTATATAGACAAGCAGCCTAAAAATGTCGATAGCCTTATACATACAATTTGTAAGATAACTCATGTATACAATAAAGACCACGAGATAAATAAGCAATCGTTGATATATATTGGTTATATATGTACCATTAGCTTGATTGCTTTGGTTTCTGAAAGAAGAACCTTTTTCCTAGGACGTACATACTTTTCTATACGCGATGACGTAGAGAGGTATACCTTTGGAAGTGTACTACGTTCAAACTCTTTCAGTAGTAGTCTCCACACCCTAAATAGCTATGGGAAGCATAAATCCAACTAATGTTAAAATGAGCAGCCAGGAATGAGACAATCTTTGATGCAGCAGACAATTACACATTTATGAAGTTACCAAATAATGCCATGTTTGGCTGCTATTGCTTTATCAGCTAAGCTCAGATAATATGCAATGTTTGTCAAACTTTGTTTAGTTTCATTAATTTATTTATTAGGTGAAGGATTTGGAATATGATTAGGAACAGGAGTTTGGATAATTGTCTTTACTAAGTTTGCAATTGTCGAAGCAAGTGTTGCAGTAATCATTCTTATAGCTGTTCCAATAGCTGCAATTGCTACACTTTTGACTTTGAAAAATTGTTTTAGTGTTGTTCACCTAATATCTCATGGTTCCTTCTTATACCTGCATATCTCATGAGGTATAAAGAGGAGTACACAGGCAGTAGAGAGAAGGCCTTATACGCATGTATATGGAGTAAATAACAAAGTAGTATCATCGAAACATAGATACCAATTAATACATACGTCATCTCTATTGTATCTTTGGTAAGCAAGAAATATAAACAAATTTGAGAGAGTTTTCATTCCACATAGCTTGTCAAGTATTACAAATATGTTGATGTATAGGATATTTATAATCAGTGTATGGAAACTTCCATTCGCAAACAGGTGACTTTGGGGCAGCCTTGGTCGCTTTATCTGACCTTTATTTACCCAGTATACTATGCCCCTTGGCAGCCAACACTACAACATACTTTCCCAGATTCTACGCGCACATCAAATCCTCCTATTCCAAATATTGCATGGCTTTCAATGTGGAGAGGGAATCGGAAAATTGATACATTTTGTTTTACTTTTATTTTAAGAGAGATAGTTTTTAAAGTAGTTAAGAGATTTAGTATGGCTGTACTTAGGGCAATACATTGTGAGGCTGTATCCGGTAATCAGCTTGAGATGGTGCCATGGGGTGTTACAATGGGAGCTCCAACTTTGTCTCGATCTTTCGAACTGTTTTTATACATGCATACGATAGGCGGCTCTGATTATATTGAACTTACTCTGTTCAAGGTGATGATTTGTTGAGGACTTGTTTGAATTCGCAAAGTTCAGATACTATTTTACAAAGTTCTGGTAACTAAGATGATGATTTGAGAATACAGAATTTTGCCATATTTTCAGCACTGTTTCTTACTTCTTCTAGGTGAGGACAAATTCGTGTGCCAAAAGGGAGAATCCAATGTGGTTTCTGAGTTTACAAGGTTTCATATTTGGGCTTAAGACGATATCGTGCACGGAGTTAGATGGATTAGAATATTGTTTGGTGTTGATAGTATATTCAGGAGCCAATTTCGTTCGTCTGAGATAAAGTGAAGGTTCGTTTGTTTCAATACAGGGGCTTCCTAAAGGGGAAGTTGTAAATGCATACATGAACACAGTATCTGCCCCTGGTTGTTTATCATATCAAGCATATGCAGATCCGATTTACAGGTTGATACATACCCAATCGAACTATAGTCAAGTTTAGATTTTACTAATGGCTGTATAAACGGAGCAAGACATTTCTACCTGCTCCCCAAACTGTGTTTGTCACGACACTTATTTAATCTGGTTTTGTTTCTTCTTCACTTCTTTCATTTGAGCCTAATGTATCCAATATGTGAAAGAAAAGTTAGTTTAAGGAGAAATGGTGTCAATAGTGTTCAAAGCTGCTTACTGGCTGGTATAAATGCAGCCGCTATCCTATCGTAATACAAGTATGTAAACTGTATTATAAAGGCGGTGATCTTGCTCTAATGCTCTAATAATAATAAGTTTACACGTATATCAAACCCTAGCGTAAGCTTCCTATATAGAACTAGTTCACGCAGCCTGCAAATTTATCACAAGTCGTGTATATTTGTAGATATATCCACTACCGCGACGGTATAAACGCATTCGCTATCACTGGAGTGTTGTATCCTATCTTAATACATATATGAAATGTCTTATGTAGACGGAGATCTTGCTTTAATCATAATAGGTATACTTGTTTGTCTAACTCTAGCTTCTCATATGGAACTATTTCACTCGGCTTGTGGTTTTCTCACAAATATGATAGGGTGTATATATATATATATATATATATATATATATATATATATATATATATATATATATATATATATATATATATATATATATATATATCCTCTATCACGACGGTACATTTGTGATACGTAAATGAAGTAATAGTATGCCTTGGCTTGCGTACTTCATACATTGTGCAGACTTCCTGCGTACATATAATATTCTGTTTCGCATGTCACGTCCCTAATGAAACATTATTGTCGAACTGAACTTCCACTGATGCGACAGATACAATATTGAAATAGGTGAGTGATCGCGGACGCTAGACCACTTATTTGTTTTAAAATGAGTCTTCATTGAGGTGTGTCTGTGTGTGTGTAGGGGGGTACCTTTACAACACAAACAATTCACGACTACATCATTTGATTCTACCTCCAGCGCTATCAATACCTAAACTACTAATTTCTCGAGTGTGCACGAAGTAGAATCGAAACAGTTTAATATATCATACAATCAGAGCAAACATTTTTTCCAATAAAGTACGCATCGGCTTGTAGGTGGCATATTGGCTACGTATTGCATCATACATTTCTCAACCCAATTATGTAATTGATAAACGGTTTATTGTGCAAACAAACATCAGACTATATAATTTGTCCATATCATTTGCACATGCACGATAAATGAAAAGAAATATCACGCTAAAGCAATAATTCCATAACTGACCTAGAAAAACAGATAAAATATGAACTTCGTGATCGAACAAATATCACCGTTAGATTATAAAACAAGACATAATACATGAATATATATATGCAATGTGCGCTTAACGTACAAGACGCGTGACACACTCTAGTGCACGCAAAACATGAACACATAAAAAGGAACGCAAACAAGTTTACAAAATTCATCGTATGGGTTAAATAAAAAAATTCTGACACCGTCTCTTGCCTTTTGAAATTATAAATACTGGAAAAACAAAGTAATACACAAGATTGTGAAGTAACAGATTATTATACCAAGCAAGCACTATCTGAAAACCAGAACAGTGTTTAAATATGGACAAATCCAAAGGAGTTAATGCAAATAAAACAGTAACTGTTCCACTCAGTTACAATGCAAATGTTAATGTAAACTCAATGAAATATATAGCAGATGTCTTAACAAATATTTTAAATGAACTTTCAGTCACCCGTATGATGAAAATATAAATTTATTCCGGACAATCTGAAGGAACATTTTATTGTCATGATATATGGCGGAATGTATTTACTTAGGTTCGTATCAGATACAGATGTATATGAAATAGATTTTAGCCAACATGTAATCACAACTGCAGAAGTTATCGTACACAAGTTGATAAAACGTTCAACACCAGTAATTGCCAAGTCTATAGCACATAACTAACCTGAGTAGTAACACAAAGGAATACCTAGATCTTTTAAAATGTGCTTATATAAAACCCGTTTATAAGCGCAAAGGAAAGGATGATCGCAGTAAATAAAGGCAGATTACATCTTATTCTCACAGTCTGTTAAGTCTTTGAAACAGTTTTACTGACCTTATTTACTCATACATGAATGTTAATAATATTTCCAAATCAGCCCGTCCGAGCAACGGACATTCCGTTCCTCTCAAACAGCCCTTAGAAACATCACTAACAATTAGTTAGACGCACTGACTAAATGAAATATGACAAGATTAGTTTATATTGACTTAAATATTACTGTTTGGATTTATTAAAGCACAATATTCTTCTCTCTTTATTACAACACATCCACTATACTTTTGTTCATAACTTCATAAAATGGTAAACTTCTTATGTTCAACACAGAAGGCAATATATATGTATTAGTAGGACTACATCGTCTTTTGCAGTTATTAAGCCTGGTATTTCACAATGATCATGAGTGTGGCCATTATAACTTTTAATCGTTACTAATGAAGTCTCACTTATTACTAGAACTCCATGTTTCTGTTCCATCCTTAAATGTCCTATAAACCATGTTAAAGGAAGATTTGAAGAATAATGAACTATGATATAAAAGTATTGAACTCTGATTCAAAAACAACAATACTGGTTCTAAATTGGAATAACGTTAAATTTATACTAATGACCACATTACTAAAGTTGGCTCACATCGGTGAAAAACGTCTTGATTTAGATCTAAATAATGCATCAATTGAAAATGTTTCTAATCATGTTGACAGTTTACTTTTGTATATGGCTAATATAGCACTGCTCGCCAAAATTAAGAAAAAGAATCCCTCCTCACTTCAGAATGCTATAGTGTGATGCATATTTGTAACTGCTGCAAGAGTCTTGTCTTAATATATGGGGCACTGTTCCAGACGCGTCTTGAAGTTAACTAAACAGCTAGGAAAGAAGAAGCACGTATGTAACTCGATACAGTTATTTCACCTTAAGGATGACAAATGACAAAATAAATGATTCCAGTTAAGCTGTTTTAGTATTAAAACTCTGTGCGGAACTGCATCGCAATAATTACAAGACATGTTTAGCCACAAACACTCTAGTTATGCACAACGCTCAGAAGTAGCTCTAAAGCTATTGCAACCAAAACGTACAGCTGGCTTCTTGTTTGGAACCTGTTGTCTTTTAATGTAGAAGAGTCAAATTGTCACAGTGCTTCAAACGTATATGCTTTGATTGCATGATAAAACAAAATAAGTATGTTATGAACAGATAATTGCTTTCAGTAAATGCTAGACCGTTAGCTATTGATCCACCAATAATGACTGCAGCTGGATCCGTAGCTATTATGTTATATTTATGACTTATTAGGTCGTTGTATCAATATTATTTCAGTGATTAAAGCATTCGTTTCGTCTGGATAGAATGCATGTGATACTTTTACACTATGATGTCAATCTTTAGATTGTTCTTTGTCCGTGTTCAATTAAGTTTTCATTGTATCTATGTTTCTATCTTATTTCGATTTTAACTCTAAAAATCTATTAAAATCTTTTCACTGCTCTTTATTTTCCTGATTAAAGGTACTATTCATTGAGCAAATCATATTCAACAGCACACTTTTATTACTAAACTCGTTCCAGACATATAACTTACTGATGAACAAACGATCAGCAAATCAATCCCACTTTCTCAAAGTCATTTAATACATGTCCGTCTGAGGTAACACTTTGTCACGTGTGGAGATAATCAACGTTGTTTGATTTGCCGTACTGGTCCATACTTTAGGTCGATCAAGACCTTATCTGAGAGTACATTTGCATTGACTTGACATCAATTCAATTGATCAATAACAATCTTGGCCGTGATATAGACATCAGGGGGTTGCATGAGCCAAACGCAACAAAAAACGCATTTGAGAACGAAACACATTTCCAAAAATACTTTAGACCAAAAACAAAACTTGCGGAATAAGTATAACAATTTACTGATGTTTATAAGAAACATAGGGCAAAGGGGAAAATATAAACCACACAGACCCGAGAGGGAGGGTGATGGTAAAATCGGTCCCACCATGGTGGAATCTGGTTCTTAAATAAGATACCAAAAATACCAGCCCTCACACCCACCCCCTCCCCCCATAACACATATGTTCGCATAGTCGATGACACTGACTAAAGGTCAACGAACAGGTGGGAACAAACACAAAATAGAGAACCTACGATAAACCGACAATCAATCACATAAACTAGGAAACCTGAGGGGGAGGGCAATGATAAAATCAATCCCGCTAGGGTGGGAACTGGTCCTTAAATAAGATACCAGTCCCCCCCCCCAAAAAAAAAAAACCGCACAAATGTTTGCATAGTCAAAAAGACTGTCTGAATGTCAAAGAACATGTTGGAAAAGAAACAATAAAAGAGACAACCTAATACAAACAGACAATCACTCACACAAAATAGGAAAACCTGAGGGCGATGTATGGTAAAATCAGTCCCGCTATGGTGGTAACTGGTCCGTATAAAAGATACCACCCCCACCCCCACCCCAAAAAAAGAAAGAAATAGCACAAATGTTCGTACAGTCGAAGAGACTGACTGAAAGTCATCAAACTAGTGGACAAATACAATAGACAACCTACTAAAAACTGAGAATCAATCACATAAACTAAGAAAACCTGAGTACTAGGCGGAGGGTAGTAAAATCAGTTCCGCATGGGTGGGAACTAGTTCTTAAAGAAAAGATCCCCCCTTCAACAACAACAACAACCATACAAAAAATAACAAAAATGTTTAATCGAAGAGACTGACTGAAAGTCATCAAACAAGTGGACAAATAAAGTAGGTAGCCTAATACAAATCAACAAACAATCATATAAACTAGGAAACCCAGAGGGGGAGGGATGGCAAAAAATCATGAAACTTAACAGTAATTATATGATCAATCAGACGTGGGTAAAAAAAGGAGACGGGGGCACAAAAGTACAGAAACAAGGGTCAGAAATGGGGATAGAACCCAAGAGCAGTACTATCAAAGATGAATACAGAGGAAGCAAGAGTACACGGGAAAAGATCAGGGCAGACATTAAACGAGATACTGGAAAGAATAAGAAGGCGGGCCAACGAAGAAGGGGGCGCAAAAGGCCACATGTAAAAGAAGAAAGTAAAAGAAGCAAGAAGAAGAACACCAAGCAAGTGGAAAGGAAAGAGCCTTTCGTAGGGCTAAAAGGAAAAAAAATTGCCACCCCATCCAAACCCAAATAAAAACCTAAAGCCCTAGCCCCGGCATAGCTAGAAGTATTACATACACCTAGCAAAATCCACAATAACAAAAAATAACTAACTCCAAATCCACCAACCAACATACCTAGAAAGTATTACCTACATCTAGCAAAAAGACCCCCAACTGACATAACTAGAAAGTATAACATACATCTAGCAACCCCCACCGCACCCGACATAGCTAGAAAGTATCGCTTACATCTAGCAAAACTCCCCACCCACCCCACATAGCTAGAAAGTATCACATACATGTCGCAAAACTCCCCACCCCACCAGACATACCTAGAAAATATCACATACATCTAGCAATGGCGTACACAATAAAAAATATAGCATGCATATGCAAATACAACAATACGACAATATATAAAACAAACACACACACAAATGTATATATATATATATATATATATATATATATATATATATATATACATGCATATATATATAACACAAAACTCATTATTGCATAAGGCTTTAGTGTTTGATCCAAGAAAGCGCTCTTCAGGTGAAAACTGTATGGCACTGAAAAACAAGCCCGATTGGCATGCTGATAAAATAAAACTAACGGCGTCACAAAATCCAGATTAAGATCACCAAAATCACGCGGCTACTTAAAGCCAACCTCTTTGGTACTGTTTCGAAACACAAACAAGTACGCACAGTACACAAAAAGAAACAAACTACCTAATAGGAAAATTCACAACTCAGGATAATTCGATTCGCGAATGTGACTACCGCATTTTTCGGCGATAGGATGGGAACCGCCTACGAAAATAGACAACTGGGCATACATTTGACATATTTCAACAAAGTAACCGCTGGAAGACGGCAGGAGACAGACGAATAGCTTTAAGGATGCTAGTGAAGCGCCGGACCCGGGGTTTTGTGGATGTGGATTTCGTGGGATTCGCTCACTCCGCCATTGGCGGATGGCCGATTGTCGGCCTTTTGGGCGCCCTACTTCCTGCAGCTTGCTTCGGTGTCATAAATATTCTGCAGTTAGTCACACAAATTAATTATTGCGCAAAAGCGCACATCTTAAAGCAGTCGCACATGCAAGTTGACGATAAGCGACTTTAATCCAAATCAGCAATGCGTCTGAAACAAACGGTGGCACGATGCCATTTTCCCTTTGTGTTATTGATTTGAGTGAAGAAAATACATAATTTTGTTTGGCTTCAAAAACCTGCTAACTGAAACAGATTACATACATGACGTATATACCTCTGGCGTATACATAATATTAAACTAATGTGCAGGAAAAGGGTACATTGCTGTACTTGTTAATTATTTTTAATCTGAAGTCCATCTCAGGTTGTTGCGTACGTCTCCGTAGAAGAAAATGTATTTCCATTTGATAACAAGAGTTTGTTTAGAGTCTAGAAAAGCAATGAAATATCTGCGTCTTTCAGTGGAACTAAATGTGTTAATTTATCAACATTATAGAGTGTTTTTTTGGCAACTAACATTTAGTACATAATTTCGTCTTCTTGTTTTTATAATAAATATACTGAGCTTTTATTTTATATTGTTTGCACATTCACATGTAAGTTTGTTTTGATTTATATCTTATCTGTTCATATCCTCCAATGTATTACAAGCTCACTCTCATGTCTGCTACGCAATTGTTACATGTCTGCTACGCAATTGTTACATGTCTGCTACGCAATTGTTACATGTCTGCTTTTATGTAGTTTTTTTGTTGTTACACCTAGATGTTAAATGTTTGTTACTACTAGATGTTAAATAAAAGTTCTGTTACAACTGAATATTAAATAATCTACATATCTACCCGGTATGAAATGCGTACTCTATTTTACTTCATCCCGATGGTGTACAAATTATTTCCATGTAAACTAATTGTGGTTAATTTTGTGACAATTCTTGCGACTAAACGTTTCAAAAAGGTATTCAAGTGTATATTGTAAGAAATATGGTAGTATGGCAATTAAAGTTTATATGGTAAACAATATCCCAGAAAAAAGGAAAAAGAAAATGCATAGCAGAATGAGTATTTGCGTGAATCGCTGAATACAATTTGAAAGAAGTTTTAATTTCTTAACAATTGAGTCAAAATATATTTGATTTTCATTGCCAATTATATTTATAACACTGTGTATGTTGACAGCTATTTGAAATTAAATCTTTTCCGTGCTTGTCTGTGTAACGGATATTGAAATTTTTCTATAGCCAGTCTTTCAATTCAGGATTTTGTTTGTGTTCAGTTTATGTGTTCGCACAATTTATTGATATTAGTGTAAGCACGGAAATTTCACGATCGTAGTGCAGACGTCATAAATACCGTTCGTTTTCAGTAATTCCAACGAGGTAAAACATCCAGAGAGTATCTTACGCTATAAAAGATATATTGTGGTGTTATAAACAAACCAACGTGACATTAATCCACAACCCTAACTTTTGTTTTCAAAAATACAATTTAAAATGTTTCTTTGGTCCTTTCTAGCGTACGATTGATCTTAAATTCATTTAGATTTTGCCATTCCTATGGATGAATCTAAAGCGTTACGCTATGTTCTGAGTCACCATTTGCTAGTTTTGAATAATTCACTATAGATCTCCATAAATGCTAACTTTATATAAAATTGATGTAGATTAACGTCAAAGCCATAGATAAACCACTGTAAAGTTACCCGCTCATCACTTATAATAAACACAGACTATAGCACGATACTAAACTGTATCTGAGTGCATATAATGTAAAAAAAATGCTGCCGATCCCACTAACTCTCTCTCTCTCTCTCTCTCTCTCTCTATCTATCTATCTGCATGTATGTATATATATATATATATATATATATATATATATATATATATATATATATATGTATATAGAAATATACACACATATGTGTAACATGAGTGAGTTGGCTTCCTGTCGCTGTTAATAAATGCAGCGTCCCTTCATAGCATTTTCATGTGTAACATGAGTGAGTCATAGCATTCGCTGTCACTGGAGGTTTTTATTATATCTAAATCCAAGTTAACACTATGTACATTGTATTATACAGCCGATGATCTTTCTCTAATCAAAATAGTATCATACGATTCTCGAGACTTTAGCTTCAGATTTGTATGTGGGACCCATCTAATTTTGAACCAAAATGTAACTATTTCATGAGGCTTGTGGTCTCGCAAGCTGAACGGAATCAAATATGAAACCCCATTATCGATGCTAAAGACGTTATATATAAATGAACCGACATTATGTCTCTCACATGATGCCGAGCTGCCCTAAAACCTACTGTCTATATCACTATAATAATCTTTGTCCGACTACATAAAGGTCAAGTAGGCATTACCTATATGCCTAACGTTCTACACAGCGATTACTCGCATACAGCTTTTTTGGGCTTCATAAACAATGAAGGAATTAGGTATATGTAGGTCTAAGTTGACCGCCAACAAACCTGAGCTAAAATACTGTGTGCATCGACGATGCACAACCTTTTCTTTGGTAAGGCTAAGCATTACCAAGAATGACTCAGTATCACTTCTGATGCCAAACGATTGGATAACTATTCTGTGTGACTAAATGTTATCAACATAAATGCTTGCATAATCAAATAAATAATCACCGTTATATTGTGCATTTAGAAATGAAGACAGGAATATCAATAAATCAGACACCTGGGATGTAACAATACTTTGATAATATTTAAGAGCATCAAGAAACTTCAAGTGAGTGCCAAGAATGAATCTTATTCAGAAATGTTACTTGTTTTTCTTGGAAACTTCTGATGGCAACTTTGATCTCCGAAAGTGAGGGCTTTAATTCGAAAGCCGGTCTATCTTAAATGAAGCAGCACAACATTAGCGAGTTTGCTAGTTGGATAAAGCTCCGTTATCTCTCTTGGTTGACATAACACTACTTAGTTTTGTCCGACATCGTCTTAGCAGATATTCGACATAAAAACTTACGTTTCGAGCATACTTAAATAGAATATCGATCAGTTTTATCAATATAACTTATTCCTGTTATGTGTTTCACCGATCCGTTGTCTTACATAATTTTCGAGACTCTGCTGCCAGTATTTTATATTTATTTTTATTTAACCAGTCCGCACAAGGAAGAGATTATGATTTTTAATTCTGGCCGCAGGTGCTGCATGTGGTCTGTACATTTTAATATCATAATATACTTACAATGACTCTGTCACAATATTCATTTGATCTTTTGACACATTTGACTGTCATGAATGCCCCATTCGCCTGATCCTGGTAGTATGCCACATCCTATTCAAATAGATACGCGTACATTTAGATTGGCAGGTAGGAAGGCGTGTAAGTAGATATTGAAACCTGTATATATTTAAATAAGTAGGTAGGAATATAAGTATGTAAGAAAGAAAATAATAACACAATTAATTACTTTACATAATCAACATGATGTTTGACCGAAGATATTTGCACACAAATAAAACAAATAAAGAACGAATAACATGAGCACGGCTGTACAGTTTTAGTTGTAACAAAGTATTTTTAAAGAAAACTCAAAAGGCGGAAAGTAGATAGAACAAAGGAATAAAATTGACGATGGAAGGAAGTAAGCCAGGAGTAAAACGTTTGTGGCATATATTGGATTCTTGACAACTGTTCAATTATATTATCTTATCCCGGATATAGAATTTTGATGAACTGACGATTACTTAAAACTAGTAGAAGCTATGTTCTCAGATAGTAATATAAAACTGAGTTGGTACTAATAATAACCTAAATCAATAAAATAAGTTAGATGCATGTCTTTACATTTTATTTATTTATTAATTTATGTTTAGCAAAGAATGAAAACTTAGATCATGGATTTGAGAAGCGTATCAATGGCAGGAAAATTTGATTTTGGTAACTTGGAAATTTCTTGTTATCTTTAAACGCGAAATTGCTTGCTTGGATTATTATTGACATTGGAGTTTGAGTATTCACAGCCGGCGAATCCAATAGGTTCATGTGGATTTCCTATTTTCCGTGCTTTAGATTGTGCTATGAGCGATTCCCAGCAGGATTATATAACTGAAAGTGTGACCGGGGTAACATAATTGTTCCTCCACTTGTCTTCTTTCCATTGTTTTTTCTTCTACCAATCAGATCCATGGAAATTAACTTTAATATTTAATTTCTTTGTTTCTCCATCATATAGGATACTGCATATCTTGCGTATAATGAAGATGATCACATTTTCTGTGTTGCATGTTATTGTCTGGCTGTGAATGCCTATTACTTCAACCGAGACTGTACCGGAAAATATGTTTGTCTATTCAGGTGCAGGTACGTCTTCCATCTCTTGTTTCCACAAGGCTATTCTTTCCAGCTGTTGTTTGATTTGAGAGTGCTTTAACTGTGCCCTGCTTAGCATGTCTCACATTTTGTTAGGTATAAGGAATGCTTCAGCTGGTTTGTAAGGGAATATCATTTTAAGCAGGTCACACGATACGGTGGTTGGTCAGGGCTTTTGAATGATGCGACCTGCTTGAGGTTTATCTCGGTGGAACGTGAGGATGCTGGGTATTCGTTTCACGTTTTCTTTCAACTGTTTTTAGGAGGTCTATTCAATCTTTGGAATAATCCCGCTGTGTCAAACATTTGATTAGTTCTCTGCATCTCTCAACGAAATTTATTTCGTCAGAGCATATTCTCCTGATTATTGGTTCTTGACTTTATGGGATGTTTTGGGTGCAGTGCATTTGTTGGCAGCTAAATGGAAGAAGCCATTGATGTATTTCACTTGGGTTGGAATAACTATCTGTCTGTGTGCGATACTGTTAGATTTGTGCCCACAATTATATAATTGGTGCTATGAATTTTGGCAGATAATTTAATCGAATGCTTTAAATTATGGGTTTTCATTATGAATTCATCTAGATTTTCCCTACAATGTTGCCATTTCATTTCCACATCTTCAACGAAACGTACCTATTCTTAGGGTTTATAGCTTACATAAACCATGTATATAAGGCGACCATCATGGTCCCCATGGTTTCTCCGCTTATCTGGAGTAGTTCTTGCCACTGAACTCAAAATTATTGAGTATAAGGACTAACTTCAGGAGTCTGACCAGGTGACGTCTTCACGACTGTTGTTTCCCGGGCTAATTCACAGTCCCTGTATTTCCACAAGATATGTTATATTGGTACAGAGGTAGAGGGATGTCATTTCCAGTGACACAAGCATTGTGCTAGTTGGTAACGGTTCGTTGGCTTTTCTATGATGTACCCCCGCTTTGTGTATACATGCAACACACGCATATATATATATATATATATATATATATATATATATATATATATATATATATATATATATGTGTGTGTGTGTGTGTGTGTGTGTGTGTGTGTGTGTGTGTGTGTGTGTGTGTATACGGCATCTGAAACACTCGAAAAACGTATTGAAACAATCCGATTGTAGGGTGTTGAAGAAATTTGATTTCTTAAATACATGGGCTTTGGATTTATTTGACACTTTAACATTTTCTTTTACACACAGGGTTAGAATTTATGTAACACTTCCAAAACTTTACGCTTTATGAGACAATAATGAAGAAATGCATTACGTACTTGAAGGAAATTGTTTATATTCTGTTTTATTTTCTTTATCTTTTCTTCTACTGTCCGGTATATATCTGTAGGACAAATATCACTGTTAAATTTTACAGGTGCAGAGCGTGTAGACGGTGAGTATGGTACGCGGAGAGATTTAAAGTCTGCCTAAAAAACAAGCGGAACCTTATGCTGCTGATGATAATTTGACCACTTTTTCGAGTTGTCTTCACTGTAACATATTATTTTGTGTTCTGATAACGTTACTGGTGTAATGAAATAATTCAGGAATGTTTACATATACAACTTGTATTTATGTGGTATTAATTTGGATCGATACTAGCCTTAATACATCTTTTATTTCAACGCAATGGTAGCTTCAGCCTTTGTACTTATTGGCATCGCATAAATCGATAAGGATCAACATGGCAATGCGTCTAACGTTCTGTTTCTAAGTTCCTCTCTTAACTTTAATTAAGTGTTTCTTCATATCGCTTTCTCCCACATTTGCAGATATATCAAATTCTTTCCCACTAATGCTTGTGTCCTCAGTTTTCATCAGTAATCTACTAAACAAACTTGATTACTTTTAAAATTGTAGATTTTGTTGTGGAGTACTTAAAATCAAATTTACAGCACAAAATCACCATCAGTTGCTCAATTTAGTACAATGATGCTAGCTATGTTGTTCTTTGCCCAATCAGGCAAATATATATATATATATATATATATATATATATATATATATATATATATATATATATATATATATCTTTCTCTGAATTCAATATATATATATATATATATATATATATATATATATATATATATATATATATATATATTGAATTCAATATATATGCAATGTTAAATATTCAATTCTGTCAAACATCCATTTCGTACCTTCCTTGAATTCCAATTAAAATTTAGTTTGTCAAACTTAAAATAATGGTAATTGACATAATTCATGCCGCCTATTGTCACTGCGTACATATGTTTTGATCTAAGGGGAAATGCTCAGCATTTTTTGATTGTTGTATTTTTGTTTTAAATAATATTATGTCCTATACATATTTGACTATTTTGTATTGTTTTGCTCTTTTTAAATTATGATATTTGGTTTATTTGTTATTTTTTTTAATTTTTTATTTTTTAAGTTTCTAATTTGTATTTTTCTCTTTTGAAGTTTGTAAACATTTTAACTTTTAAAGTGTTAGTTTTTCGTTTATATGTGAAATTTGGAAATTTACTTATATTGTTTTCTTTTAACAATCAATGTGTTAATATGTAAATTTGTAACCTTTTTTGACAATTTTGCAAAATTCCCAACTCAGTATCAAACTTTCCTGGTTGTGGTAGTGAAAATGAGATTGACATATTGAAGGTCATACTACGTTTCCTGTTGCTGATCTTTTTACTCATTGTGATCTTTCCGCACATTTGTTGTTTACATGCTTATCTTTCATATATCCACTTTTTTTTATGACCTCCCTTACATATATGTTTGTGTTTCGAGCATGAAGTGTTATTTTCCGACTTCATGAACATAATTATTTGCACATCCGCCACATATATTTTTATATTAATGTTCATTTATGACCTCACATATGATTAATTATATCTTATTTCTTTTTTATTGGCATATTCATATCTTGTTAAGCATGCTCATTTCCTTTAAACACTATTCTTGTCTTCTTTATCTACAATGTATTGTTTATTTGAATACATATATTTTCTGTCAATTTGTTTAAGAGCATACAAGCCCTATTGTTTTAAACAAAGCTGACACAGGTAGATACTTTATTTAAACTTCTTTCTTTTGTAATTTTCTCATTGGTTTTGTTTTATTTCCATTTTAAAAAGTCTTCAAAACGTAACTTATGTGTAGGTAAAAATGAAGTTACTTACAACATCAACTGATCTCCATTTGACCATTACACTTTTATCAGGAAGAAATATCAAACGCACGATAGTATGGACCTCACTTTCTTTAACAGACTGTACTAGAACTTTTGAATACAATGGATAAGTGGTACATAAGCGCCCTATATATACTATATAAACAATTATCAGTTCATGTATCTGTAAGATGGTAGCGAGTAATACAACACTATGTTTTTATGTAATACGTTGAAAGCCTACCTTCTTTTTCAAATTTCGTGTTTTCACCAGAACGGATTGACCGCCTTTCAATTTTCGTACAAAATAGGTGTTATCATTTGGATTGATGTCACGGTTTCTCCTCAGATTTAAGGTCAGAGCATCTGTCCCGCGCCTGAGATGAAAGGTCAATTTATTAGGGAGGTCAAGGTCACTGAGGGTCCTTTTGTCGGTCTGGAATCTTGTAGTCACATCTTTTAGCCAGACCGTTTCCAAGCTTGCAGGTGCTGGTAAAACGGAGATAAGAAAATGATTGAGAAAACAATGTCAACAAACAAAAGAACGACGAAATGAACTAGATAGGTAGGGTATTCGGCAGTCAGTAGATTTATCGGTCATCTTACTAATAGTTAATACAGATTTCTAACGTAATAATAATAATAATAATAATAATAATAATCCGATATTTCCACAATCATATGTACTACAGTGATTTAATATGATTTTATTAAAACAGCAATGACAGCTAAAACAATGCCGTCACACAAAATTCATTAATTTTCCGATGAAAAGGAAGCTGCATTTAGAAATTATTTTTATCTGGTGCCATATGGCCATTACTGAGGTGCCGTTAAACGCTGATACATTCATACATACATGTACAGCTAATAACCATATAGCATACATGATAACGGACATGTGTCATCAATGTAAATGGAAAGCAGTTACAAAAGTGATGTTACAACTGTGGCGACAAACGGGATATCACCACTGTGGTGATATAAATCTTCTCCCACATATTAGTCTAATTATCTCATTATGAAATATTTCATTTAAAATATGATATCAGTTTTCGAACATCACTCAAAATGCGCGCGCCCTTTTTAGTAGTCATCTACGTAGATAACTTCATAATTTTGCTCAGAAACCATTTTCTTGCGTTACCTTGACCGTTGCCATTTTGATTCTGAAATATACAGGCTTCTTTATTACCCTAAATGCCCGACACCAGTAAAGTTTTGGTAAGGTCTGTGATTTTGGACTAACTGTATTGTGCGGAAAACTAGTTTCCTTCTTTCAATTAGTGACCTTCACCTTTGACCGTTTGACCCCTAATCAATCGCCGTCCACATGGTATGGTTGAAGCATGTCATATATAACGAATGTTTGTTGTCAATAATTAATTGTTTAGTCCCTCAATCACAGCGACTTCAACCTTTGACCTCTTGACTCGAAACTCAACAGGGTACTTCCCAACACTAGGTGTAAGCCACAAAGTATTTTTCTATAACCATAGAGAACTCCAGGTTTTCTGAGGAAAACATTTTTAAAATTTCAGTCAGAGTGACCTTAATCTTTGACCTTTTGAGCCCGAAAACGATAGGATTTCTCCATACTCCAAGTACAAGGCATCCACAAAGCTTTGTAGCTGTAGATGATGAAGAACTCCAGTTACTTTGCATATGCTTTTTCTTCTTTAAGTCACGGTCACCTTGACGTTTGACATTTGAACCCCGCAAATGACAGGTTTCTTTCCTACCTCATGTGCAAGTTGTTCATAAAGTAGAGTAACTGCACATTCTTAAGAACTCGAGTGGTTGTGCTGAAACAGTTTTCCTTCTTATCAGTCACAGTAACTTTGGCTATTGAACTTTTGAGGCTGAAATCGACAGGGTTCATCGTTAAACCCAGTGCAAGCAATCCATAACGTTTGTTAATTGCAAATGTGGACTAAATGTCAACTTGGTAATATTCGGAATCATCGGCGGAAGGGCAAGATCATAACCTAATAAGCTCCGCCTTATGGCAAATTATGAAAATGAAAGGAAATTCGTTGGTCAAATAAACTTACTGTTCCATTTGTAAACAAATCGTGAATACATTTATACTGAACGCAATAACGAAGTTAACAAGAGTCAGGTTGGAATATTTTCTTAATTGTGTAATTGTAATAAGGATAAGTCTCCTAACGAGTCATTTTATTTTTTAAACGAAAACATTTTGTAAACAAAATTACAAAATGGCTCAATCTGATCATATAAAGACATATGTACGTGTCAAAACGACATATTAATCTGAAAGTCGCACTAATTTCCAACTTTAAAAGTTCCGCTCACAACCATTTATACATCATGGATTTCGGACTTGACGATTTTGACTACCTCTAAAATTACTTACATGAGTACTTGAAGTGCTTGAGAACAAAAGTGATCCACTTTGTAAAGAAGTTTTACGTTTAACATAAATACATGTTCACACATTTTACAACAACTTTTACTTAGATCAAGTATAACCAAGACATATATAACTATGACGTGAGTAAGACATCACACCATACAAAGCAATAGGGTCAAGTAAGTGGAACTATTTTGCTGGACCCTAAACATATATATATATGTCCACTGAGATGGTCGGCTTTGGGATAATAAACAAAACTGTATCGTGAATGGCCAAATAGCAGAGACGCGTTACTTATAGGAGATGGTGCACGGTGGCGCTAACCTTATACAATTTTACTGTAGATAGTAGCATGACTTTGCCAAGTTTTAAAGCTCTTTTGCTAATATTTGTTTCCATGTTATTAATGTTGTAAAACTGCAATAACTGGCGATTCATCCAAGAGTATACCTACATTAACAAAAGGAAATAAACCTGCAATATGATAACACACATTATAAATATCGTTAACACTGGATAAATTATATACATGAGCAATAAATACTGCTAATATTGTTTTTATGCATGAAAAGTTGCATTCTAAGACTATAATTAATACATTTATTAATACAAATAATAAACATATTCGGAGCAAATATGTTCAAATGTCAAGAATAGTGATGTCAATAAAGAAAGTATGTGTGTTACTTCCATTTGTTACAATACTACTGATGCTAAAATGGCAAGTAAATACAATGTGCTCATACTACTCGATATAAAGAGTGTTAGTGCATTACGAATTATGATATAAACATTATAATTTCCCCATTAAGGTTTTAATGGCAAATCTGCTTATTATGAGAATAGGTAAAATTGTAAGATCTTAATAATTGTAATAGAATATTGCTTCTAAGGTGTTCTGGTTAGCTTATATGCGTCGTTTTTAATGTCCTGTTCCAATGCGGGTCCATTTGCGATTCTGTCATATTTTCTAATTCAATTTTGTCATGAACTCAGTTTAATTTAAACTTGGTAGTTACACAACTGTATTTATCATATGGTGAATCCATGATCGTTTGTAGGGCCAACATATTGGTGGAAATATTTACTAAGGATTACAATCTCAGTGATATGTGCATGTTTTCACGCTATGCAAGAGGATTATACCAAAATGTCTTACGGCACAATACGTCAGCAAAGTTAATGACAAAGGAAAGCTGGTTAGATCAATACATTCCTTTAATTTGTCTGATTTGCTTCAGAGATGAAAACACACACACACACACACACACACACACACACACACACACACACACACACATATATATATATATATATATATATATATATATATATATATATATATATATATATATATTCAGACATCTAAATGTAGTACAAGAAAATTTATTTAGCATTACTATGGGCGTAACAGATGGCATACAACATCGATAAACCATGGTCCAGGTCGCCTAGACATGAAGAAACTTTATTTGTGTTCCCGATTCTTCATTATTCTACAGAAGCATATGAGCCTTTTGCTGTACATCAATTTCATTAAAGCACATAATCTAATGTTAGCATGTAGATATAGAGTACACATTTTATGATAAAATGTACTGCCTCAACATTCTTTTCAAGGATAAAACGAAAGCGAAAGAAATTACTGAAATCACAAAACGTAGAGTCACACAAATAGTAACATCCAAAGACCTAAATAGTACTACATTAAATTGTTTGATAGGGGATAGTTGAATTTTCCCCAAATATGTTCAAAATCAGTAAAAATATGTTAATTCTGAAATGAAACAAAAACACAGAAAGGACATGAAGGACATGTCTAATATATATATATATATATATATATATATATATATATATATATATATATATATATATATATATATATATATATATACACACACATATATACATACAAAAACACACAATGATAAGACGTACCTGACTGAATGTATGCCAAGAGACCAACGACAAACATAAATACATCTTGTATCATTGTCATGACTTGCTGGCGTCAATGGAGATTCTGATCGGCTTATCCACTCGCATCTAGCTATTATATACGATTCGTTGGCGGGTAATCCAAAGGTCACGACTATTTTATTCCTGCCACGTTTCGATCTTCTTAATGAAACTATTGGTCGAAGCTTATGTCATATAGACAATAACAGCTATGTTCAAACATTTCAGAGTTCCCGGATTCACGTTTATTAACTATAGCAAAGTTTGTGAAAAAGGGAGCGTGGAAGACTATATGCTCGAACAAGACCCTACGTCCAACATTGGATATATTTGTTTAATAGTAAGAAACTCTATCATAACCAAATTTAAATGAATTTTTATGACTATATATGAACTCTGGATAACAATTGCCATGTTATCAAATTACTTCTGATATACATAATCTTTGCACTGAAACCTTTGAAAATCTTTTAAAAAAGACGTTTTTTTACAATGACGGTTACATCATGTGTCTTTCTTACTATGTGATAACTGTAAATATGTATAAATAATGTATACAGATTTCCAGCTAATTCATAATGCAGACACTTTCTTCAGTAACACATTTTTAGCAAAATGAATACCACTCTTGAAACAAATATATATGTAATATTAAAGGATGACTTTGAAAAAACGAACACTTTCTTTGTACCTTATAATTTACGTATGCATGTATATGTATATATGGATGTATGTATGTGTTTATGTATCCACGTATCTTTTTATGTATGCGTGTATGTATATATGTAAGTAGGTATGATTGAATGTATGTATGCATGCGTTGGTCTATATGTCAACATATCTGTCTGTCAGTATGTATCTATATACACATGTACTTGATTGAAGGCAAATATGTACTTGTATATGTATGCATGTCTGTATGTGCTGATGCATGTACACATTCGTCTTCAATGTATGTCACTCACGATGGATAAGGGTCATATTGCAATATTAATTGATCAAAATAATGTGAGGACAATATGAGTGACATTGGGAAAATTGTTCAATTGCTCTAATATATTGTTTGTATATATGTATGTATTATATAAATTAAGTTCGTTGACCCCATCGCCACTGTCGCGGACATTTATCTAGTATATCGCACAATTCTAACGCTGGTGTAAAAACAACAACAGTAATAATAATAATAATACTAATAATACTAATACTACTACTACTACTACTACTACTACTAATAATAATAATAATAATAATAATAATAATAATAATAACAACGGATCGGGATGGGGAATGTCTAATATAAATTTACCAAATAACCTGAAACACAACACAAGTACTAAAGTTCACAAAGTACAAGCACAGACACTAACGGTACAATGGAGTCCTGCAGACAAGCTTGCAATGAATGAAAGGTCATCAGTACGTGGCATTATAATTCCTTATAAGAGACTAGATATGCTTATTTCAAGACGTGTCCTTAATTAAGTAATTATTTTATAGATAACACAGTTCTAGGCCTTGAACCTTTCCGTGGCTTATTACAGATAGTAGCTTTCTTTTACAAATTCCCTTTTTTTTCGAGGACTTATTCTCTTGTTAATTATGTTTGTAAACTTATATAATGTTTTCCTGTCTATACTTTCCTTGTTCAATGTAAGGATTCAAAATAAATGTACGTGTTTTGGAACCAAAAATAGCAAAACAGCTCCTATAGCGAAAAATTACGTTCAGCTGATGTTCCATTTTTTTAAAAAAAACCGATGTAAAATAGAAATAAGCAAACATGTTCACATTGTATACAATTTCGCTTCTTCATCAGTGCACTATTCATTGATAGTCTAATTAAATCTATACAGGTCAGTTTATTGTTTACTTGCAAGTATTTAAATATTGTCCGATTGCTCAGCAGTATTCTAATGTGTGTATTATGTTCATACTGTGCCAAGAAAGATCACGAAACAATATTTGTTAAACCTATTGATGTACGTTAAGACCGACTCTCTCTGTCACTATTTCAATGGAATGGAGCTAATATTTGAATGTGACGCAAGTTTGACCGAGTGTAATCTGCATGTCTTTATATTTTATTAGAAGAATAACACGTTATTTGTATTTAAATATCAGGCTAGACGTAGGCAGCATGTGAAAAAAACAAATAGTACATAATTGGCAACAAACTGTTTTTTATATATTGAACATTAGGCGCATTTAGGGTACAAATTGAAAACGTGTATATGCAGTATTTAAGAATAAGAATTTAGAGAAGCTTATCACTCGCAGTTCACATCGATATTCCTAATTATTCAAAAAAGAAATATCTAACCATCGGTGTGTACATTACTATGAAAAATAGGTAGCACATTTATAACGAAGAACAATGAGATATTATATAGTCTTTAAGATAATACTATAATGCTTCTTTGCTTGCTGAGGCAAATATACACAGTCAGTAATATTTGTGAGTACTTGAGTATCATACAAAAGTATGGTTAATTTGCCACAGTGTAGAGACTTGCTGATGGGAAAGATCTAAATGCTCCCAGACAAAGTCTAGTCCATTAGAGCTGAAACTTAAACAATCGATCTATTGTCAAGTTTCGATCCTCATACAGTGCTGCATAACCGGAATAATAGCTTCTGGTCTGCTTCCCAATCTGTATTTGCCACGACTCATATTAAATTTAGGGCTATTCTGCATTTGCCAATCAGGGATCTAAGTAAACTAATACAATATTATAATAGAGATCAAAGGAGAGTGATGCAAGTCCCATATTGAATACGAAAGCCAATCGTCATGTCTGTTGAATAACATCACTTAAATGATGCATAACATCGATAAGTGGAGTTCATAATAATAGGTAATGGTGTATTCTAGTTCATCCACTAAGACATTACAAAACACTATCATCAGTATCAAAAATATTAGTTAAATGTGTGCTTAGTTAGTTGACCACAGTCCATTACCAATTGTATAATAATCATATTAATTCACAATTATATATATATATATATATATATATATATATATATATATATATATATATATATATATATATATATTTTGCTGGATAGCCAGGACATATTTGGTTTTGTGAACAATCCGCAACCATCACATAGTACAGACTAAATGCATTTTGGAAAGGGGTTAGTTCTGCATGGTCGAATCTTTGGTAATTCATCACAATCGTTAGATAATGTATTTCTCCCATGACAAGTCAAAGGGTGCTTTGCAAACGTTATTAAATATTAGTGTGGGTTTATAATTGAACAAATACAGTAATACGTGACTCTACTTGACAAAAATTATAATTCTGAATGAATCCATGAAAAGCACTACACGCTAAAGCAGTACTGAGTTACAAGTAATTTTGTGCGAATAACCATTTGCCTTTCTTTCAGTTGTAAGTCACGTAAGATGAAATATTATATATGTCATTTGTCTGCCTTACTGAAAGCGCAATAGTGCCAAACTGTTTTGCGTGCTGGGAAATTATATGTATGAATATTTTACACAAATTTGTTGGGCTGATGGCAGCATAACATAGATATATAGTTTACCCGCTTTAGGCCGTTTGTTAATTTTGTCTTCATTCTTTCTTCTATTGTTTATTCTTTGTTTGTTTATTTCCACGTCATTTAAACACGTAGGAGTCAAGAATTTATCTTGGCTTTTGTGCTTAGTGCTTGCTCCGTGGAAATAATTGGTTTGGTCCCTTGAGCTTGTTTCGCTCGAATGTTAGGGAACATCTACCAGGTACAATCAATACATTAAGCCCTAGCCTAGGTATAACAACGTGTTGTTTAGGTTATTTAGTAGTTGTAGGGTGTATAATACAAAGATATGTTACTTTGCACCCCGTGGTGAGTTATCTTATTTATGGGGAGTTGTATGTTTTCCGAATGTGGCCATCATATTTATTTAGCAAAAGTTTACAAAGACGAAATATATTTATAGCACAAAAAGACACTTGTGCCTATTGCAATTTCAATGATTATATATCCATAAGTTGTCTGATTATCAGAAGGTTGGTAACAATCATTAAGTTTATGGGTGTTTGTAGGTTTTATATATTGGCTTTAGGATTAGTAGTAGAATATAGATAAGAACTGCAGTTAAATTATATAAATACTTATGAACCAAGTCTTGCTATCTTAATCTGCCATCTAGTGACTTTGCTCTGTTTCAATGGAGCTCAATACTTTTATTCTGGAGTGTCTTATTATCGTTTCATTACTTCCACTAGGATCATACATTTAAACACAAATTAGTTCTTGAGAATGCAAAAGCATTAGGAATTACTCCACTGAGGCTAAGATCTATTTAATGGCGGTAAATGTTCTTTGCAATCTCCAACATAAAAAAAATAAAAATAGTTCTTACCAATATAACTAGATTTAACTGTCAAATATACAAATTGTTCTACTTCTAAATAATATTTTTTAAACATTTTTATGATATCTTTTTTTACTTTGTTTATACTTTCTCTTTTATTTTTAAGATGTAAGAAAGAGATTGATCATTTACCAATAATGAAACATTAAAAACCAAATCCAAGGTTATATCTTTTGTTGTATATTTAAGTTTAAAAACTATAATTTTATGTAAAAAAAGATATTTTTTTAACAAAATGTAATGCCATTCATGTTTACCTTACTATTCTTTGACGAATTCAGCAAAATGTGATATATAAAGTCAAATCTATAAAAAGCATATACTGTTTGTACAGGGAATATATCCTGGAAACCGTATAATGTAGGACTAGAATATCTTATATAGAAAGTATCATTGAGCCTATAAGTAATTGTCAGCAAAACTGAAATGTATCAGAGGCAAAAATACAGCAAAACATACACCAGCAAGATTTTGTCTTTGTCTTGAATCAATCAGCAAATATGATGAGCCTACGGATTACAGAATAGCAGATTGCGTAAATAAATTAAGTGAGAATTTACAATTGTTTACAAAAACTGTCATGAAGAACTAAGAACAAGAAACGCTGCAGAAATGATCTTCACTAACACAAGTCAAAAAATTATAATTATACAGATATATTTTATATTTGTGTAAAGGAGATTACTGGAGAAGTTAGGACAAAAGACAGCAAACCCTAAAAAAGAAGACGTTACCTCTACCATCAGCTATAAACTAAGATATGAGGATCACTTATATGAAAAATGGAGATGTTCTTCATATATACAAAACATGTTCAACACCTTATTCATAATTTATATAGATATGATTCTCATTTGATTATCATGGCTAACATCTCAAAACAATTCAATAATACCAAATACTGATGAACACATAGCTCATTTATTAGGAGTGTATAGTCGATACATTTGAATATGATGGTAAAGCAGGTTTGTTAAAAGAACCATACGAATGTTACATAATTATCGGTTTGCATGGATTCTTTTAGAACACTTGATGAATCTAAATTGCCAACATTCAAGAAAATGCATTTCAGCCTCACTGAATCAGAAATTAGGGTAGCTGTTTACGACTTTTTTTAAGATATCATGAAACGTTTTAAATTATAATTGTCTTGATTACTTTCATGGCTGTTACGTAAAGTAAGAAACTTTAATGTTATACGATATTTTTTAAGTATTTTGATCTGTATGTGTAAGTAATCACACATTATATCCAGCGCATTATTTTAGTACACCTGGACTAGCTCCTGATGCTAATTTCAAAATAACTACAACATAAATATAATTCCTCACTGAGTACGATGTTTCAAATGAATAAGTCTGGAAACAGAGGAGAAATCATGATAATAACATATAAACATGCTACAGCAAATCATAAGTATTAATGAGGTAAATGTTAATTCTTGCGAAGGTCAAACAAGTGAGAGAAGCGGAGCGGAACATCGAGAGCAAGTTCTGAATAAGAATCCTGACATCCAAAAGGATGAAAAATAGATGAATCAATGTTAATGGCATTCATGATGTACAGAAACTTCAGCACGTTAGACAGATAATAATGATAGAGTAGAAATAGAATGTATACTCCGTTGCGATCAAACCTACTGCAAACTGGCTCTTCCCACAATTTGTAACTATTTGAAATAGACAAGACCAAGACGTACAAGATGAGTCATGATACTAACTGTGCAATTTCAAATGTTTTTGGTTTTTTTTGGTACAACGTGTGGCAAACATTATGTTGGACAAACTGGATGGAAAGTATACAAATGCATGAACAAAAATAGATATGACATACAGAATTGTATTGATTAATCTTTTTCGTCTCATGTTGCCATACATTGGAATGACGATTTGCATAACTTAAAAAATTGTTATTTTGTGTCACAAAATATTGTTAATTCTAAAATGGAAAGTCTATTAAAAGAAGCATATTGGTTTTACCGTGTGGATACTCTCTGTGCAAACGCTGTAAATTCTAAGAATACATAAAAACGTAATTATTTGATAAATTCATAATATTTATGATTGTTTCATATTTATAGGAAATACAACTGTTTATCACTGTTTCTCCACATTTAATCAAAATTACATAATTCAAAGCCTGGAAATTTTAAATATTACAGTTTTATTTATTGCTCGCAGAAAGTCTCAATAATAACAATGCAGAAGTATTGTGCAATGCAAAATGAATATACTTGTTCATGGTCTTTCATTTGTACTATTTTTTATAACTATATATATATATATATATATATATATATATATATATATATATATATATATATATATATATATATATATATATATAATGTATGCTATTATAACATATTAGAATCCGAAAAAAAACAAACATTAAAACAAAGGAGCATAACTCCACAATTTCAGGACAAAAACATATTTAAGTGTATTGCAGCGTGGAACAGGTGGTGGGTTGCTGAAATCATGTGTCCTGTCTATATTTGGTAATACGCATTAAGAATCCTTGATTTGACATGGATGGCTCCTGAGATCCGTCTTTTTCCTTGCATACTGTCGCACAGTTGAATGACGGCTTCCGTAAGTTGCAAGACATTTCATTCATGCCAGTTAGCATTATTCATTATGAAATGGGACATATGTTCAAGGTAATATATTGGAGTCACTGTTTAGATACTGTGTCTCAGAACGTTTTTATTCTATGTTTATGTATAGTTTCATTAATCTATACAATTTGCAGCATTCACAAGATTGACTTTTGATTCTTCTAGATGAGGGCGAAATGGATTTTGTTCTTTTTTTTTAGCCAACAATGGTTTAAATATGACAAGATATTCGTGATTATATGAATTAGATACTAGTTTGGTATTGTAGTGTCAGTTTTGTTCGTCCTATATAAAGAGGTGGTTCATTATTTACCTCGGTGTAGAGGCTTTCTGATGGGAAAGTCATAAGTCCTCCCAGACAAAATCTAATTCACCAGAACTGATCTTTTAACAATTGATCTACTACTAAGTTTAGATCCTATTATAGTCATACATAACCGGAGTATTATCTTTTGGTCTGCTTCCCAATCTATGATTGCCACGACCCAATGCTATTCTACATTTGGCCCTTGGGTATATAGGTAAATTAATAAAACGTTTCAGGTGTATAACTATTAGCATAGATATATAAATAGAATTATGCAATTCCCACATTGAATACGAAAGGTGAGGATCATCTCTGTTGAATACTACCACTTAAATGTTGCATAACATCGAGAAGTGTACTTCATAATAACAGGTAATGACGTATTCTGGTTCATTTTCCTAGGAATTTACCAAAGTATGACCATCAGTGCTAAAACGTGTGCTTAATTATGTGACAACAGTCCAGTAACAATTTTATAATAATGATATGAATCCAGTATTATGTTTCTATATGTTGCTGGATAACTAGGAAATACTAGGTTTTGTGAACTACCCACATCCCTGTCATTTTCCTTCTGTATTAAAGCTATCAACAACCTTGATCGTTTTTGGCCACAACAAAATACCTAGTACAGACAGAATGTATGTTAGAAGGGGGTAGGTTTTTTCATCGTCGAATCTTTAGTAACTATCACAATCTTTATATAATATTTTCTTTCCATGACAAGCATAGGGTGTTTTGCAAGATTTAATAATTCCTAGGGTGTGTTTATCATAGGATACATACCGTACTATCTGGCCCTACTTGATAAAAAAAACTCTAACTCTAAAAGAATGCATGAAGAGTTATATACAGTAAAGCAGTATCGAGTTACAAGTACTTGTGTGCGAATAAATATTTGCCTTACTTTTTGCAGTTGGTAGCATACAAAAATAATTGTATCTTTCATTAGTCTGCCTCATACAAAGCGCAGTAGTTCCAAACTGCAATACATGTTAGGAAAATAATTATATTGATATATCTGAAGTATACAGAACATCTTATATGATATGAAAAGAATCGAAATTAAAATATTGTCAATGTTTCACAAGTAACTGTGAGGAGGTGGCGGTATGCGGAAGTGGGACATGTATGGGGAAACGAAAATTTCACTACACGGCCACCGAGGATTTGTCAAGTATGGGGCGAAAGAGGAAATTAACGTCAACATCATCTATCGCGTTAACATTGGGGGTCGGTACGGATGTATATGGGAATTTAATGATGTTGTCTAGCTATCTTCAAAACAGAAGACAATACGTTATACTTCGGGGCGTGTTTTCAGAGTGGAGTTGTATTAGAGCTGGAGTGCCTCAAGTATCCGTGCTAGGTCTCTTACTATCTTATGTACATAACTTATATTGTAAATGATGTGCTCTCCAATATAAGTTTATTTTCCGAAAATACAGTTCTCTTTAATAGTAGATAATCCCGTCATAACAGGTCATAACCTGAACTCTGACTAGGAAAAAATTGTCAATGGGCAAATAATTTTCTTGCATCTTTTAACTAACGCTTCGAAAACTGAATTCCTGGCAATTTCTAAAACAATTATTAAACCCTTCCATTAACTTCTATACCTGCTCAATCACAGAATTGAGGTAGTTGACACGCACAAACTTCTTAGATATTTCTCTCGAAAGACTGCTCATGGCGCAAACAAATACACTGTTTATAAGAAAAGGCATGGTCAAGAGTTAATGTAATGCGCAATGTAATATATATATATATATATATATATATATATATATATATATATATATATATATATATATAGTCTTTTGATAGACATATAGACATAAACTATATATGATAGTATGGTTTGGAACAACTGCACATTATCTGATTACAGTGAACTAAATAAAATACAAAATGAGTTAGTCATAATCGCGAGTAGTGCAACATAATTAGTTTACATTAAAACGCTGCATCGAGAAATATGATGGGAGAGGCTTGAATCTAGACGACAAAAATACAAACTTACGCTTTTGCATAAAATAACAACTGGTTCAAGCATTCCCTATATCACGTATCTGATTCCGCCAGCTGTTAGGGATATTACTCGCTAGAAAGTACGTAATGTAAGCAATGTCCACTTAGTACAATGTAGAACAATCCTTTATTACGACTCATTTCTTCCTTCGCCCATTCGAGAATGGAGTACATTATGTATCGCGTTTCGTCAAAGTGGCAAATTTAACAACTTCACAACAGCACTAAATAATCGCAACACTTATGATACCATACACTTTTAAATTCTTCACGATTGATTTAAACAAATTGTAGTGCACTTAATCCACAATTATTTTCAATGAATACAATCGGATCACCAATTTCTTTTCATGGATTGCTTGCCAAAAACAACTGATTGAACTGTTTGAATCCCTCACACCATTTGTTAATTTAGCTTGAAATACCTTGTTGTGTGGTGATACGACGTTTTCATATGACGTAAATATTCGTAGTTTTGAGGCCTTTCATAAATTAATTGAATAGTCAAAATATGTACTTAAGCACACCTATTACTAATTCGCATGCACTTCCACAGGTCATGAACAAATGCAAGCAGCAATTCATTTTCTCCCAAATGATTCGAGATCGCTTCTTTTACGACTCGCTCTAAAAGGAAGTACCGTTCACTTTTTATCTTGTTTTTGTATTCTTTCTTTTCTTCTTCCCCCTTTTATTCCTCCGTATTTTCTAAATTTTTTACACAATGTTCTACACATTTTAATTTACATTTGCTCCTTTTAACTTCTTTCTTATCTTTACCTTAACTATTAGCATAGAGATATAATGAGAGTTATGTAATTCCCACATTGAATACGAAAGGTGAGGATCATCTCTGTTGAATACTATCACTTAAATGTTGCATAACATCGAGAAGTGTACTTCATAATAACATTTAATGATGTATTCTGGTTCATTTCAATAGGAATTTACAAAAGTATGACAAAACGTGTGCTTAATTAACATCTTTCTTATCTTTACCTTCGTATTTCACCTGCTTCGTCATTGTTCAACTATGTGCTAAATGCTATTGTTCAACCAAGATATTTTTCACTTTGACTATTCAACAATTACAGCTTTTTGTCATTAAAACTGAATATCATCTGCCATATATTCACATATATTAACACTTTTTGTATCGTCAAAGGAGAAGACCATTATAAGTCACCGGCTTTCGTTTTAAACCTGTACCTTCTATATTGTACATCATTTAAACTGCAACTACATATTTATGAAATACTCTATGCATAAACTAAATTGAACATCGGAATAAACACTACAAAAGGTGTACAAATTCTACAAATATCATGAAATCGAACTGATGTCTTAGAGGAGGAAATGACGAAATTAGTGAATATAACCAAAATTAAATTACTTATGAATGTTGAAAAGAAACAACAAGAGGTATCGTCAAAGATGAAGAACATTATAAGCCATTGTCTTTCGTCGTAATCATTTACCTCGAATATGCTATATCTTGTAATCTCCAACTATCAATTAATGAAATCAAATAGGTGTAAACTAAATGTTGAAAAACAGTAACAAGAGGTTCAATCTTCAGCCATAACAGGTTAAGTTCACACTATTTTTTTTTAACTGGAAAATATAAAAGGCGACAAAAAATGTGACAATGGAATTTCAATTCCAAACAATACTAATATAATAAATGGTCAAAAATGTGCCTGATACAAACATGTCAAAATCACATTGAAGAAACCACAACCAGCTATAATTCGTTCCTTAACTGGAAGAGAAATTGAAATAACTGTTAATCAAACTTAAAAAACAAAGAAACTATTTAGACACATTGAGTCAGCCTTCCTCAAATATTGTTTACAGCTGAATTATTTGCTTCTCATATTGATCGAATGTTACGCAACATCTACCAGGTACAACAACTAATGTTGGCCATAGCCTAGGTATTGCAACGTTATTGTTCAGGTTATTTAGTAGTCGGAGGGTGTATAATACAAAGATATGTTACTTTGCACCCCGTGGTGTTTTCTCTTGTTTATGGGAGTTGTGTGGTTTCCGCATGTCGCCATCATATTTATTTAGCAAAGGTTTACAAAGACGAAATATATTTATAGCAACAAAGGAGACACTTCGGCCTATTGCAAGTGCAATGAATATATACCCATAAGTTGTCTGATTTTAAGAAGGTTGGTAAAACTTATTAAGTTTATTGGTGTTTGTAGGTTTTGTACATTGGCTTTAGGATTGGAAGTAGATTATAGATAAGAACTGCAATCAAATTTTATAAATACTTATGAACCAAGCCTTGCTCTCTTAATCTGCCATCTAGTGACTTTGCTCTGTTTCAATGGAGCTCAACACTTTTATTCTGGAGTGTCTTATTATCGTTTCATTACTTCTACTAGTATCATACATTTAAACACAAATTAGTTCTTGAGAATGCTAAATCATTAGGAATTACTCCACCGAGGTTACCATCTATTTAATGGCTGTATATGTTCTTTGCAATCTCCAATATAACAATTAACTGCAAACAATTCATACGAGCATAACTAGATTTATATGTAGAATGTAAAAATTGTTCTACTTCTAAATAATATCTTTTTAACATTTACTGTAGTATCATTTATTTTCGTGGGGCTCAATGTTCGTTGTTTTGTAAAATAAGACATTTTCGTGGGTACTTAAATTCGTGGTTTTGCCTGTCAAAGTTTGCATATTACTAAGTGTTTAATTACGTTGTTTAACCTCTACAAATACCCAAAATAAAGAATACAAAAGAATAAAACTCTGCCGACGCAAACGGCGGTCACTTGAATGTATGTACCATTACTTTCACACGTATGAGCACATCAAAAACATGACAAGTTCAATACTGACACCGAGTTTTTGTCCAAGTGAATAACATCAATGGAAGCCGACGCGGCCAACAACACTAAAACAATACTACCGCCTCTATGATCACAAATAACACACCTGTCAAGGTCAATCACTTACACAGTGTTTTCGTCTGAGTTCTCAACATCAAAGAAAGCCGACGCAGACTACAACACTAAGTCAATCGGTTATTAAAGTAACCTGCATGATCTCTAACTTAAAACACTATCCATAAAGGGCACACAACACGTGACCGGGTGCCCTTTGCTCAATGCAATCAGCAGACAGTGGCAATATTTGATGTGTCTAGAACCCATCAATGTGAGAAGATTGTAACTAAATTGAAAGACAGTGGAATCACGGGTTTGTTTGTGCCTGCCTCATGTACAGACCCACACAACCACTAGACTTGAAGATAAAAAAAGAGTACAAAGAATAATTAAAATCACAATTCTATAACTGGTACGCTAAACAGGTCATGGAGGCCGTCACGAAAAAAAGGAAGATGCTACTGGTGACGATCATTGATTGCAACCTCCTTAATCAAGCCAATTCGGGATGAATGGATAATTGCAGCACACGCGACAATGAGTGAAAGATGTGACCTAATTATCAGTGGTTTGGAGAAAGCTGGACTTGTTTAATTCTGCAATTTGGGGATTATTTACCTGACAAGCATTTGTGTGTACATTGAGACTTAATTGACACGATGTTGATACAGTGGCTTTGTCTGAAAATCAGTGAAGCGTGAGCTTTAATACTCTGCTATAATTAGTGTATATGCTTATTGTGTCATTAATAATAGTGCTTCAAGCAATAGTTCTAGTATTTTACAGGCTTGTTGTTCTTTTGGATCAAAAATGCATGGATAAAATAAAATGTGGTTTCAGGAGGATTTAAACTGTTTAACAACAGTTGTACTCGAGTGAAGGATCGATTTGAACAAGTATTTAATGCAATTTTCATATACTATTATTTTTTATTATTCTTTCTTTCATTTTCAACATTACTAGTGTTTGAATACCTTATGGTTTTTCTCGTTTCTCTCTATCCTTACCTATCTCGCATATCGATTTAAGGCAGTGAGTGGAAATTACAGCTATCGGATATCTTATCGACACGTGTACATTGAAACAATATAAAATGGTTTATAATTATTTTTACAAAGGTTTAAGATAAAACAAACACGTGTAAAAGCTAATATTTTATTTACAAATTAGAGTATTGACGTTGATTTATGAAATACAGGTAGGTTCCTTAATCTCTAGGAACGACACACAGTAAGAAAATGAACGGGGGATGGGGTCGCCATCATCATACGTGGCGAATTTTTCGTTGGGTATTTAAATTCGTGGTTCGGGGCAACAACGAAAACCACGAAAATTGGTCCCCCACGAAAATGTATGATACTAAAGTATTTTATTCCATATTTTAGTTTGTTTATACATTTTATTTTATTTTTAAGATGGAAGAAAGAGATGATCATTTACCAATAATAAAACATGAAACAAAAAAACAAAAAAAACAAACACAAATCCAGGGCTATATCTTTTGTTGTATATTTGAGTTTAAAACTAAAAATGTATGTAAATGTAGATCTTTTTAAAAAAGAGTTTACACCATACATGTCTATCTTACTATTACTTACATTTTGCTTGATGTATTGAGCAAAATGTGATATATGATAGTTAAATCCATAGAAAGCATATACTGTTTGTACCGATGTGAAAACAGGGAATAAGTACCAAAAACCGGTATAATGTAGGACTATAAATGCTCTCAAATGAATTTGGATCAGGATCCTTTTTCCACTGATCAGGCCTCTTGACTGTATTATGAAAATCAAATAAAACTCTATATCCAGGCAGTTCATCATAATCTAAACCAAATATGTGTAGCTTTCATAATAATAATTGTATCTTTTATTAATATCATCCAATTGCAAGAGTCTTTAGTCCCACATCTGCGCTTAATTTGGTTGAACATTTCAATATTTCTGATTTAATTGTATATTTGATTGTACTTAATGCTAAACTCTTTTTATATATGCCTCATTCATTATTTTTTTAGTTTCATCTTATTTTTCTTTACATTATTGGTTCTAAAAAAATAAAACCTCTTTTTAATTGGCCTACATGTACCGTCAATCTCAGGAGATTTTTCTTTCAGTATACTACTATTTGATTTACCTTTTCATCTAACTGCTCTATACTTCCTTGTAAAAGACCAATATTGTTAATTTCTTTTTATATATATGGCTTTATATATGTTGAAACTTTGTGTTTAAAGCAGATACGTTACTTTTAGAGAGTTACTAGATTATTTTCTTCTACAAGTTGTTTTCATCAATTTGATAGTGATATCACGCCAATTAACCTTTTTCTCTAAGTCCATAAACCTTCTATTGATTTCATCGAAATCATTCTTTCCATGTAATTTAAGACTATTACGCAAAGATATTAGTCTACTTCCGATGTTTTCTCACGAGCTTTACAATTCTCCAGCTGTGGACAAACACATACTTATTCACTATCACACATGAGGTTAAATAATAGAAAAAAAATACAAACATACACAAACATATCAAGATGGAGAGAAGAACAAACACACGCTTAAGACCAGACATTGGTTTACTTTCTACAATCCAGTCACAACCATATCGTTGTAGTTTACTTCCTTTTAATTCTGGTACTTCTACATTAAGCAACTATTGTGACTTTATTGTAGAGGAAGGATGAATTAGACGCGAGACTGGCACAGACAAAATATCTTCACTTTTCCAGGTTCTGGTGCTTCTTGGTTATTTATATTTTATGATAGTATTATTGTAATTCCATTTTTAGATTGTTCTTTATTACTTGTATATATATATATATATATATATATATATATATATATATATATATATATATATATATATATATCCTTAGACTTCAGTTCTATATTTGCATCGTTTATAGAGACATCCGGTTCATAACGCTTCAGTATATATTCCAATGGGAATACAAGACTTCGTTGATGAAGACAATAAACACAATTATATCCACGCACACTCGAATCTAATCCTTGTAATATCACATTATTGAATATAGTGGAGACAGCATTTCTTTTCATAAAGTCTATGATATCAGCTTAGAGAGGTGGTAATCTATAGGAATGAAAATATTCCACATTGTGGTCTTTGAGAAAGTAGACTGCCACCCATGAAATCCTGATCCGTGACATAAGCTCGAAAGTCTTTAGGTTTTTCGACGAGGAAGTTCATCTTTAGCACACTCCAATGGATTCCATGGAGCTGTATACGAACTGTTGGTCTGACGGTCATGTAGTTCCCCGGCATACGTTTCACAGGTAATGGTAAGTAATGATCTCTCAATTGATTATTTCTTTAAAAAAATCTGTCAAGTATGTCGAAGAACGGAACTTATCAGTACTCCTTTGCAAGAGAGCTTTGATGCGTTTTGTCTCTAAGGGAGTCAATAGAGGTGTCGAAAGGTCGCTCAAGTCTTTATATCACTCTTTCAAGTATGAGTGTCCATGCTTCTTCCATATAATATTTCAACTTTTCTTCTTAACTATCATTAAATATTGGTCGAGTTGTTTTTTACTAGGATGAGCTATTTGACAACCAAACCAATGCTCTCTGGCAAGGAGTGTGACTATATTTGTGGCGAGCAAAACATAAAATTACATCTTGCTTTTGTTATGGCAATCTTGACAACACTACTGTTTCTTTCTCTTCTCTTCTTTGACTTGGGGGTATAACTGCTGGAGTTTCTGTTCTGGATGGAAAACACCATCCTCATCCATGTTTATGGGTTCGTATTCCATGTTTTGTAATATTCTAGAGGCAATGGTGAGAGTTTTGACTTCCACTTGTCAGAGGGGATATACTTGCCTGAGTTTGTGATCAGAACTTGACTGATGTTGTTACCAACTTTTGGTACGACTTCCAAACGTCACACGTAGAGTCTGGCTTCGTCGATGATAGTTGTGTGCGCGTTAGCTTTTGCCATGAAATGGAACACGGTAATACTTCGAGTTAGTCTCAGATGTACATCCAAACCATTCAACAACTACGTGTCTTGCAACAACATACCTAACTGTACAATTTCAATCATTTCTAAACTACGCACTAATGTTTTTCCTGTGTTGTCGGTAGTTAAATCCTACATTGTGAAGATCGTCATCTTCTGCAAACTCTGTATTGTTTGAAGGCATCCAAGTTGTAAAGTTGCCAAACCACCAATGCATCGAAGTGTATGCTCTTCGATTTTTTGTCGTAAGTCAGGCTATTATATATGTTAGCTCGACAAGGGTAAAGGGTCCATGCTGCTGCAAGTTTGTTTTTCAGGAAGAAATTCACTTCACTGAACAAGGAATGCATGCAATTGCTTACGGGAGCTATCCAGCTATCCTGTCATCAGTGCTTGGATTAGAGTTTTCCGTTTGGAGGATTTTGACTTTCAGGTACCAGTTAATGTTTTTCAGATCAATCAAATCTTCGGTTTTTAGTTTGATTTCCAACTCGATGGGAGCTGAGGTAGTCAGAGACGACACGGGATGAAATACTACCCACTGAAATTCTGGCATCGTCATCAGTGTGTGAGTCATCGCAAACAGATCAAGTTCGTTTTTGGAACATTTGTACGAATCTCGGTGCAACAGTTTTGTAATAAAAACGGTCTAATCTCTGATAGTTCTTCTCCGCTTATTCTTTTCCTAGTCATGTATATGAGGTCTTAATAGTTAACGACGTCTCTTTCACCATTGCCGTTGCTGTGGCATGTAGGATGAATGAATGGTGTTGACATGAATGAAGTGCGTGAATTTATATGGGTGTCTTGGCGACCAAGGAGCTCATTTTCTGTCTGTATCAAAAACACGTCCTTGGAGTTAATAACGCTTGTTTGGGACATTGTTTGGCGATGAGTACACTTTGGAGAAATTATTTTTCTTGGATCGGAGGCGCGTCGTTTAAAGCATGCAGTATTCGAGTCACCATAGGCTACAAGCGGTTGCCACCGTACGAAGGATCGATTTCAACTAATCTCCTAAACTCTATCTTTGTTGTTGAGCTACTCGTCGGTACATAAATATCCTGTCCGTTACAACTCATTAGAGAATAATTTTTGAAAATGTAGATTTTTGGTGTCTGTTCCTTCGGAGAATATATTATTATGTCCAATCTGTCATTTTATACTAACATGCATAATGTAAAAAATCAATTTACTGACATGAAGATAATGGCAGAATCAACTTTAAACCTTGCTGCTGTCTTTCACACTATGGTGTATGTTGCACTCTGCAACATCCGGGTACACAAATATCAAACTGAGTACTTCGTTCAGTGCCATAGTGTATTGAAAATACTTGCATTCAGTTGTTTTTGATGTTTTTGGTTAAAGTGAAGGATGCAATAATAAAAACTAGGATAAAATATGATTAATCCTTTTTTTTCCCATCGGACAGAACCAATGTGAATCATCGCGACACTTATATGAGACTGGTTTCTAACAAATGCGAACACACCTGGGCATTTTTTTCGCGACTCATGACATGCAGTGCAGGAACCAGTTTAGTAGGAGGATGAGATGTAAAGGAAGTCAAGTTGAATAGTGGCACTAACAAACTCGTCGGGTTAATCAAACTCCAAGCCTCTTCGCAATTTACAAAGATCGAACTTTCACCTATGACTGTCGCGTGTTTGATGAGTTTTCCTTTATTGGCGATAGGCTGAATGTACCTCATTGGATCCACCAAGTATCCGGTTTGGGTCAACATCGGGCGTTAAGCGAGTTTCCCCGACAAACAATTCAGCATGACTTTAGCAACAGTCGTATTTTTACGTTCTTTTCTACGTGTTCCAAGTCGATACCTTTTAAGGTTCGGTACCATTGTTTGAATTGCTCTTTGTTTATTCCGGATTGTGATACAAGGATGAATAGGAGCTGACTTCCTGTTTCAATTTATGAAAATCGTTGACGTAGCCGGAAAAGAATCCTTAGATTGGAATCGTCATCCTATTAGTATTGTTCTGTGGTAGGAAAGTCTACATTTTGAAAGCTTTTAACAATCGGTATCTACGATCGAGAGCATGAAACAATTTGACACTCACTCATGTTCCTATCTAGGCGAGCTCTTAGTCATCGTAACGACAAGATGCGTGTTAATTGCACGTGTCAGCAGACGTATGACATAAAGGACATAGCAGCTTGCATGGCAATGATGAAGCAACACTGGCTGGAGTATGTTCGTCCTTGGACAAACTTTACCTCTGATCGAACCTTCGTGCTGACGAATGTGTTCTACGTCTTTGTGTTTGTCAAAATATCAGGATGACCAACAAAATGCGATCTGTGGGTTTTCCAAATCCCAAATATTGACGGAATACGATCGAATATTTGTCTTCACGGTTTCTTGCATACTGTATCCACTTGTCATGAATTTGGCACAAGTAATGGAACCAATGCAAAGTGTTGCCTGAATATCGACGGCTCAAGAATTCATACCTCTCAAGTGATACGATGGATATTTTGGTCTCGTGCATAACTGCATTCGTTACACAACTCTTTTGGAATGGTGGAATATTCCTTCAAGGGATCGATACCTTCGTGCTTAAGTAATAAAATATCGAAGTTTTCCAGAAAAGCGTCGTGAAACGATCACATCAGACCGACGATATCTCAACACATCTTCTTGAAAATCAAAAGGATCTAAAGAGTGGGCTTGATACCAGGAGTATCAATCTTCTCGCTTCCCTATTCGCATTCCGCCCTCGAAATAATTGGTTCATGAAAATGTCGGAGCGCCACGTGTTCATTTTTTTTTTGGCATTGAAAAGTGAGGAAAAAAGCCTTTATTCATTTTCGTCATTCCAAATGTTGTATGCGTTCTAGTGAAAGGTATAGCAAAATAACTCATGGAATCTTTCAACTGTATGTGTTTTGCATTCATGTAAATGATTCTGGCTCCATTCATGGTAACGTTTGGAAATTCGGTTCCTTGTTCTGAAGAATTTTCCCCAAAAAATTGTCAATTTTATCCCGATAAATTGTGAGCGCTGACTGTAGCGCATTGATTGCAGTTGCTGTAACGATTCACCGCATCTTCGTCCGCGATATAGTCTGTGAGGTCCAGAACCCTCTGAGCGAAATCATAAAGAGTATGGGAGTCAAGGAATGTCTGTTCTTGGCCGCGTTCCAGAATACAGTAGAGGCAAGCGTGATGAGTCACGCACAATAAATAAAAATGTGAATCCCAGTGTGAGGAGAATATTTAAAGTCATAGAAGATAAAACCAACATGATGGTCCCGTTTCTTTTTCTTCTAATTAATTAATCCCTCGGATTCGTTGCATATCTCTGAATGTAAGACTAATGATCCAACTAGACGACTTGAACAACTTCGTCATCGTTTCTTTTCTGTACAAACGCGTTTATCTTGGGAATTGGTACGAATATGATATTTATAGGTTGAAGACACTGTCAATAATTCACAAGAACTTTTCTGCTGTCTGAATTGTTTCATGCGATGTCGCTCGTAACACCTTGGACTCATGAATGTTCGTCTGCAGGTAGAGCATTTAATCATTCTTGTCCTTCATGAACAAAATGTCTTTACTCTAGCAGTTACGGCATCTCTCTCCACAATAAATATATTGCTCCCGATTGTTAAATCATTGGTTATATTTGTCTCAATAATGTCCGTATCCACGAAATCCTGTGATACGGGTAATGACATCAAAATAATTTTGGTGACGATATACGTGATTGTATTCTCCGTCTGGAAAATGGGGCCCTCGAAACAGAGAATCTTCTCAAATGACTCGAGGGTAAACTTTCGACGTATATCGAGAGGCTAGAACTTCTTAAACAGTTTGAATTTTAGGAACTCCACAAACGGTCTTTTTGCAAAATTCCTGCTTGTTCCTAAAAGGATTTATGCTTCTCTCCGTTGTTTATCTCTGTTTGATTGTATAATCATCGCCCATAATCGTTTCAATTTTAGTTTATCGGCATGAGCTCTAGCCAACAAGATCGCGAGCGCTAAACACGTCTGGTCTTTGTCGTTATTAATCTTGACAGTTCTTTGTTTGGTGGACGGTAATTGATCCACACATAAAACGTTACATTTTACGCTGCATAAAGAACATGGAACGTGTGCCATCGGTCATGTCAAACTCATCTTTGGCTTATTGAACATGTTGACTTTGTCCAATCTTAGTATTAGGTTAATTCCGCAGGTATAGTAAATTCAAACAAATATAGAAGATTTCAGACTGTCATGAGTCATCTACATTCGCAAACGATCTTGATGTTCAGTGTGGCACTACCATCTCAACTCCTCCAAAGTAGATCTAATACGTCAGTAATAAATGCAGCTTCCCCTGCCTGGTCTTGAGACTTAAACTCATTAAATTTGACCGTATACGTTTAAGCGGTTCTTCAACGTGTTCTGCATGTCACCATGTTGCTAGGTTGAATGTGAAAACAATCCTTAGTGACTACCAAACTATATTTCTCTTGGCCGATTATGACACTCTCGGTCTTGGGAAGGAGGTGGATAGTGTTGGGTAGGGATCCATAATGTCCCCTTCAAAATCGCTATAGTACACTTCTATCAAAACGTCTCTTATCATATGGGGCGACACAGAATGTAGTCATCTGTCTGTCTCTGGCTTCTTCTTGAAAGGGTGTGATTGTTTTATGACAGTGGACGATTCAAGTTTAATTTTACTAGGATACACTCTTCCTTCATATATATATATATATATATATATATATATATATATATATATATATACAGAGAGAGAGAGAGACAGAGATAGATAGATAGATATATAGATAGTCCCTCTAAATGAGAGAATACTCCATTCAGTTTCAATCTATGAAGAAAGAAGAGTCACAAAAGATGACACTTCTAGTCCGAGATTTACGGAGATTGATCAAAAAATACACATCCAACAAGACTTAAGGAGAGATTCAAGACTACACCTCTCGATATGAAAGTAAAGATACCTGTTATGTCTTTCACGATAAAGGGCATTGTGCTAGAGAATGTCCACAACGTAAAAGGAAATGAACCTCAAAAATAGGACCAGTATCAAAAGTAAATATACATGTAAATGTACATGTCATCAATGTCAAGACCAAAATAGGACATTGGTCTTCACAGTGTCCGAAGAAAGTAAAAATGTAAACGGAGCATTTTTGAGAAGCATGAAAACAAAAGCACCCATTCCAGTGAAGAAACACAAAATAAGGCAAGCAGAAACAACAGCAGGAGAACTAATTCCTGTGAAGACATCCAAAGCAAGACAGCAAGAAGAAAAAAGAACTTTCATTGTGTGTCTGAAATTTCAGTTTGATTATTATTCATTTGAATATGCCCAAAACGTACATATATTCATGTCTTGATTTATTTTGTTGTTTTCTTTTATTTGTTTTTTTTCAGGTTTTACGAGCTACTGACACACACGTACTTTAGTCGCAAGTTTTTGTTTTCTTCTGCTTTGGCAATCTTTCTTGAAATAACTAGATGGCCGTGAAAAGGGCCGTTGGATTTTAAAAAAAAACATGGTCTTTTCAACATCAACTTCATCTGTCTTGTACCTTTTCCACTTCCAAGTCTTACTGCTGTTGTCGTAGTGATTGCTGCCACTGCTGGCGTCTCAGTGGTAACCGATGTAGTCAAAGACAGTTAAACATTATTGGCTTGTAAAGGCCTTCGAATGTGTTTTAGCTCCGTCAAAATGTCCTTCAACAGACTGATAGTTCTGTTTTCACTATCTTCTTTCTGTTTACTCTTCATTATTTTCATTTCCTAGTGTTGTGTTCTCTGTTCTTTTTCTTGTTGTGTTTGAACAACAGTCTGTTCTTCTTCTTTTGACGTTGTAAAAAGCTCTCTAAGTCTTCCTTTTTTCCTTTAAAAATCATGATATCCTGGCAGTGATGAAGAAGGAGGAGAAGCTCGAGGTGGAACAGGCAAGAATTCCTACGAGAATGCGAAATCGCACAAAGTCAAATCCTAATCCAAGTCAATCTATGTAATAGTAATAACTACATCAGCAGTAGTCGTAATGTCACTCGGGGTCGAAGAAGTATCCACTGATGATCTCATATCGACACATCGAACATGACGTCAAGTGTCCGTTAAATTCTGATTGGGTCATAGTGAAAACACCCTGACTGAAAGGTAGTACATGCGTTCTGCTCATTGAAAGCTGACAATCAGGTTTTCTCCGGTTCTAGATCATATATAGGGGTACGTTAGTCCCCTGTGTCATCTGTTTTCGACACAAGTCAAGATGTGGACTAACTTCGAGTGATCTACTAACATTTTCACCATCCCGTTGTATCCACACTTCCTCATGTATGTGAAGTAATCGTGGGCCATCACCAAGATCACATACACTGTGGTGTGGAAAAGAAGAGTGCACAATAAAAGACAAGGGTGCATCAAAAGAGTGTCGATCTATGGACCTGCAGTAAGGAGAAACTTACGAAGAAGAACAGTCAAGCGATGCTACCATTGTTACCCACCTTTTGTAAACACCCCAATGGCCCTATTCATAACGACCCAGATCTCTCAGAAACAGAGATATATCTCCATAATTGCCAACATATGTGTGTTGTTACGTGTTTGATTTGGGTTTGTCGTTGTTTGTATTTTGTCTTTAAGAGATAAACCATAAATCCCCTCTTCCCTTTTCATGACTGATAATATAGTGAGTCAGTAACAGTATATTTGTTGTATTTTGAGCACTCCAACATTTGTTATGTAAACTTTGTTTGCCTGCATGAAGCATGTATAAAAATTACAATCTTTGTATCTCCTTTCACCTCACTATGATTAAAGGGGTAATACCTGTGGCAGGGTAATTTTGGTTTTAGTTTTGTTTATAAGGGGATTGTAGGACAGGTATATGGTCTTGAGGATATAGGAAGGTATAGTTTGCTTATAAGGGACTTAATTAATATTGTATCCCCCTTCTTTTACAGCCCACCTTTGTGTGAGTCAGTATGGGTGTTCTTCAGTAGGTATAAGTGCTGGTTTGCAATATGATGTATTCATTGGTAGGTGTAGGTGTTGGTCAGTAAGTGTTGGTGTTGGTCAGTAGTTATCGGTATTGGCCAGGAGGTGTCGGTGTATTTTACCTTACCTTTCACAATGTTCGTATGCCATCCAATCATGTTAAACATATGGACAATTTAAAATTACAGGTTATATTGTCCGTATACAGTTCCATAATGTGTATCGTATGGGGTAATGCTAATATTGTCCGTATAACGGCCCATCATGCTATTCCTATGGAATAATGTTAAATTTCCATTGTCTGTATAGGAGTTCGTTTTGAAAGTGGAGGCGTACTGTTAATTGCCCTTGTCTGTATAGGGTACAATTCGTCATATAGTATCTACCTATATTAACTTTATGTTCGCATTTCAGACAGTGCGTGACATATAGAAGTAGTTTCTACAACGAGCACGAATATAAAGAGTATGTGATGAAACAGCCTGGAGAGGTGAACACTCCGAATGAGCAGTGTTATTTCGCTAATGGACCTTCATCTGTCCTCTGTGAGGTATGTACATTGTGTGTATGTGTGCGTGTGTTCGTGCGTGTGTGTGCTAGCGCTTGTATGCGCGTGCGAGGGAGCGTTCCCATCTCAATGAAAGGGTATACAGAACGATAAGCGATGCCATCCTCTCAATTGATTTAACTCAGTTTCGCTCTTTCGTTAGCGGAATATCGGAAGGAAGCCAGGCTACTCAAAATTAAGTGGTATTTATATGCAAAATTGTGCATGTGATACTAATCTGAGACGTAAGTGTTACTTTCAGAAGCTGGGCTCGCTATGAGGTGTAATTTCACAAGCATATTCACTTTTTTACCGGCCTTGTATTCCGCCGTTCTGAGACTCCGACACTGAATCACCTGCTGTAATATTTGGTAAGAATAACCATTCGTTTAGAAATACAAACTGTTCCTAACTAGTATGCTTTTTTTAACAACGCAGTGATATTCATTGTGAACAGAGTTTGTATACGGCCATTTGAGCGATATTTTCTGATACACAAGGCTGATGAACTGTGTTTTTTGTACTAGACCAGCAATCTGATCTCGGCCACTTGTTGTGCAGCGGCTCAATTCTTTACAGGCATATTTGATTTGGAAACTAGAGCGGATGTATCCATGGTAGGTTGTTTGGAGTTTTAAATGTTAAAGAGTAAGTACCTAATACCCGAAGCAAACCTAAAATAACCGTATCATATGAAGTAAAATAAATTGGATAGAAATGACGCAATGTGTAGATGATGATGAAATTTTGCTACGCTGACTTTTGCCTTAATGTAACCTTTGTAAACGGAAGTCAATAACCGATTAGACATAGGGTTAAACGTATTTCCACCCTAACTGAGTCGATGAGCTGTTATTGTATCCTATAGTCACCTGAATATCGTTATTTGTTTTCTCTGATTTATCCTGGAGATTTACTAACCACGGAAGAATGCTGCTCGATTTCAATAGAAAACGACACGAAGCCTAAACAGAAAATAAATATATTATTGAGCTCAGCCTGCTGGCTCTTGCGCCAGTTGACAAAGCAATCAGGTGTGACTCAACAAGTTCAGGAAAGATCACTTGCACTACATATCGCACTTGTCCGCTCATTCAAATACAACTATATTTAACATAGTGCAGGATAGCCAATGCTGACTTTCTGATATGTTGTTTCCAAGTTAGTGCCTGACATAAGTAAGATAATCTTGGTCCATAGGAATATATAACTAATTGGTTGGATATTATTTTAGAAAATAATGTAGAAAATGAAAGTACGAGGTAAGGAAATGAATTAGTGCCATAATACACACAAATATATATATATATATATATATATATATATATATATATATATATATATATATATTCCACAACTGCGTGCTAAATACTGCGAAGGGTATATATCACATCCACAGTGCAACCGTTTAGTGTAGAAATGATCGGACAAATGGACTAAAACATAGACTTGATTATATGAGTAAAGAGTTTTTTTATTAACAAAATTTATCTCGACTCGTAGCCATTAGTGATTGAACCGTTTGGGATTAGGTGTATGTGGAGGAGGAAGGCTGTGGACAAGTATGCAGTTCCCTCAGAAAATATGCTAGGGTCTGAGAATATTTGTACACCCATAAATTATTGTCCTCTACGTGAGTTTGTGGAAATACTAATGTACGTAGTTTACATAGTTTCTTGGGCCACCATCACCACAACTGCTAATTGAAATAATAATAATAATAATAATAATAATAATAATAATAATAATAATAATAATATTAATATTAATAATAACAATGATAACCTCAGCAGCAGCATAAAGAACATCATTTATTATCATCAGGTGCCTATTATATAGCTAGCACAATGATACATTATTATCTATGATAAGGGACGACAATTGTAATTGAAGCCTGACTGAATCTCTCTTCCTAGGTCTTAGACTGCAGTTTGTAGTCGGTTTCATAGCTTTTATTCCCTGCTGAGCAGGCTGAGGAGGCCAACTTAGTACATATATATATATATATATATATATATATATATATATATATATATATATATATATATATATATATATATATGTACATGAATTGTACATTCTTGTTTAAGTTTTTACTTTTGATCAGGATTTTTGCATGCTGTACTAATACTGTTATACTTGTAATCATGAAACTGAGTGATGAGATGCATCTTGTTTAGTACAACATCCTCATCCAAACAGTAGGTCACTGTGTCACATATGCCATACTTCACTGACTTGGGTTCAATGTAATGCACTGGTCAATGCTAGAATCATTAAAGTAGACGATTGGATGCATCTATATCAATACCACAACCTTACTACAAATAAATGTCACTGTGACCCACATTTCACATTTTACAGACTTATGTTAAATTTTGCGTTTAGTCCATGTCCAAAAATATGTTTGCAACACACACACATTATATATATATATATATATATATATATATATATATATATATATATATATATATATATATATAACTTTTAGATGATATGCAAAACAATTTATGAATATATATTTCTGATCACCAAGTGTGTTAATTATTAATTATTACGATACCAAAAATAATGCTGCTCCCCGGCGGGGAATTGAACCCCGGTCTCCCGCGTGACAGGCGGGGATACTTGCCACTATACTACGGAGGAGACACTAATGTGGATGTCGTATAATGTTCTCGTACTTACATGTTCAATATTAAGCTTATTTTACCTGAAAGATTTATGCGTAAAGCGCTTAATTTATTTATAGGAAGGAGAAACCACCCAAAAAGTCTTAGAGAAAGGGGTCTAAATCTTATTTCTCTACTAATTTAATGTTAGTATGATTTTTTTAGATTTATTTTATGCTATATAATGTACTGCACAGTGGCCTGAGTTTGGTATATCTTTGAGTATAAGTAAATAATAACTAAGACAGAGGATTTAGTCTTGTATATTTCTTCACTTAGCCTGAGATAGCCAGGATAGTAACGACTTAGTCTTGTGACATTTTCTATTATTATATAAGACACCTAATGGAACTAAACAACACTTTAAAGCAATTATCTACGATATCAATTTTACCAACTTTATCTAAAATGTTTGAAAAACACATCATCGCCCATTTGTAAAGAAATATAATCTTCTACAAAACTCACAATCGGGTTTGAGAGAAAAGCATTCATGCCAAACTGCCCTCACAAAGTTGCTTGATACATGGCTAGCAGCTCTAGATGACGAGAGAATAATTGGAGCAATTTATTTAGATTTAAAAAATGCGTTTGATTTAGTAGATAATGAAATACTGATGAAAAAACGGGAGGCATACTTTGATAATTGGCTTGCTTGGTTTGATTCTTATCTAACAGGAAGGCAACAGTGTATTTCTGTGACCAGTGCTACATCTTCTTTACAATACTTCAAAAGTGGATTCCCTCAAGGTTATATTCTTGAACATTTGCTCTTTCTCCATTTCATGAATGATTTACCTCTACATGCGAATGCTACTGAAATGGATCTATTTGCGGATCACACAACCTTGTGTACCATGAATGATACAATCCCGTCTCTTGAGGAAAATTTACAATAGGTCGTTGATGCTGTTATACTGTGGTGCGAAACTAACAAAATGCAACTAAATACAGAAAAAAAAATTGTATGACAATTGGATCAAGGCAAAGAACAAAGAAATTAGAGGCTATCAATAAATTTATTCAGGGAACTAAATTAAATAACATCGAAAATCAAACACTTGTAGATGTGATTATTGACAGGCATTTATCGTGGGAAAATCGAATAAAGCGCGTGTGTTCTGCAATATGCTCCAGAATAACCTTATTGAACAGACTGTCTTCGCATGTGTCATAATCTATGCTAACAATGTTTTATAATGAATAGATATTGCCTATATTTGATTATGGTTGCACCATATGGAGGAAATAATGCAATGCTACTAATCTTACTCAGATAATTACACTCCAAAAACAAGCCGCTAGAATTATTACGAGAAAAGACTATCCATGCTCTCATATATTCCTGAACTTACAGTGGTTAATTTTTCATTATAGAGTAAAGTACTTTAAAGCTATTTTGACATATAAATCTTTTCATAACATGACTCCACAATATATCAATGATCTCCTAATTCCAACTTCGAATATCCATTCACACAATCTGCAGTCTATTTCGTACTATAATCTTCATTTGTCTAAATTCAAAACGACTCTGTATAAAACATAGTTTACATATTCAGCAGCAGTGTTGTGGAATATCATTCTCAATGATATTAAAACAAACATTAACACTCTATTATTTTAAGAGTGCACTTCACAAATTTATTCTTTCTGATTGGGCCAAATCTCAAACAAATTGAGATACCTAACTTGGATACCGCATCTCCAAAATCTAAATGTATCTCTTGCGTATGCTATAATCTAATGTATGTATGTATGTATGTATGTATGTATGTATGTATGTATGTATGTATGTATGTATGTATGTATGTATGTTTTATGATTGCATGTGAGTGTATCAGACACTGTAGTAAGTAGAGTTATATTTGTACAGTTATCGTTTTAATATTCTATTCTTGAGGACTACATGTAAGATTGGTTGATTGATTCAGAACCAAATGTATTATCCTCAGGAATTATTATTATTATTATTAAGGCTAATGTATCCCACCTAGTATTTTGACATAGTGAACGGACATGAAAAACTAAAACCATTATATCCTACGTATTATATAAATAGAATCAAAAGACACACCATATCAAGACGGCTGTGTTCCACTTCGTACGTCCTTATCATCAAATACAATGGGCCGCTGTAGCTGTGTTCTAGACGTAACTTAGAAATATTTAAAAGACAGATCACACTAAGGCCATAGTGTCGTACATTATAAGGAATACATTAAAAAGACCGGCCACACTAAGTTCGCTGTGTCATAAAAAATTTCTTGCACTTGTTTTTATTCATCAAGTTCATCGTTGGGTTTAGGTGTCTATGCATGTAGATATAAACAACACTTTTAGATGACATGCAAAACAATTTATGAATACATATTTCTGATCACCAAGTGTGTTAATTATTATAAGGTACCAAAAATATTGCTGCTCCCCGGCGGGGAATTGAACCCCGGTCTCCCGCGTGACAGGCGGGGATACTTGCCACTATACTACCGAGGAGATGCTAATGTGGATGACTTCTAATGTTCTCGTACTTACATGTTCTATACAAAGATTATTCTAGATTTATGCGCTAAGCGGTTCATTTATTTATAGGAAGGAGAGACCACTCAAAAAGTCTTAGAGAAAGGTATCTAAATCTTATTTCTTTCCTAATTTAATGTAAGTATGATTTTTTTTAACATTTATTTTATGCTATATAATGTACTGCACAGTGGCCTGAGTTTGGTATATCTTTGACTATATGTAAATAATAACTAAGACACAGCGGATTTTGTCTTGTATTTTTCTTCACTTAGCCTGAGATAACCAGGATAGTAACGACTTAGTCTTGGGACATTTTCTATTATTATATAAGACACATAATGGAACTAAACAACACTTTAAAGACATGACAGTCTAAGACCATTGTGTCCTAAAGATGTCTTAACAGTTATCAAGAGACACATCAGACTAAGACCGATTCGAAAGTTCCAGTTCATATACCATATGAGATCCCTTACATGACATGACAGTCTAAGGCCGTTGTCTTAAAAGTTGTCAAGACACATATCAGACTAAGACCGCTGTCTCCAACCTATAATAAAGATGTAGTTAAGCGATATACAAGATTAAGGCCAATGTACACTTCATATAGTTTTAGATGTATATAAGAGACTACCAGACTTAGGTCGCCATATCCTAAACATTTCTGAAAGTTATCGTAGTTATATCTAAACTGTTACTGAGATATACTAGTACTTACGAGAACTAACAGACTGCAGCCGCTGTGTTCTACATAATGTTTCAGTTCTCATACAGAGACATGCCAGCCTAAGGCCGCTATGTAGTAACGCTGGCTTCTATAGAATTAGATCAATCAAGAAACATATCAGGCTAAGACAGTTGCATCATACAAAATATAGGGCCTGTAAATCCTAAGTATTACTTAGATACAGTTACTGGACATACAAGACTATGGCCGCTGTGTCCTACGTACTATGCATATAATAACCTAGAGAAAGAACATACTGACTGTTGTGTCCTACATTGTATTTAATGTAATCAAGTGTTTACTAGACTAAGGCCAGTGTATTCTACGTATTTCGTAAAAGTTTTCGAGAGACATACCAGATATGGATTGAACTGCAGTAACCATCGTCTAAGCCCGTCCTTCTGTGCTCTCTCTCTCGTCCTCCGACTTCGCTATCGTCTTGGTTTGAGAGATTTGAAAATGAATTATTTACTGCTTCTAACTCTATCTCCGAACTTTTGTTAATGGGTGATCTCAATATTGATTTAATGAATGACCGGCAAAGTAAATGGAATGATATTCTACAAATATATAATCTCACTCAAATGATACAGTCCCCTACAAGAGTCACTGACAAGTCGATGACGTTAATCGATCACATCACATTTATTATACGCACCCTGAATTTATAGTCGATGCATTCGTCCCAACACATTCTGTTAATGACCACTATCCAATCTGTGCCACAAGAAACAAGTTCTGGAAACCATTCATTCAAAAAGGCCCATCCCACTGTTAAGTACCGATCCTATAACCGTTTCAATGAGAATACCTTTCTGACCGACTTAAAATATTTACTAAGTAATCGTGAACCTACTTGTATAAATCCAGATCTTGATGTCCAATGTTGGACTGCGCTTTTTCTTGCAGTCCTAAATCGACATGCTCCAATTAAAAACAAAAGAGTCAAGAGATTTATGCAACCTGACTGCTTTAACTCTGAAATAAGGGAAGCCATGAAACAGCGTGATTTCTGTCACAAACAGCGCGACAAACGAAGCAGCAAAAACACAGAAATTTAGTAAAAAGAGGAATTGCTCAATCTAAAATTGATAGTTTTTCAAGATTGATTGAGAATAAAAATGCAGAAAAATATGGAAAGAATTTCGTAAGTTTAATTCAAATTCAAAGGTTCATGATTTCCTCTCAGAATGAATTAAAAACCGGTAGTCGTACTAGTACAGAGCCATTAGATATTGTAAATGACCTAAATACCCTTTTACATCATTAACTTCATACTTGGAGACCATTCTTCCACATCACAAGATTTTTAACTCCTTATAGATTGTGTGAAGTCGAAAGTCCCATCTCATATATCATTCCAGATCCTTTACAAATGTGTTGAAGATGTTATAGATATTTTAGAGAAACTTGATGGCAACAAAGCAACAGGACGAGATGAAATTTCACCAAAACTACTCAGACTATCAGCTCAGTTTGCTGTCCCTTCAATTGCTAGCTTGATAAATAGAAGTATTGATACGGAAATCTTTGCAACTAATCTAAAATTATCCAAAGTGTTCGCAGTCTTTAAACAAGGTGATAGATCGTCATGATTGCACGTGAGTGTATCAGACACTGTAGTAAGTAGAGTTATATTAGTACATATACGTTGCAGTTATTGTTTTAATATTCTTTTATTGAGGACTACATGTGAGATTGGTTGATTGATTCAGAACCAAATGTATTATCCTCAGCAAACAAAGTTATTATTATCATTATCATTATCATTATTATTATTATTATTATTATTATTATTATTATTAAGGCTAATGTATCCCACCAATTCTTCTGACATAGGCAACGGACATGCAACACTAAAGCCATTATATCCTAAGTATTATATAAATAGAATCAAAAGACACACCTTACCAAAACGGCTGTGTTCTACTTTGTGCGTCCTTATCATCAATACAATGGGCCGCTGTAGTTGTGTTCTAAGCATAACTTAGAAATATTTAAAAGACAGATCACACTAAGGCCATAGTGTCATACATTATAAGGAATACATTCATAAGACCGGCCACACTAAGCTCGCGGTTTCATAAAAAAGTTTTCGCACTTGTATTTATTCATGAAGTTAATCGTTGGATTTAGGTGTCTTTGCATGTAGATATAAACAACACTTTTAGATAACATGCAAAACAATTTATGAATATCTACATATTTCTGATCCCCAAGTGTGTTAATTATTAATTATTACGATACCCAAAATAATGCTGCTCCCCAGCGGGGAATTGAACCCCGGTCTCCCGCGTGACAGGCGGGGATACTTGCCACTATACTACCGAGGAGATGCTAATGTTGATGTTTTATAATGTACTCGTACTTACATGTTCTATATAAAACCTATTCTACCTGTGAGATTTATGCGCTAAGAGGTTCATTTATTTCTAGGAAGGAGAAACCACTCAAATAGTCTTAGAGAAAGGGATCTAAATCTTATTTCTCTCCTAATTTAATGTAAGTATGATTTTTTAACAATTATTTTATACTATATAATGTACTGCACAGTGGCCTGAGTTTGGTATATCTTTGAGTATATGTAAATAATAACTAAGACACAGCGGATTTAGTCTTGCATTTTTCTACACTTAGCCTGAGATAACCAGGATAGTAACGAATTAGTCTTGGGGCAGTTTCTATTATTATATAAGACACATACGGGAACTAAACAACACTTTAAAGACATGGCAGTCTAAGACCATTGTTTCCTACAGATGTCTTAACAGTTATCAAGAGACACATCAGACTAAGACCGATTCGAAAGTTCCATTTCATATACCATATGAGATCCCTTACATATGTCTTGAAGATGTTATAGATATTTTAGAGAAACTTGATGGTAACAAAGCAACAGGACGAGATGAAATCTCACCAAAACTACTCAGACTATCAGCTTAGTTTCTTACCCCCTTCAATTGCTAGTTTGATAAATACAAGTATTTAAACAGAAATCTTTCCAACTAAAAAATTAGCCAAAGTGTTCCCAGTCTTTAAACAAGGTGATAATTCGTCAGCAAGCAATTATCTACATATATCAATTTTACCAACTTTATCTAAAATGTTTGAAAAACACATCTTCGCCGATATGTAAATAAATATAATCTTCTACATAACTCACAATCGGGTTTGAGAGAAAAGCATTCATGCCAAACTGCCCTCACAAAGTTGCTTGATACATGGCTAGCAGCTCTAGATGACGAGAGAATAATTGGAGCAATTTATTTAGATTTAAAAAATGCGTTTGATTTAGTTGATAATGAAATACTGATGAAAAAACGGGAGGCATACTTTGATAATTGGCTTGCTTGGTTTGATTCTTATCTAACAGGAAGGCAACATTGTATTTCTGTGGCCAGTGCTACATCTTCTTTACAATACTTCAAAAGTGGAGTCCCTCAAGGTTATATTCTTGGACATTTGCTATTTCTCCATTTCATGAATGATTTACCTCTACATGCGAATGCTACTGAAATGGATCTATTTGCGGATCACACAACCTTGTGTACCATGAATGATACAATCCCGTCTCTTGAGGAAAATTTACAATAGGTCGTTGATGCTGTTATACTGTGGTGCGAAACTAACCAAATGCAACTTAACACAGAACAAAAAAAAAATGTATGACAATTGGATCAAGGCAAAGAACAAAGAAATTAGAGGCTATCAATAAATTTATTCAGGGAACTAAATTAAATAACATCGAAAATCAAACACTTGTAGATGTGATTATTGACAGGCATTTATCGTGGGAAAATCGAATAAAGCGCGTGTGTTCTGCAATATGCTCCAGAATAACCTTATTGAACAGACTGTCTTCGCATGTGCCATAATCTATGCTAACAATGTTTTATAATGGATAGATATTGCCTATATTTGATTATGGTTGCACCATATGGAGGAAATAATGCAATGCTACTAATCTTACTCAGATAATTACACTCGAAAACAAGCCGCTAGAATTATTACAAGAAAAGACTATCCATGCTCTCATATATTCCTGAACTTACAGTGGTTAATTTTTCATTATAGAATAAAGTACTTTAAAGCTATTTTGACATATAAATCTTTTCATAACATGACTCCACAATATATCAATGATCTCCTAATTCCAACTTCGAATATCCATTCACACATTCTGCAGTCTATTTCGTACTATAATCTTCATTTGTCTAAATTCAAAACGACTCTGTATAAAACATAGTTTACATATTCAGCAGCAGTGTTGTGGAATATCATTCTCAATGATATTAAAACAAACATTAACACTCTATTATTTTAAGAGTGCACTTCACAAATTTCTTTTTTCTGATTATACCAAATCTGAAACAAATTGAGACACCTAACTTGGATTGCGCACCACCTTCCTTTCTCAAAAATCTAAATGTATTTCTTGTGTACGCTATAATCTAATGTATGTATGTATGTATGTTTTATGATTGCATTTAGTGTATCAGACACTGTAGTAAATAGAGTTATATTTGTACATATACGTTGCATTTATCATTTTAATATTCTATTCTTGAGGACTACATGTAAGATTGGTTGATTGATTCAGAACCAAATGTATTATCCTCAGGAATTATTATTATTATTATTATTATTATTATTATTATTATTGTTAATATTATTATTAAGGCTAATGTATCCCACCTAGTATTTGGACATAGTGAACGGACATGCAACACTAAAGCAATTATATCCTACGTATTATATAAATAGAATCAAAAGACACACCATATCAAGACGGCTGTGTTCTATTTCGTACCACCTTATCATCAAATACAATGGGCCGCTGTAGCTGTGTTCTAGACGTAACTTAGAAATATTTAAAAGACAGATCACACTAAAGACCGGCCACACTAAGCTCGCGGTGTCATTAAAAATTTATCGCACTTGTTTTTGTTCAACAAGTTAATCGTTGGATTTAGGTGTCTAGGCATATAGATATAAACAACACTTTTAGATAACATGCAAAACAATTTATGAATACATATTTCTGATCGCCAAGTGTGTTAATTATTAATTGTTACGATACCAAAAAATATTGCTGCTCCCCGGCGGGGAATTGAACCCCGGTCTCCCGCGTGACAGGCGGGGATACTTGCCACTATACTACCGAGGAGATGCTAATGTGGATGACTTCTAATGTTCTCGTACTTACATGTTCTATATAAAGATTATTCTACCTGTAAGATTTATGCGTTGAGCGGTTCATTTATTTATAGGAAGGAGAAATCACTCAAAAAGTCTTAGAGAAAGGGGTCTCAATCTTATTTCTCTCCTAATTTAATGTAAGTATGATTTTTTAAGATTTATTTTATGTTATATAATGTACTGCACAGTGGCCTTAGTTTGTTATATCTTTGAGTATATGTAAAAATAACAAAGCACAGCTGGTTTTGTCTTGTATTTTTCTTCGCTTAGCCTGAGATAACTAGGATAGTAACGACTTAGTCTTGGGACATTTTCTATTATTATATAAGACAGATAATGGAACTAAACAACACTTTAAAGACATGACAGTCTAAGGCCGTTGTGTCCCACGGATGTCTTAAAAGTTGTCAAGACACACATCAGACTAAGTCCGCTGTCTCCAACCTATAACAAAGATGTAGTTAAGCGATATACAAGATTAAGGACGATGTACACTTCATCCTTCATATAGTTTTAGATGCATATAAGAGACCACTAGACTTAGGTCGCCATATCCTAAACATTTCTGAAAGTTATCATAGTTATATCTAAACTGTAACTGAGATATACTAGTACTTACGAGAACTAAGAGACTGCAGCCACTGTGTTCTACATAATGTTCCAGTTCTCATACAGAGACATGCCAGCCTAAGGCCGCTATGTAGTAACGCTGGCTTCTATAGAATTAGATCAATCAAGAAACATATCAGGCTAAGAAAGTTGTATCCTACAAAATATAGGGCCTGTAAATCCTAAGTATTACTTAGATACTGTTACTAGACATTCAAGACTATGACCGCTGTGTCCTACGTACTATGTATATAATAACCTAGAGCAAGAACATACTAACTGCTGTGTCCTACATTGTATTTAATGTAATCAAGTGTTTACTAGACTAAGGCCAGTGTATTCTACGTATTTCGTAAAAGTTTTCGAGAGACATACCAGATATGGATTGAACTGCAGTAACCATCGTCTAAGCCCGTCCTTCTGTGCTCTCTCTCTCGTCCTCCGACTTCGCTATCGTCTTGGTTTGAGAGATTTGAAAATGAATTATTTACTGCTTCTAACTCTATCTCCGAACTTTTGTTAATGGGTGATCTCAATATTGATTTAATGAATGACCGGCAAAGTAAATGGAATGATATTCTACAAATATATAATCTCACTCAAATGATACAGTCCCCTACAAGAGTCACTGACAAGTCGATGACGTTAATCGATCACATCACATTTATTCCACGCACCCTGAATTTATAGTCGATGCATTCGTCCCAACACATTCTGTTAATGACCACTATCCAATCTGTGCCACAAGAAACAAGTTCTGGAAACCATTCAAAAAGGCCCATCCCACTGTTAAGTACCGATCCTATAACCGTTTCAATGAGAATACCTTTCTGGCCGACTTGAAATATGCTCTAAGTAATCGTCAACCTATTTGTATAAATCCAGATCTTGATGTCCAATGTTGGACTGCGCTTTTTCTTGCGGTCCTAAATCGACATACTCCAATTAAAAGCTAAAGAGTCAAGAGATTTATGCAACCTGACTGCTTTAACTCTGAAATAAGGGAAGCCATGAAACAGCGTTATTTCTGTCACAAACAGCGTGACAAACGAAGTAGCAAAAACACAGAAATTTAGTAAAAAGAGGAATTGCTCAATCTAAAATTGATAGTTTTTCAAGATTAATTGAGAATAAAAGTACAGAAAAATATGGAAATAATTTCGTAAGTTTAATTCAAATTCAAAGGTTCATGATTTCCTCTCAGAATGAATTAAAAACCGGTAGTCGTACTAGTACAGAGCCATTAGATATTGTAAATGACCTAAATACCCTTTTACATCATTAACTTCATACTTGGAGACCATTCTTCCACATCACAAGATTTTTAACTCCTTATAGATTTTGTGGAGTCGAAAGTCCCATCTCATATATCATTCCAGATCCTTTACAAATGTGTTGAAGATGTTATAGATATTTTAGAGAAACTTGATGGCAACAAAGCAACAGGACGAGATGAAATTTCACCAAAACTACTCAGACTATCAGCTCAGTTTGCTGTCCCTTCAATTGCTAGCTTGATAAATAGAAGTATTGATACGGAAATCTTTGCAACTAATCTAAAATTATCCAAAGTGTTCGCAGTCTTTAAACAAGGTGATAGATCGTCATGATTGCACGTGAGTGTATCAGACACTGTAGTAAGTAGAGTTATATTAGTACATATACGTTGCAGTTATTGTTTTAATATTCTTTTATTGAGGACTACATGTGAGATTGGTTGATTGATTCAGAACCAAATGTATTATCCTCAGCAAACAAAGTTATTATTATCATTATTATTATTATTATTATTATTATTATTATTATTATTAAGGCTAATGTATCCCACCAATTCTTTTGACATAGGCAACGGACATGCAACACTAAAGCCATTATATCCTAAGTATTATATAAATAGAATCAAAAGACACGCCTTACCAAAACGGCTGTGTTTTACTTTGTGCGTCCTTATCATCAATACAATGGCCGCTGTAGTTGTGTTCTAAGCATAACTTAGAAATATTTAAAAGACAGATCACACTAAGGCCATAGTGTCATACATTATAAGGAATACATTCATAAGACCGGCCACACTAAGCTCGCGGTGTCATAAAAAAGTTTTCGCACTTGTATTTATTCATGAAGTTAATCGTTGGATTTAGGTGTCTTTGCATGTAGATATAAACAACACTTTTAGATAACATGCAAAACAATTTATGAATATCTACATATTTCTGATCCCCAAGTGTGTTAATTATTAATTATTACGATACCCAAAATAATGCTGCTCCCCGGCGGGGAATTGAACCCCGGTCTCCCGCGTGACAGGCGGGGATACTTGCCACTATACTACCGAGGAGATGCGAATGTGGATGTTTTATAATGTTCTCGTACTTACATGTTCTATATAAAACCTATTCTACCGGTAAGATTTATGCGCTAAGAGGTTCATTTATTTCTAGGAAGGAGAAACCACTCAAATAGTCTTAGAGAAAGGGATCTAAATCTTATTTCTCTCCTAATTTAATGTAAGTATGATTTTTTAACAATTATTTTATACTATATAATGTACTGCACAGTGGCCTGAGTTTGGTATATCTTTGAGTATATGTAAATAATAACTAAGACACAGCGGATTTAGTCTTGTATTTTTCTACACTTAGCCTGAGATAACCAGGATAGTAACGACTTAGTCTTGGGGCAGTTTCTATTATTATATAAGACACATACGGGAACTAAACAACACTTTAAAGACATGGCAGTCTAAGACCATTGTGTCCTACAGATGTCTTAACAGTTATCAAGAGACACATCAGACTAAGACCGATTCGAAAGTTCCATTTCATATACCATATGAGATCCCTTACATATGTCTTGAAGATTTTATAGATATTTTAGAGAAACTTGATGGTAACAAAGCAACAGGACGAGATGAAATCTCACCAAAACTACTCAGACTATCAGCTTAGTTTCTTGCCCCCTTCAATTGCTAGTTTGATAAATACAAGTATTTAAACAGAAATCTTTCCAACTAAAAAATTAGCCAAAGTGTTCCCAGTCTTTAAACAAGGTGATAATTCGTCAGCAAGCAATTATCTACATATATCAATTTTACCAACTTTATCTAAAATGTTTGAAAAACACATCTTCGCCGATATGTAAATAAATATAATCTTCTACATAACTCACAATCGGGTTTGAGAGAAAAGCATTCATGCCAAACTGCCCTCACAAAGTTGCTTGATACATGGCTAGCAGCTCTAGATGACGAGAGAATAATTGGAGCAATTTATTTAGATTTAAAAAATGCGTTTGATTTAGTAGATAATGAAATACTGATGAAAAAACGGGAGGCATACTTTGATAATTGGCTTGCTTGGTTTGATTCTTATCTAACAGGAAGGCAACAGTGTATTTCTGTGGCCAGTGCTACATCTTCTTTACAATACTTCAAAAGTGGAGTCCCTCAAGGTTATATTCTTGGACATTTGCTCTTTCTCCATTTCATGAATGATTTACCTCTACATGCGAATGCTACTGAAATGGATCTATTTGCGGATCACACAACCTTGTGTACCATGAATGATACAATCCCGTCTCTTGAGGAAAATTTACAATAGGTCGTTGATGCTGTTATACTGTGGTGCGAAACCAACAAAATGCAACTTAACACAGAACAAAAAAAATGTTTGACAATTGAATCAAGGCAAAGAACAAAGAAATTAGAGGCTATCAATAAATTTATTCAGGGAACTAAATTAAATAACATCGAAAATCAAACACTTGTAGATGTGATTATTGACAGGCATTTATCGTGGGAAAATCGAATAAAGCGCGTGTGTTCTGCAATATGCTCCAGAATAACCTTATTGAACAGACTGTCTTCGCATGTGCCATAATCTATGCTAACAATGTTTTATAATGGATAGATATTGCCTATATTTGATTATGGTTGCACCATATGGAGGAAATAATGCAATGCTACTAATCTTACTCAGATAATTACACTCGAAAAACAAGCCGCTAGAATTATTACAAGAAAAGACTATCCATGCTCTCATATATTCCTGAACTTACAGTGGTTAATTTTTCATTATAGAATAAAGTACTTTAAAGCTATTTTGACATATAAATCTTTTCATAACATGACTCCACAATATATCAATGATCTCCTAATTCCAACTTCGAATATCCATTCACACATTCTGCAGTCTATTTCGTACTATAATCTTCATTTGTCTAAATTCAAAACGACTCTGTATAAAACATAGTTTACATATTCAGCAGCAGTGTTGTGGAATATCATTCTCAATGATATTAAAACAAACATTAACACTCTATTATTTTAAGAGTGCACTTCACAAATTTCTTCTTTCTGATTATACCAAATCTGAAACAAATTGAGACACCTAACTTGGATTGCGCACCACCTTCCTTTCTCAAAAATCTAAATGTATTTCTTGTGTACGCTATAATCTAATGTATGTATGTATGTATGTTTTATGATTGCATTTAGTGTATCAGACACTGTAGTAAATAGAGTTATATTTGTACATATACGTTGCATTTATCATTTTAATATTCTATTCTTGAGGACTACATGTAAGATTGGTTGATTGATTCAGAACCAAATGTATTATCCTCAGGAATTATTATTATTATTATTATTATTATTATTATTGTTAATATTATTATTAAGGCTAATGTATCCCACCTAGTATTTGGACATAGTGAACTGACATGCAACACTAAAGCAATTATATCCTACGTATTATATAAATAGAATCAAAAGACACACCATATCAAGACGGCTGTGTTCTATTTCGTACCACCTTATCATCAAATACAATGGGCCGCTGTAGCTGTGTTCTAGACGTAACTTAGAAATATTTAAAAGACAGATCACACTAAAGACCGGCCACACTAAGCTCGCGGTGTCATTAAAAATTTATCGCACTTGTTTTTGTTCAACAAGTTAATCGTTGGATTTAGGTGTCTAGGCATATAGATATAAACAACACTTTTAGATAACATGCAAAACAATTTATGAATACATATTTCTGATCACCAAGTGTGTTAATTATTAATTGTTACGATACCAAAAATATCGCTGCTCCCCGGCGGGGAATTGAACCCCGGTCTCCCGCGTGACAGGCGGGGATACTTGCCACTATACTACCGAGGAGATGCTAATGTGGATGACTTCTAATGTTCTCGTACTTACATGTTCTATATAAAGATTATTCTACCTGTAAGATTTATGCGTTGAGCGGTTCATTTATTTATAGGAAGGAGAAATCACTCAAAAAGTCTTAGAGAAAGGGGTCTCAATCTTATTTCTCTCCTAATTTAATGTAAGTATGATTTTTTAAGATTTATTTTATGTTATATAATGTACTGCACAGTGGCCTTAGTTTGTTATATCTTTGAGTATATGTAAATAATAACAAAGACAAGCTGATTTTGTCTTGTATTTTTCTTCGCTTAGCCTGAGATAACTAGGATAGTAACGACTTAGTCTTGGGAAATTTTCTATTATTATATAAGACACATAATGGAACTAAACAACACTTTAAAGACATGACAGTCTAAGGCCGTTGTGTCCCACGGATGTCTTAAAAGTTGTCAAGACACACATCAGACTAAGTCCGCTGTCTCCAACCTATAACAAAGATGTAGTTAAGCGATATACAAGATTAAGGCATTTGTACACTTCATCCTTCATATAGTTTTAGATGTATATAAGAGACCACTAGACTTAGGTCGCCATATCCTAAACATTTCTGAAAGTTATCATAGTTATATCTAAACTGTAACTGAGATATACTAGTACTTACGAGAACTAAGAGACTGCAGCCACTGTGTTCTACATAATGTTCCAGTTCTCATACAGAGACATGCCAGCCTAAGGCCGCTATGTAGTAACGCTGGCTTCTATAGAATTAGATCAATCAAGAAACATATCAGGCTAAGAAAGTTGTATCCTACAAAATATAGGGCCTGTAAATCCTAAGTATTACTTAGATACTGTTACTAGACATTCAAGACTATGACCGCTGTGTCCTACGTACTATGTATATAATAACCTAGAGCAAGAACATACTAACTGCTGTGTCCTACATTGTATTTAATGTAATCAAGTGTTTACTAGACTAAGGCCAGTGTATTCTACGTATTTCGTAAAAGTTTTCGAGAGACATACCAGATATGGATTGAACTGCAGTAACCATCGTCTAAGCCCGTCCTTCTGTGCTCTCTCTCTCTCTCTCGTCCTCCGACTTCGCTATCGTCTTGGTTTGAGAGATTTGAAAATGAATTATTTACTGCTTCTAACTCTATCTCCGAACTTTTGTTAATGGGTGATCTCAATATTGATTTAATGAATGACCGGCAAAGTAAATGGAATGATATTCTACAAATATATAATCTCACTCAAATGATACAGTCCCCTACAAGAGTCACTGACAAGTCGATGACGTTAATCGATCACATCACATTTATTATACGCACCCTGAATTTATAGTCGATGCATTCGTCCCAACACATTCTGTTAATGACCACTATCCAATCTGTGCCACAAGAAACAAGTTCTGGAAACCATTCAAAAAGGCCCATCCCACTGTTAAGTACCGATCCTATAACCGTTTCCATGAGAATACCTTTCTGACCGACTTGAAATATGCACTAAGTAATCGTCAACCTATTTGTATAAATCCAGATCTTGATGTCCAATGTTGGACTGCGCTTTTTCTTGCAGTCCTAAATCGACATGCTCCAATTAAAAACAAAAGAGTCAAGAGATTTATGCAACCTGACTGCTTTAACTCTGAAATAAGGGAAGCCATGAAACAGCGTTATTTCTGTCACAAACAGCGTGACAAACGAAGTAGCAAAAACACAGAAATTTAGTAAAAAGAGGAATTGCTCAATCTAAAATTGATAGTTTTTCAAGATTAATTGAGAATAAAAGTACAGAAAAATATGGAAATAATTTCGTAAGTTTAATTCAAATTCAAAGGTTCATGATTTCCTCTCAGAATGAATTAAAAACCGGTAGTCGTACTAGTACAGAGCCATTAGATATTGTAAATGACCTAAATACCCTTTTACATCATTAACTTCATACTTGGAGACCATTCTTCCACATCACAAGATTTTTAACTCCTTATAGATTTTGTGGAGTCGAAAGTCCCATCTCATATATCATTCCAGATCCTTTACAAATGTGTTGAAGATGTTATAGATATTTTAGAGAAACTTGATGGCAACAAAGCAACAGGACGAGATGAAATTTCACCAAAACTACTCAGACTATCAGCTCAGTTTGCTGTCCCTTCAATTGCTAGCTTGATAAATAGAAGTATTGATACGGAAATCTTTGCAACTAATCTAAAATTATCCAAAGTGTTCGCAGTCTTTAAACAAGGTGATAGATCGTCATGATTGCACGTGAGTGTATCAGACACTGTAGTAAGTAGAGTTATATTAGTACATATACGTTGCAGTTATTGTTTTAATATTCTTTTATTGAGGACTACATGTGAGATTGGTTGATTGATTCAGAACCAAATGTATTATCCTCAGCAAACAAAGTTATTATTATTATTATTATTATTATTATTAAGGCTAATGTATCCCACCAATTCTTTTGACATAGGCAACGGACATGCAACACTAAAGCCATTATATCCTAAGTATTATATAAATAGAATCAAAAGACACACCTTACCAAAACGGCTGTGTTCTACTTTGTGCGTCCTTATCATCAATACAATGGGCCGCTGTAGTTGTGTTCTAAGCATAACTTAGAAATATTTAAAAGACAGATCACACTAAGGCCATAGTGTCATACATTATAAGGAATACATTCATAAGACCGGCCACACTAAGCTCGCGGTGTCATAAAAAAGTTTTCGCACTTGTATTTATTCATGAAGTTAATCGTTGGATTTAGGTGTCTTTGCATGTAGATATAAACAACACTTTTAGATAACATGCAAAACAATTTATGAATATCTACATATTTCTGATCCCCAAGTGTGTTAATTATTAATTATTACGATACCCAAAATAATGCTGCTCCCCGGCGGGGAATTGAACCCCGGTCTCCCGCGTGACAGGCGGGGATACTTGCCACTATACTACCGAGGAGATGCTAATGTGGATGTTTTATAATGTTCTCGTACTTACATGTTCTATATAAAACCTATTCTACCTGTAAGATTTATGCGCTAAGAGGTTCATTTATTTCTAGGAAGGAGAAACCACTCAAATAGTCTTAGAGAAAGGGATCTAAATCTTATTTCTCTCCTAATTTAATGTAAGTATGATTTTTTAACAATTATTTTATACTATATAATGTACTGCACAGTGGCCTGAGTTTGGTATATCTTTGAGTATATGTAAATAATAACTAAGACACAGCGGATTTAGTCTTGTATTTTTCTACACTTAGCCTGAGATAACCAGGATAGTAACGACTTAGTCTTGGGGCAGTTTCTATTATTATATAAGACACATACGGGAACTAAACAACACTTTAAAGACATGGCAGTCTAAGACCATTGTGTCCTACAGATGTCTTAACAGTTATCAAGAGACACATCAGACTAAGACCGATTCGAAAGTTCCATTTCATATACCATATGAGATCCCTTACATATGTCTTGAAGATGTTATAGATATTTTAGAGAAACTTGATGGTAACAAAGCAACAGGACGAGATGAAATCTCACCAAAACGACACAGACTATCAGCTTAGTTTCTTACCCCCTTCAATTGCTAGTTTGATAAATACAAGTATTTAAACAGAAATCTTTCCAACTAAAAAATTAGCCAAAGTGTTCCCAGTCTTTAAACAAGGTGATAATTCGTCAGCAAGCAATTATCTACATATATCAATTTTACCAACTTTATCTAAAATGTTTGAAAAACACATCTTCGCCGATATGTAAAGAAATATAATCTTCTACATAACTCACAATCGGGTTTGAGAGAAAAGCATTCATGCCAAACTGCCCTCACAAAGTTGCTTGATACATGGCTAGCAGCTCTAGATGACGAGAGAATAATTGGAGCAATTTATTTAGATTTAAAAAATGCGTTTGATTTAGTAGATAATGAAATACTGATGAAAAAACGGGAGGCATACTTTGATAATTGGCTTGCTTGGTTTGATTCTTATCTAACAGGAAGGCAACAGTGTATTTCTGTGGCCAGTGCTACATCTTCTTTACAATACTTCAAAAGTGGAGTCCCTCAAGGTTATATTATTGGACATTTGCTCTTTCTCCATTTCATGAATGATTTACCTCTACATGCGAATGCTACTGAAATGGATCTATTTGCGGATCACACAACCTTGTGTACCATGAATGATACAATCCCGTCTCTTGAGGAAAATTTACAATAGGTCGTTGATGCTGTTATACTGTGGTGCGAAACCAACAAAATGCAACTTAACACAGAACAAAAAAAAATGTATGACAATTGGATCAAGGCAAAGAACAAAGAAATTAGAGGCTATCAATAAATTTATTCAGGGAACTAAATTAAATAACATCGAAAATCAAACACTTGTAGATGTGATTATTGACAGGCATTTATCGTGGGAAAATCGAATAAAGCGCGTGTGTTCTGCAATATGCTCCAGAATAACCTTATTGAACAGACTGTCTTCACATGTGTCATAATCTATGCTAACAATGTTTTATAATGGATAGATATTGCCTATATTTGATTATGGTTGCACCATATGGAGGAAATAATGCAATGCTACTAATCTTACTCAGATAATTACACTCGAAAAACAAGCCGCTAGAATTATTACAAGAAAGACTATCCATGCTCTCATATATTCCTGAACTTACAGTGGTTAATTTTTCATTATAGAATAAAGTACTTTAAAGCTATTTTGACATATAAATCTTTTCATAACATGACTCCACAATATATCAATGATCTCCTAATTCCAACTTCGAATATCCATTCACACATTCTGCAGTCTATTTCGTACTATAATCTTCATTTGTCTAAATTCAAAACGACTCCGTATAAAACATAGTTTACATATTCAGCAGCAGTGTTGTGGAATATCATTCTCAATGATATTAAAACAAACATTAACACTCTATTATTTTAAGAGTGCACTTCACAAATTTCTTCTTTCTGATTATACCAAATCTGAAACAAATTGAGACACCTAACTTGGATTGCGCACCACCTTCCTTTCTCAAAAATCTAAATGTATTTCTTGTGTACGCTATAATCTAATGTATATATGTATGTATGTTTTATGATTGCATTTAGTGTATCAGACACTGTAGTAAGTAGAGTTATATTTGTACATATACGTTGCATTTATCATTTTAATATTCTATTCTTGAGGACTACATGTAAGATTGGTTGATTGATTCAGAACCAAATGTATTATCCTCAGGAATTATTATTATTATTATTATTATTATTATTATTATTATTATTGTTAATATTATTATTAAGGCTAATGTATCCCACCTAGTATTTGGACATAGTGAACGGACATGCAACACTAAAACAATTATATCCTACGTATTATATAAATAGAATCAAAAGACACACCATATCAAGACGGCTGTGTTCTATTTCGTACCACCTTATCATCAAATACAATGGGCCGCTGTAGCTGTGTTCTAGACGTAACTTAGAAATATTTAAAAGACAGATCACACTAAAGACCGGCCACACTAAGCTCGCGGTGTCATTAAAAATTTATCGCACTTGTTTTTGTTCAACAAGTTAATCGTTGGATTTAGGTGTCTAGGCATATAGATATAAACAACACTTTTAGATGAATTGCAAAACAATTTATGAATACATATTTCTGATCGCCAAGTGTGTTAATTATTAATTGTTACGATACAAAAAATATTGCTGCTCCCCGGCGGGGAATTGAACCCCGGTCTCCCGCGTGACAGGCGGGGATACTTGCCACTATACTACCGAGGAGATGCTAATGTGGATGACTTCTAATGTTCTCGTACTTACATGTTCTATATAAAGATTATTCTACCTGTAAGATTTATGCGTTGAGCGGTTCATTTATTTATAGGAAGGAGAAATGACTCAAAAAGTCTTAGAGAAAGGGTCTCAATCTTATTTCTCTCCTAATTTAATGTAAGTATGATTTTTTAAGATTTATTTTATGTTATATAATGTACTGCACAGTGGCCTTAGTTTGTTATATCTTTGAGTATATGTAAAAATAACAAAGCACAGCTGATTTTGTCTTGTATTTTTCTTCGCTTAGCCTGAGATAACTAGGATAGTAACGACTTAGTCTTGGGACATTTTCTATTATTATATAAGACACATACGGAACTAAAGAACACTTTAAAGACATGACAGTCTAAGGCCGTTGTGTCCCACGGATGTCTTAAAAGTTGTCAAGACACACATCAGACTAAGTCCGCTGTCTCCAACCTATAACAAAGATGTAGTTAAGCGATATACAAGATTAAGGCATTTGTACACTTCATCCTTCATATAGTTTTAGATGTATATAAGAGACCACTAGACTTAGGTCGCCATATCCTAAACATTTCTGAAAGTTATCATAGTTATATCTAAACTGTAACTGAGATATACTAGTACTTACGAGAACTAAGAGACTGCAGCCACTGTGTTCTACATAATGTTCCAGTTCTCATACAGAGACATGCCAGCCTAAGGCCGCTATGTAGTAACGCTGGCTTCTATAGAATTAGATCAATCAAGAAACATATCAGGCTAAGAAAGTTGTATCCTACAAAATATAGGGCCTGTAAATCCTAAGTATTACTTAGATACTGTTACTAGACATTCAAGACTATGACCGCTGTGTCCTACGTACTATGTATATAATAACCTAGAGCAAGAACATACTAACTGCTGTGTCCTACATTGTATTTAATGTAATCAAGTGTTTACTAGACTAAGGCCAGTGTATTCTACGTATTTCGTAAAAGTTTTCGAGAGACATACCAGATATGGATTGAACTGCAGTAACCATCGTCTAAGCCCGTCCTTCTGTGCTCTCTCTCTCTCTCTCGTCCTCCGACTTCGCTATCGTCTTGGTTTGAGAGATTTGAAAATGAATTATTTACTGCTTCTAACTCTATCTCCGAACTTTTGTTAATGGGTGATCTCAATATTGATTTAATGAATGACCGGCAAAGTAAATGGAATGATATTCTACAAATATATAATCTCACTCAAATGATACAGTCCCCTACAAGAGTCACTGACAAGTCGATGACGTTAATCGATCACATCACATTTATTATACGCACCCTGAATTTATAGTCGATGCATTCGTCCCAACACATTCTGTTAATGACCACTATCCAATCTGTGCCACAAGAAACAAGTTCTGGAAACCATTCAAAAAGGCCCATCCCACTGTTAAGTACCGATCCTATAACCGTTTCCATGAGAATACCTTTCTGACCGACTTGAAATATGCACTAAGTAATCGTCAACCTATTTGTATAAATCCAGATCTTGATGTCCAATGTTGGACTGCGCTTTTTCTTGCAGTCCTAAATCGACATGCTCCAATTAAAAACAAAAGAGTCAAGAGATTTATGCAACCTGACTGCTTTAACTCTGAAATAAGGGAAGCCATGAAACAGCGTTATTTCTGTCACAAACAGCGTGACAAACGAAGTAGCAAAAACACAGAAATTTAGTAAAAAAGAGGAATTGCTCAATCTAAAATTGATAGTTTTTCAAGATTAATTGAGAATAAAAGTACAGAAAAATATGGAAAGAATTTCGTAAGTTTAATTCAAATTCAAAGGTTCATGATTTCCTCTGATAATGAATTAAAAACCGGTAGTCGTACTAGTACAGAGCCATTAGATATTGTAAATGACCTAAATACCCTTTTACATCATTAACTTCATACTTGGAGACCATTCTTCCACATCACAAGATTTTTAACTCCTTATAGATTTTGTGGAGTCGAAAGTCCCATCTCATATATCATTCCAGATCCTTTACAAATGTGTTGAAGATGTTATAGATATTTTAGAGAAACTTGATGGCAACAAAGCAACAGGACGAGATGAAATTTCACCAAAACTACTCAGACTATCAGCTCAGTTTGCTGTCCCTTCAATTGCTAGCTTGATAAATAGAAGTATTGATACGGAAATCTTTGCAACTAATCTAAAATTATCCAAAGTGTTCGCAGTCTTTAAACAAGGTGATAGATCGTCATGATTGCACGTGAGTGTATCAGACACTGTAGTAAGTAGAGTTATATTAGTACATATACGTTGCAGTTATTGTTTTAATATTCTTTTATTGAGGACTACATGTGAGATTGGTTGATTGATTCAGAACCAAATGTATTATCCTCAGCAAACAAAGTTATTATTATTATTATTATTATTATTATTAAGGCTAATGTATCCCACCAATTCTTTTGACATAGGCAACGGACATGCAACACTAAAGCCATTATATCCTAAGTATTATATAAATAGAATCAAAAGACACACCTTACCAAAACGGCTGTGTTCTACTTTGTGCGTCCTTATCATCAATACAATGGGCCGCTGTAGTTGTGTTCTAAGCATAACTTAGAAATATTTAAAAGACAGATCACACTAAGGCCATAGTGTCCATACATTATAAGGAATACATTCATAAGACCGGCCACACTAAGCTCGCGGTGTCATAAAAAAGTTTTCGCACTTGTATTTATTCATGAAGTTAATCGTTGGATTTAGGTGTCTTTGCGTGTAGATATAAACAACACTTTTAGATACATGCAAAACAATTTATGAATATCTACATATTTCTGATCCCCAAGTGTGTTAATTATTAATTATTACGATACCCAAAATAATGCTGCTCCCCGGCGGGAATTGAACCCCGGTCTCCCGCGTGACAGGCGGGGATACTTGCCACTATACTACCGAGGAGATGCTAATGTGGATGTTTATAATGTTCTCGTACTTACATGTTCTATATAAAACCTATTCTACCTGTAAGATTTATGCGCTAAGAGGTTCATTTATTTCTAGGAAGGAGAAACCACTCAAATAGTCTTAGAGAAAGGGATCTAAATCTTATTTCTCTCCTAATTTAATGTAAGTATGATTTTTTAACAATTATTTATACTATATAATGTACTGCACAGTGGCCTGAGTTTGGTATATCTTTGAGTATATGTAAATAATAACTAAGACACAGCGGATTTAGTCTTGTATTTTTCTACACTTAGCCTGAGATAACCAGGATAGTAACGACTTAGTCTTGGGGCAGTTTCTATTATTATATAAGACACATACGGGAACTAAACAACACTTTAAAGACATGGCAGTCTAAGACCATTGTGTCCTACAGATGTCTTAACAGTTATCAAGAGACACATCAGACTAAGACCGATTCGAAAGTTCCATTTCATATACCATATGAGATCCCTTACATATGTCTTGAAGATGTTATAGATATTTTAGAGAAACTTGATGGTAACAAAGCAACAGGACGAGATGAAATCTCACCAAAACGACACAGACTATCAGCTTAGTTTCTTACCCCCTTCAATTGCTAGTTTGATAAATACAAGTATTTAAACAGAAATCTTTCCAACTAAAAAATTAGCCAAAGTGTTCCCAGTCTTTAAACAAGGTGATAATTCGTCAGCAAGCAATTATCTACATATATCAATTTTACCAACTTTATCTAAAATGTTTGAAAAACACATCTTCGCCGATATGTAAAGAAATATAATCTTCTACATAACTCACAATCGGGTTTGAGAGAAAAGCATTCATGCCAAACTGCCCTCACAAAGTTGCTTGATACATGGCTAGCAGCTCTAGATGACGAGAGAATAATTGGAGCAATTATTTAGATTTAAAAAATGCGTTTGATTTAGTAGATAATGAAATACTGATGAAAAAACGGGAGGCATACTTTGATAATTGGCTTGCTTGGTTTGATTCTTATCTAACAGGAAGGCAACAGTGTATTTCTGTGGCCAGTGCTACATCTTCTTTACAATACTTCAAAAGTGGAGTCCCTCAAGGTTATATTATTGGACATTTGCTCTTTCTCCATTTCATGAATGATTTACCTCTACATGCGAATGCTACTGAAATGGATCTATTTGCGGATCACACAACCTTGTGTACCATGAATGATACAATCCCGTCTCTTGAGGAAAATTTACAATAGGTCGTTGATGCTGTTATACTGTGGTGCGAAACCAACAAAAATGCAACTTAACACAGAACAAAAAAAATGTATGACAATTGGATCAAGGCAAAGAACAAAGAAATTAGAGGCTATCAATAAATTTATTCAGGGAACTAAATTAAATAACATCGAAAATCAAACACTTGTAGATGTGATTATTGACAGGCATTTATCGTGGGAAAATCGAATAAAGCGCGTGTGTTCTGCAATATGCTCCAGAATAACCTTATTGAACAGACTGTCTTCACATGTGTCATAATCTATGCTAACAATGTTTTATAATGGATAGATATTGCCTATATTTGATTATGGTTGCACCATATGGAGGAAATAATGCAATGCTACTAATCTTACTCAGATAATTACACTCGAAAAACAAGCCGCTAGAATTATTACAAGAAAGGACTATCCATGCTCTCATATATTCCTGAACTTACAGTGGTTAATTTTTCATTATAGAATAAAGTACTTTAAAGCTATTTTGACATATAAATCTTTTCATAACATGACTCCCACAATATATCAATGATCTCCTATTCCAACTTCGAATATCCATTCACACATTCTGCAGTCTATTTCGTACTATAATCTTCATTTGTCTAAATTCAAAACGACTCCGTATAAACATAGTTTACATATTCAGCAGCAGTGTTGTGGAATATCATTCTCAATGATATTAAAACAAACATTAACACTCTATTATTTTAAGAGTGCACTTCACAAATATCTTCTTTCTGATTATACCAAATCTGAAACAAATTGAGACACCTAACTTGGATTGCGCACCACCTTCCTTTCTCAAAAATCTAAAATGTATTTCTTGTGTACGCTATAATCTAATGTATATATGTATGTATGTTTTATGATTGCATTTAGTGTATCAGACACTGTATGTAAGTAGAGTTAGTTATATTGTACATATACGGTTTGCATTTATCATTTTTATATTTCTATTGCTTGAGGACTACATGTAAGATTTGGTTGATTGATTCAGAATCCAAATTGTTATTATCCTCAGGAACAATTATTATTATTATTATTATTATTATTAATTATTATTGTTAATATTTATTTGATTATGTAGGCTAATGTATCTCCCACCTCTGTAGTAATTTGGACATAGTGAACGGACCATGGCAACACTAAAAACAATTTATATCCTACGTATTATATAAATAGAAATCAAAAGACACACATCTCTCATATCAAGTACGGCTGTGTTCTATTTCGTACCACCTTATCATCAAATACAATGGGCCCAGCCTTGTTAGCTGCATGTTCTGAGACGTAAACTTAGAAATATTTTAAAAGACAGATCACACTAGAGGGACCGGCCACACTAAGCTCGCGGTGTCATTAAAAATTTATCGCACTTGTTTTTGTTCCACAAGTTTAATCGCTTGGATTTAGGTCTGTCTAGGCATATAGATATAAACAACACTTTTAGATGACCATTGCAAAACAATTTATGAAACCTTATTTCTGATCGC